>CAJNDS010002634.1:1490076-1570076 GCA_905221605.1 Symbiodinium natans
TTGTGTTGTTCACGCTTGGACTGAAACCCACGCCCAAGGTGTGGGATGTAGAAGTTTGAGTAGAACCTGAGGCAGGCCAAGTTTGACAGTCACACTTGCCTTCAAGCGAGCGCCCGAAACCATAGCTGAAACCCCAAACTCTAAGCCTGAATCCCGACAAGCCTTCCCGAAATAAACCCGAAGCCCTAAACACTAAACCCCATAATCCCTGTAATCCCTGTAATCCCTATAAACCCTAAACCTGAGCCCTAAGCCCTGAACTGTGTAGGCCCTGGGGACACTTCATGCTTGGGTTGAGGAGGATGCCAATTTCAGGAATATGCTGGAGAGGGTCTGAGGGGCTAACCCGGTAATTTGCATCCTGAACCCTAAGCTCCCTGAGCTCCCTAAACTCCAAAAACACCAAACTCCCCAACCCTAAACTCCCTAAACACCCTCAACTCTAAACCCCCTAAACTCCCTAAACTCCTCAAGCCCTAAACCCTAAACTCCCTAAATTCTAAACTCTAAACTCTACAGCCTAAACCCCCTCAGACCGACCACAGCACCATGACCGCCCTCCGGACTGCGAGGGCCGAGGTGCAGGCGCCGGGGCGGGGGTCCCTCGGGCTTGAAGAGTCGTGGGTTTGGGGTTTAGGGTTTAGGGCTAGGGTTTAGGGTTTAGGGTTTTGGGGTTTAGGGCTTGGGGTTTTGGGGTTTTGGGGTTTAGGGTTCAGGGTTTGGGGGTTTGGTGTTTGGGGCTTTGGGTTTAGGAGTTTGTTGTAGAGCCTTAGGATGCTTCTGCTTGTAACTAAGGCCCAGCAAGAGCCAACCTCCCCTCGTGTGAGCTTGATAGGCACGTTCTGAAGTTTTTGTGATTTATATCGTGTTTTTGACCCTAAACCCTAAACCCTACCTAAAACCCTAAACCCTACCCTCAACCCTAAACCCTAAACCCTTCTGGCTTCAGGGGGCCCACCCCCAAAACCCTGAGCTGCCATGAGAGGCCTTCCGGATGCTGGGACGTCGCAGGGCCGAAGTCGCCGCATCCCGCGCTGCCGGCCCGTTCTGTCTCCTCGCATTCTGCCACGTTTAGGGTTTAGGGTTTAGGGTTTAGGGTTTAGGGTTTAGGGTTTAGGGTTTAGGGTTTAGGGTATAGGGTATTTAGGGCTTAGGGTTTAGGGGGTGAGCTTCTTCCCTGTAGTCCCTGTGTTTCACAGGGGGGAGGGAGGGGGTGTCGCCTGTACAAGTTCTCTAAGGTAACAGGCCCCTTTTACTTGAATATCTGCACCCTTGTAACCAGGACCCCCGTTGACTCACCTTCCTAAGCACGAGCCTCCACAAGGCAACGAGGTTGCCACAGAGGGGGTAGGCTTAGGGGTGGTAGCAGGTTTCGGCTGGTTGGTGCAAACCTCGAGCACTAACTAAACTCTGTTTCGCCTAAGCCCTAAAGCGCGTCGTATCAAACCTAAATGCTGATCCCTATGTGAGATCGCCAGGGAAAGCTCTCCTAACTTGCGCTCCGGTGTTGTCGGCTTGGAGGCAGCAGGCCCGACTGGGATTCAGGGATTTGGGATTTAGGGTTTCAGGGCAAGGGTTAAGGGCTTTTCGGGCTTCGACTTCAGTGTTCGATGCTCTTATACGCCCAATCAAGCAAAGAAGGATACGCACGTTTGCTTCCTAAACTACACTGGAACCTCTAACGTCCTTTTGGACTACCCCGACCTTGATTCTGGCTGAATAAGGTTTTGTCTTTTTGCCGTATATTTCCGGGAGGGGAATAGGATCGCAAGAGCTTAGCTCTATTACCGGGAAGTTGGGGGGTTGATGGCTATCATAAAGAGCCTATAAATAGGATTCGTTATCAGTAGCCTGCCTGGAAAGCTCTGTTGCTGTTCAAGTATTCTTTGGGTGGGATCCCATATGGGAGTATACGAAAATAGAAACCCCTTTAATCGCCTGCAAATACCAGGATCCCCTTATAATGCGGACCCCAATAAGGTACCCCCCCCCCCAATATCGCGAACCCAAAACCCTAAACCTTGAACCCTAAACCCTAAACCCTAAACCCTAAACCCCCAACCTATTCCTTGTCAGACGGACTCCGGCAAGACCTCGCGCCGGCTGCGCCCAGGGGAGGTGCTGCTGAACTCCGGCGAGGCGCTGGCCAGAAGCGCAGTTCCGGGGTTTAGGGTTTAGGGTTTAGGGTGTAGGGTTTAGGGTTTAGGGTTTGGGGTTTCCGAAATTAGGGGGTACCTCTAGGACGAAGCCCTACCCTAGAAAGGCTGTAAATCCTAAACCCTATATAGCCTGCAACCTAGAAACACCGAGAACGGTGTACGCAAACCCCAGAAAGAGGGGGGCCCTGCAGCTAGAAAGGGTGCAGGGACTCTGTTTGGTCTCTTCATGGGCCTGTCCCAGGTTCCCCGACCCGAAATTTGCTAACTTCTCGCAGAGCCAGGGAGTATGCATATGCTGTTCTGGGTTGGGGTGTAGGGGCTTAGGGTTTAGGCTCTAGGGTTTATAAGCCAGAAACCCTATTAGAGGTCTTCGAGCGGTCAAAAGAGTTTAGGGCTTCAGGGTCTCACTACATGATCGCCGCCCTCAGAAGTAGGGAAGGTGTGTAAGCCTGAATTTATAAGGGTTTTGGTGTGTTTAGGGTTTAGGGTATGATTATAAAGGGACCAGAAGGGAAAACTATGAGTAACTATACCGACCCCATATAAATTAATGGTTGCTGCGCCCCGCCTCCCTAGCCTGCGCAGGCCGCGAAAAGGGCTGAGAAGCAGCTTGCGGAGGCCTTGGGTGGTTTTTGGGGTTTAGGGTTTAGGGCCTAATAGGGTTTAGGGTTTAGGGCCTAATAGGGTTTAGGGTTCAGGGTTCAGGGTTCTGGGTTTTGGGTTTAGGCAGTGCCACACCCCGAGCCCTTTCTTAGCTCTAAACCCTAAACCCTATACATAAACCCCGGGCAGTTTAGGGCTTAGGCTTTTGGGGGTTCAGAATTATAGGGTTCGGGATTGTGAGGATGGAGATATTTAGGTTTAATTACGGGTATTTCCAACCCTATAAACCCATTCTCTATTCCCTAACCTTAAGGCCAGGTAGAGGGTCGAATCTAACTTGACTCACTTGTAAGGCTCAAAGTTGCGGGTGGGGCTTAGGTTTTTGAATTGGAAATCCTGAAGCTCCAACGTACATAACACCCCGGGCCCCGTCAACCTGGCTTTGGGCAGGGTTCAAGGGTTGGGGTTTGCGGCAGGGGGCTTCAGGGTTTGGGGTTTTAGGCTCATGGTTTAGGAGGGAGGACGAGTGAAGGTTGAGGATTTGGGGTTTAGGGTTTAGGGTTTAGGTTGTTTGGGCCAGGTGCGCGCGCAAAGTGCTGAGCAGCTGGCGGAGCTGGAGAAGGACCGGCTCGGGTATCTAAGCCGTATAAAGCCTGCTTCGAAGAACCAGCGCGGGAAGAAGACCTCTGAAGGTTTTGGGCTTTGGGGTGTAGGTTTCAAGCCACCTTCAATTCCTGTAAACCTTGAACCCCACTTGCAAAATCGGCCCTAGACCCTGGACCTTAAGCCTTGAACCCAAGATGACCCTGAGCCCTGAATCCTCACCCTAAACCCTAAACCCTAAACCCTAAACCCTAAACCCTAAACCCTAAACCCTCAAAGAACCCTGTAAGCAATCAACCCCAGGAGAACGCGGAGCTGCGGAACGAAGCTGGATGCCCAGTGTTCAGGGTTTAATATAGGGGTCGGAATAGTTGCTAGTAATATTAAGCCTTCTAAAGTTCATGTAGCCTCAAGGGGTAGGTACAGGGGCCCTTCGAATGGGCCCTCTTCTTTGAAGCCCCTCATACCCCTGAGGGAACCGAAGGGCCAATTCTTCAGAACCCTCCAACAAAGAAAGGGTCCAGGGCTTAGGGTTTGAGGTTTAGAATTAGGATTGGACGAATGTAACTTCCTGGTAGGTGGTAAGGCGTCATCTTTCCCCTGAACCTCAAACCCTACGCAAAAGGAAAAACTCGCCCAAAGCAGAAAATAACTCGCGCAACATCCGCCCAAAACTTTCGTCCAAAATCCTGCCCAAACTCCGGACACCGAACCCTATACAACTTCTATAAACCCTCGAGCGCTTAGAAACGCCTCGAACCCACAAAAGCCCGAGGCGTCGAATGCGCGCAAGGCCTCCGGAGCTGCTGCTCGCCGCGAGGCTTGGGCTAAGCCGCAGGGTTTGAAGGGGTTTAGGGTTTAGGGTTTAGGGCTAAGCCGCAGGGTTTTTGGGGTTCGGTGTAGGTTTCTATAGGGTTTCGACTCAGCCCCCGCCCCCCCTCCCCCCTCCTCTGCCCGCTGCTCTTCGCAGCGAATCAGGAAATCAGGGTTCCGGGCTAGTCCCTGGTCATACTGGCATACAGTGCCTTATTCCCCACGTCCGATTAGGAGTAGAAGCCAACCCCTAAAGCCACGTGATCCTTGTTTCCGTAAACCCTAGACCCTAAACCCTAAACCCTAAACCCTAAACCCTATAAACCCTAAACATGCTATAGGCGCGTGTGGAGAACATCTCCCGGCGTCATGAGCTGGCGGCAAAGCGCGGGGAGGAGCGTTGCTTACTGCGTGTTGGGGATGTACCAAGAAGGGTTTACCCTAAACCCTAAACCCTAACCCCTAAACCCTAAACCCTAAACCCTGAACCCTGAACCCTGAACCCTGAACCCTGAACCCTGAACCCTGAACCCTGAACCCTGAACCCTAAACCCTAAACCCTAAACCTAAACCCTAAACCCTTATAGGGTTTAGGGTTTAGGGCTTATGGTGGACCCCCAAGTCTTAAGTTTGTACCCTTGGGTTTTGGGCTCCCTTTTTCAGGATCCCGAAGGGGGAGCCTTCAGAGGTCTAGAAAGGGAGATTGGGGTTGCTTGAGGCTGTTAGGGAGTTTGGGAGACCAGGGGGCCTAGGTTTAGGCTTTAGGGTTTAGGGTTTAGGGTTTAGGGTTTAGGGTTTGGGGTTTGGGGTTTAGGGTTGGTTGAGGGCTTCAGGGGCTTTGTGGCATTGAGATTTCGAGAGTCGCAGAGCTGATTCTGAGTTGACGGTCCTAGACCCTAAGCCCCAACCCTAAACCCTAAACCCTAAACCCCAACCCCAAACCCCAAACCCCAAACCCCAAACCCTGAACCCTGAACCCTAAACCCTAAACCCTAAACCCTAAACCCTAAACCCTAAACCCTAAACCTAAACCTCAACCTTTGCACGGCTTTTGGTGGCTTCTCGAGGAGCTTGCCGCCCTCCTCGCCTGCATGAAGGCCACGACGAAGCTAGGGTTTAGGGTTTGGGGTTTAGGGTTTAGGGTTTAGGGTTTAGGGTTTAGGGGGACTTCCGGCTTTTTTCGGTTCTGTGGAAGGCTTGGAAGCAACGCACCCCCGTGCTAAACCCTTCCAGGACCCTCCGACAGCGCTTCCATTCATTAAGTGCTATGCACCAAATCCTAAACCCTATAAACCTTAAACCCTAAACCCTAAAACCGGAGGTTCAGGGAGGACCGCAGCTTACGGGGGTGTGTAGGTGCGACGGCTTAGGGCCTTTTCGTGTTGAACATTTCGGGTGCCAGGGTTAGGCTTAGGGTTTAGGGTTTAGGGTTTAGGGTTTAGGGTTTAGGGTTTAGGGTTTAGGGTTTAGGGTTTAGGGTTTAGGGTTTAGGGTTTAGGGTTTAGGGTTTGAGTTGAATCGTAGAATGCCTAAACCCAGAAGGTTTTTCCTCAGCTGCAGGAATTGGAGGTTTTTTTCACGGGGCTAAGGCCTGCTGCCCTAAGTCACGAACCTCCAAACCCTGAAGCCCTAAACCCGAGACCCTAAACCCTAAACTCTAAACCCTAAACCCTAAATCCTAAACCCTAAACCCTAAATCCAAAACCCTAAACTCTAAACCCTAAATGCTAAATCCTAATCCCTAATCCCTAAGCTCTAAACTCTAAACCCTAAACCCTAAGCCGTCCGAGGCGTGGATAGGTGAAGTGGTCCTTGCAAGGAGCACGGCGGCGCTTCGGAAGGAGGCTCACTGCTCTTCTTTGTTGGGGGTGTGGGTTTCACTGGGTCTCTCCAAACATTGTGGGTTTAGGGCTTAGGGGTTAGGGTTTAGGGTTGAATTAGAGTTTAGGGTTTAGGGTTTAGGGTTTACGGTGGGGGTGGGTGGGGGGCTTCTAGAATGGCTTGTAGGGTTTGGGGACTTGGCAAGCAACCCGAAGAAACGCAACTAAACCCTTGTAACCCTAAACCCTAACCCTAAACCCCTAAGGCCCTTCCAAGATGGCTTGACTTGTGCTCCGTGCTGTCAGCTGCTCAGGGTCGTTTGGGAGGTTCGAAGTGCAATGATAGCTCAGCTCGGCTGTGTTTCTTGTTTTTTCACTTTTTTTCTGTTGTGTGTGGGTTTAGGGTTTAGGCTTGGAGGTGTGCGCTGGCGGCTCCCACACTTGAATTCCCGACATTCTGGTACACTTGTAGATGACCCCCTGGCACCCTCTCAACTCAGCTCAATATCCCCAACTCCTGCTGTATTCCTCTGAACAGGCGACAACTCGCCCTAAACTCCGAGCCCCTCAACTCCCTCCACTGGCACATCCTATGAAGACCCAAACCAACCTTAAACCAACTCCAAACAGGCTCCCCCTCCCAACCTTAAATCGTAAGCCCCTAAACCCTGCCCCATAATTATTCCCCCGAAACCCTAAACCCTAAACCCTAAACCCCAAACCCTAAACCCTAAACCCTAAACGGGGCATGTCTTCACACTATTGAATTCAGCTGACCAAAGCTACACCCCAAACCCTAAACCTTAAAAACAAAAGACCCTTAAACCCAGAACTGACATGTCCCTAAGGGTCCATGTACCTCATTATCGCGTACTTGGGCCCAAAAGTACCTAAATAGGAAGTACCTAAATAAGAGGTACCTTAAGGCCCCAGTATTCGCTAGAGGTAGGTACATGGACCCTTTAGGGTGTTCAGGCCGAAGAACGTCTTGCCGAGTCCTTGGCCCGCGCCCGCCTGGAGAGCCGGGGCGCGCTGCACCGCGCCTGGAGTGAGGCGGAGATGACGGGGGGAGTTTTTGTTTGGATTTTTTTTTTTTTTTCACGGGGTTTTCTGGGTGTATTAAAGGGTTTTGTCGGGTTTGAGTTCGCCGGCGCTGACGCCGAGAGCGAGCTGCCCCAGGTGGCTCCGGACCAGACATCACCGCTTGCATCAAGGTTTCATGCTTCCAGAGTGCCCACGCCGCTTTCCGGGCAAGCAGCCCAGCAACGCGAACGAATCGACCGTGGGCGCGTTGAGCGCGTGAAGATGATCGCCATTTACTGAGCAGGTGTAATGGCAGTGTGGCACAGTGGCTGGCGGCTGGATTTGAGGAGACAAGCACCCCCGCCACCGCCGGGCATGGAAGAATACCTGGCGTCTTGAAGGGTTCTAAAGGGGCTTTCTTGGGTTATATGCCACCCTTGAACCCCCCTCCCTTAAGAACGTGCAATTCAAGGCCCTTTGCTTGTGTAGGGTTTGAGGCTCCGGCGTTGAAAGACCTCTTCAGCCCTTTTCGTTTTTCGATCCTTCGACTAGGGTTGAGGGTTTAAAGGTTTGGGGCTTAGCACGACTTCTAAACCCTAAACCCCAAACCCTAAACCCAGAACAACTGTCTGTAATGGCCCGTTCCCTGCAGCCCTTCAAACTCTTCTTCAACTCCGAAGCCCTTCCAGCCCCTGAGCCCTCCAAGGCCAACATAGCCCGAAAGCTTCCTCCCTCAACCCCAAAACCCCAGACCACCCAAACTCCACAGCCCACACACATCAGGGGCTACCGCCCCTAAACCCTAAACCCGAGTAAAGCCCTTAAAACGCAAAGCCATACCCCTGATGAAACGATTTAGCTGTAACCCCTCAGCTTGAAGCCCTTCAGCCCTTAAACATCTGAAACCCAGGACGCGCTTCAGGCGGTTTAGAGTTTCGGGTTATCAGACACCCCCCCCCCCCCCCCATGCTAATCCCCTTGCTTCAGATGCTCAGAGATTAGGGGCACAGGCCTCACTTCTCCAAAGTATAGTAGAGCTTAGAACTCAGCATTTAGGAGCTTCAAGGCTTAGCACGGTTTAGGGTTTCAAGGGTCTAGGGTTAGGGTCTATATAATAGAGTTGATAGGGTTCAGGGCTTTAAGGGCTTTGAGGGCTTTTGAAGATTTAAAGGGGTGTTTCGGGGGTTTAAGGGTTTTAGGGGTCTTGAAGGCTTTACTTGTTTTTAAGGGCTCCGCAAGGTTTAGGGTTTCTAAGGGTCTTAAGGGTCTAAGTGCTCCGCAAGGTTTAGGGTTTAGGGTTTAGGGCTTAGGGTTTAGCCGAAACCGTTTAGGGTTTAGGGTTTAGGGGTTTAGGGGTTTAGGGTTTAGGGGTTAGGGTTTAGGGTTTAGGGGTTTAGGGTTTAGGGTTTAGGGTTTAGGGTTTAGGGTTTGGGGTTTGGGGTTTGGGGTTTGGGGTTTGGGGTTAGGGCTAGGACTCTGGGCTTCCTTTCTCAGGCCGCCGAGGCTTCGCGGAAGGCGGCGGCGCTGGAGCGGCGCCTCGAGGTCGTTTGGGCTGGGTGTGTTTTATGTAGTAGGGTTTAGCGTTTAGGGTTTAGGGGTTTAGGGTTTAGGGTTTAGGGTTTAGGGTTTAGGGTTCAGGGTTCAGGGTTCAGGGTTCAGGGTTAGGGTTCAGGGTTGAGGGTTTTGGGGTCCCGGGTTTAGGATTTGCGGTTAAGGGGTGTAGGGGCTTAGGGGTTTAGGGGCTTAGGGGTGTAAGGGTTTATGGGTGTAGGGGTTAGGGGTTTTGGGGTTAGAGGTTCAGGGCTTTTGGTCAAGGGGTGCTTTGGAGGGTTTCGCAGGCTTGGGCGGGAGTAGGGTTTATTTTGGATGTAGACTTACGGCGATTTGCATCAGCACTTGATTATGTCATGTAAGTCAACTCAGAAGGGAAAACAAATGCCTCACCCGGAAACAGCAGCTTTGTTGAAGGTCTCTGCTTTATGTGACCCCCCCCCTCCCCCGTGGCTTATCGTGGGTTTTGGGTTCATGGTCTGTGGTTCACGTGGGGTTTAGGGTTTACGGCGTAGCTATCGTTTGGGGTTTTCACTCTGCCCCCCGTGGCTCATTGGGTTTAGACTGTAGGGTTGAATTGTAAGGCTCAGGGTTTCTCCTCTCGCCCCTGTGGTTCGTGGTGGGTTTGCGGCCCAGGGTTCAGCAGCTCAGGGTTTTAAGGCGGTTAGGGTTTTGGGGTTCCCCTCTTCCCGCGTAGGGGTCAGGGTTGGGCGGGGTCAAGAACCACCCGAGGAACCCCGCAAATTCTGCAACCCCCAACCTTTCCCGAAACCCTAAACCCTAAACCCTAAACCCAAACCCTAAGCCCTAAACCCTGAACCCTAAACACTAAACCCTAAACCCCAGCCCTAAACCCTAAACTCTAAACCTAAACCCAAAACCCGAAACCCAAAATCCCAAACCCTAACCCCTAAACCCCAGCCCTAAACCCTAAACCCTAAACCCTAAACCCCCAAACTGAAACCCCCAAAACACGAAACAGCTCTCCAGTACAGGGCTTTGATGCGGCGAGCCCCACCGGCCCGGTGGAGATCACTCGGCTGGATGGTGCCTCGGCTGGATGGTGCCCAGGGCCTCCAGATGAATGTTTAGTGTTTAGGGTTTAGGGTTCAGGGTTCAGGGTTCAGGGTTTAGGGTTTAGGGTTTAGGGTTTAGGGTTTAGGGTTTAGGGTTTAGGGTTTAGGGTTTAGGGTTTAGGCTTCAGGTAAGTTTTTTCGGTTGGGTCATCACATAACAATTGTTGTTACTGTATTCCGAGCATGAGTAGGCTGAGTCCATATGTGTCGGGGGGGGACCAGGCCGAGTACGGATTTCGGGTTCATTCAGGGCTTAGGCGTTTGAAGGGTTTGGTCATATACGCCCTTCCTAAACCCTAAGCCCTAAACCCTAAGCCCTAAACCCTAAACCCTAAGCCCTAAACCCTGAACCCTAAACCCTAAACCCTGAACCCTGAACCCTAAACCCTAAACCCTAAACCCTAAACCCTAAGCTGCCGAGAGATCCTTCACTGAGAGGCTTTGATGGGTCTCGGCCGAGCACAGCAGCGGCCATCGAACGCCGCCTACAGGAGGCGGCTGAAATGGGGGGTTTAGGGTTTAGGGTTTAGGGTTTAGGGGTTTAGGGGTTTAGGGTTTAGGGTTTAGAGTTTAGGGTTTAGGGCTACGAAGATAGGGGACCCCTAAGTAGACCCCCAAATAGTAGGATCCCCAAAAAGGTACCCCGAATATCGTAGACCCTCAAATCTGGGATCAGGTTTGGGGTGTATAAAGGGTTCGCAGGGTTTGGCGTTTTATACCGGGGCCTTCATAATCAGAACAGGGCTTTGAGGGTTATTCTAGTATTTACATATAGGGAACCATGAAGGGAATACTATTCGTCATTTTCCCGACCCCTACACTACACTATAGGGCTAGAGGGCTTCCTCAGTGGGGTTGTTGGTTCAGAGTCTAGGGTTCATGTCTTTGGTGCAGAAAATATTTAGGCTGTTGGCTTGGCTTGAAGTATTGGCTTATAGGGCTTAGGACCTGGAGTCGTTCCCATCTTAGGGGAGAGTTATAGGTGCTTTTCTGAAGCCTCATAAAGCACAAGAAAGGCCTGCCGATGATGGTTTTATTGCGTGCTTTTGGGGGTGGACAGTAGGGTATGTTTGAGGTTCAGGTGTTAAGAGGGCGCGAACCCCCCCCCCCCCCCTCGGCCCCGCCCTAACCCCGCAACCGCAACGCACCAAAAGCCCCCTGAACATGAACCTGTGCCGCGCCGATTCAACTCGGGATGTTTAGGCGACGATGCCTTCAAACCCCAGAGACTGGCCTACACGCCTTAGGGTTTTGAGGGTTGTTATAAATTTGTTTTTTTTTCAGAAGTCCTTCTTGCAAGAGTTGTTTTTGTAAAAAGTTCCAGTTCTTGGGGGCCTAATTGGGGACGGTTCCGAGAATGCGCAGGCCGATGAGCGGGCAAGGAGGAGGTTGACCACAGCCGCTTCGTCAGCAGACATATCTTCGCAAGCAAGCACCTCTCTTGAACCTAAAACCCTAAACCCTAAGCCCTAAACCCTAAGCCCTAAACCCTAAACCCTAAACCTTCAAACCCTAAACCCTAAACCCTAAACCCCAAAACCTAAACCCTAAACCCTAAACCCTAAACCCTAAACCCTAAACCCTAAACCCTAAACCCTAAACCCTAAACCCTAAACCCTGAACCCTAAACCCTAAACCCTAAACCCTAAACCCTAAACCCTAAACCCTAAACCCTACCCTGAACCTTCATCCCAGGCCGAGAGACTGGCGTCGCCTCCTGCCCAGAAGGATTCGTCGGCAGAGCCTCTTGGGGTGGAGGCGCGGGAACCCTGAACCCTAAACCCCGAACCCTAAACCCCAAACCCTAAACCCTAAACTGTAAACCCAAACCCTAAACCCCAAACTCCAAGGGGGTGAGGGGATTAGTGCTTTGTTCTTTCCTCACTTGTACTGTTCATAGCTCCTTAGACGACCCTGGCCTATGGGGCAGGTATCTCAACCTTCAGGACCAAAACAACCCGAAAAGGGTTTATGTCCATATACCTCAATGGGAATTATAGTCGGACAGGGTATAAGACCCTGAGACCCTGATTTTAGGGTTTGGCCCGCAGGGAACCCCAAACCGAAGCCTGAACTCATAAGCCATAAGCTTAGCACCAACTGCAGAAATAAACCCTAAACCCTCAACCCCTCAACCATTTGTCTCAGGATCAGCCAACCATCCTCGGGGGAGCTGAAGTGTCATAGGGCCGCAGCTGGTGGGTTTGCGCTCCCCCCGAACAAGCCCCTGAATAAATATGGGGAGGTTCACGGCAGGTAACCCAAAATTCCTGAATGCTCCTCACTACTCCCTATGTAAGGCTCTAAGCTTCCCTCGCTATAGGGACCCTAAGCTCCCAAGTCCTCCCAAGTCCCCCCTAAGCTTCCAAGCTCCTCAATAATTATAGGGTACTTAAGGAAAGGTTCCCCACAGCTCCCAAGTACTCCCTAAGGCCCCCTGTAGGCTTCCCTCCCTAGGTACTTACCCCCACATGGAATCTGAGGTGCCCCACCCTCTCTCTGTGGGAGCTAGGGTTCCGGGTTTAGGGCTCGGGATCTAGCGACTCTGCTCTGTAGGGTTTCGGTTTTGCCTGGAGGGCTGCCTCGGTATGGTATGGAGGTGGTTCGGATATGGGCGTTTGCGGCTGTAGGACGATGTTTCGGGATCTGGGGGGAGGGTTTTCGGCTGGAGGCGCTTCGAAATTTGTTCTTCTGATAAGGCGGGCCCCTATACTTAGGGACTTAGGGTCCCCCTTTAAAGGTTGCCCATATACTTGAAAGCAGCCAATGGTAGAAGGACAACCCTCCGTTGGGCCATTGTAGTTCAAAGATGTCTTCCTAAGACCAAATTTGGGTTCTGCTTGTGTGTGACGTAGGGTATGTTCTTGAATTTTCTTTCTCGGAAGATCTGGACACCCTTAAGTCCAGTTGTTGGTGTGAATTTGGAGTTGGAATTAGTTGTTGGAATTGGGCGGGGGTCGTGTTTTTCGGCTCGCAGCTTGACCGGTTGGCCTTCTTCTAAGGCACTTAGATTGCCACCACCCTCCCAAATTAGTTCAAGCGCACAAGCGGGAGGGGCTCGGGGGTGAAGTTCTAAAGAATCCCAAAAGAAGAGTGGTGTCATATGCTGAGAGGGTTTAGGGTTTGGGAATTTGGGTTCAGGGTTTAGGGGCTAGGGTTCAGGGCCTACGGTGTAGTGTTTCGGTCTCCTTCTTTCCGGACATCCAACGAGGCTCCAGCTGGCAAGCCAGGTGGAGGACAGCGCGCCACCTGACTTCAGGCAGAAGCTCGTGACACCCCCTTAGGGTGTAGGGTTTAGGGTTTAGGGTTTAGGGGCTAGGGTTTAGGGTTTAGGGTTTAGGGTTTGGGGTTTAGGGTTTAGGATTTAGGGTTTAGGGTTAGGGTTTAGCCTACTATTTGCTTTAGAACCCCGCAACATGTAAAACAGTCATCCCTACCTTACCCTAATGTTCTTATAAGCCCTCAAAGCTCTGAAATCCTGAAGGGCTTGATCCCTAAATCCCTACCTGCCTACAGGAACTTGCAGATTCCGAGAGTTAAGCCCTAAGCCCCTAAAACCCTGAAGCCTTCACAGCCCCCAAGCTCTCAAGATCCTCCAAGCCCGAAACCTTAGCCCTCATAGCCCCAGAGAGTAGACCACACGGGGTTCCAGGGTTTAGGGTTACAAGTAGGGTTTAGGGTTTAGGGTTTAGGGTTTAGGGTTTAGGTTAAGGGTTTAGGGTTTAGGGTTTAGGGTTTAGGGTTTAGGGTTCAAGGTTTAGGGTTTAGGGTTCAAGGTTTAGGGTTTAGGGTTTAGGGTTTAGGGTTTAGGGTTTAGGAGCGTCCGCCACTCCGCAGCACACCGAGGCAGACCGACTGTCCGGACGATCTGCTCGCTGCACGCCAGAGCCGCACCTTCTTCGCAGAGTCGACTCCAAACCCTAAACCCTAAACCCTAAACCCTAAACCCTAAACCCTAAACCCTAAACCCTAAACCCTAAGCCTTGGGATGTTCCCACTTTTATACACACAGTCCTTAGTGGGGATTATAGTGTGGGGCTCTATGAAGGACTGGGAGCATCCCAACTTGATCCTTCTAACCAACTTACTCGGGCCAGTAGTTGAACTTTCAACTTTTGGGGCTTCCTTATTACAACCCTAAACCCTAAACCCTAAACCCTAAACCCTAAACCCTAAACCCTAAAGGGTTTGGGTTTCATAGGAATCGTGAAGTTTTGACTTTACCCCCCTTTTTTTCCCCTGCAAAGCTACCAGCAGAACTCAGGCAAATACCTCTTCATTGCGGCCCTCGGTCCAGTCCTCGGGGTCCTTGGGAGGTTGTAGGGGGGACAGGCCAAGGTGTTTAGGGTTTAGGGGTTTAGGGGTTTAGGGGTTTAGGGGTTTAGGGTTTAGGGTTTAGGGTTTAGGGTTTAGGGTTTAGGGTTTAGGGTTTAGGGTAGCTAAGATTCACCAAGAGGGCACGACTCTGGGCGTGGACTCTGGATGTAGATGGGCCCAGAGGGTTTTAGGCTTTTTTGGTTTTGGGTTCGTCGTCAGAGGGTGGCTTGAAGCTCGAGGGGAAAGAGCTAGGCTAGGCCCTCAATCTCGCAGCACCCCGACTCCTGAATCTAAACCCTTTGCCACCTAACCCCTCACAGTCCCAAGGCTTTGAAAGCCTCCAGCCCATCCACCCAGATGCCTCCACGTGCTCTCAAGCTCTCGGCCGTAAAGCCCTCAAGCCCTTTGGGAGAGCCCTGCATTCCCGGGAAATCTCGGCCCTGGAACCCTAAAAACCCTAAAACCCTAAAACCCCTGAAAACCCTAAAACCCCTAACACCCCTAAAACCCCTAAAACCCTAAAACCTGGCACCACAGCGCCACCTCAGGCGAGCAGGCCAAGAATTGGCAAGCCAGGGCCCTGGACGCCTGGCGGCGGGCGATTCTGCAGGCTGCCCTGAGCCCTAAGCCCACGCAAGCCCTTTAGGGTTTAGGGTTTAGGGTTTGGGGTTTGGGGTTTGGGGTTTGGGGTTTGGGGTTTAGGCTTTAGGCTTTAGGGTTATTGGTTTCAGGGTTTGGGGTTTAGGGTTTGGGGTTTAGGGTAACTAAGGAGTTTAAATTGATTCATATTCAGGATTCCCGAAATGCATTGAGGGTATATTGCTGAAGAAAGGGGTCTTGGGTTCTTCGGAATCCTAAGCCCCAATAACCCGCAACCTTAAACCTAAACTCCCCCACGTTTCCTTCAGGGCGGTTTAAGGATTGTCGTTTTGTTGTAGGGGGTTGGGGGGGTTCTCGGAGTTTAGGGTTTGTGGTGTGTTGTTAGATGTTTTCAGGTTTGTCGGATGTTTCATGCTTTTGTAGTACATGCCCTGGGGTATGCGGACGGCACTCATTGACGATGCATCTAGATCTGTCACTCCATTGAAACCTTTGCGAAATTCTGAGGGAGATGTTGCCCCATCTTATGAGCTCGTGGGGTGTATCGGCTTCCCCGCACCCAAAGGAAAAAACCCTAAACCCTAAACCCTAAACCCTAAACCCTAAACCCTAAACCCTAAACCCTAAACCCTAAACCCTAAACCCTAAACCCATTGTTTCAGGATGGCCCGCTGTATGCAGGTCCTTAAGTCGGCTTGAGTGCTTCGGCCTTCCTCCCTCTCAGCTGCTTGTCCCAACCCTCTCAGCCCCTAGAGTCCTCAACCCAGAACCTCTAAAAAAACCCAAAAAACTCCCCCAAACTTCCAAACTGGGTCATGTGTTGAAACTCATTTTAAACATTTGTACGAACACTTAAACCCAGTAAGGAACAACAAGGACCATTCTTAAACAGTGCCCCAACAATGGTGCACAAAACCCCTGAACCTAGGACCTGTGTAGGGGTCCGGGCTCACCGGGTTCATATGGTTCGGGGCAGACTCAACGTATTTTGGGGTTTTAAAGTTCAGGGTTCAGGGTTATCGGGTGTAGGGGTCACAGGGATTAGGGTTTAGGGTGACAGGGTTTTCGGGTTATAGGGTTTAGGGTTACAGTGCTTTAGGGTTTTAGTGTTTCGGGTTTACTGTCTTTTGGGTTTCGGATTTCAGGGCTTAGGGTCTAAGCTCCAAGTTCCCCAGTGAAGCCGGCAGGATCGCTGCGCGCGCCTCGAGGCGCTGCTTAGCCTCCGGAAGGAGAAGGCAGCTGGGTTCAGGGTCCCTGGGGTTTAGGGTGTCTAGGGTCTAGGCTCTGGGGTCTAGGCTCTAGGGTCTAGGGTTTAGGGTTTAGGGTTTAGGTCTTATAGGGTTTAGGGGGGAGCGGAATGGTTCTTGTTAGGAGTCGGGCTTCTAGGAGTGGACTGGGTCGAAGTATCTTCTTCGGGCTTGGTTGAAAGCTTTTGAAGCCCAAGGCCTTGGCCCCAAACAGGGATTGGGCTGTTGGCCTCCTACCTGGAGGCTCCAACGTAGTCCCTTCTTGGGTTAGTTGTAGGGGTCTACCGGAATACTGAACTAAACCCTAAACCCCAAACCCGAAACCTTCAACCCTAAACAGCCCTGACCCCAAACCCGAAACCCTAAACACGAACCCTATGAACCCTTAGAGGAACACTACATTGGGATCTTTTAGGGTTGCCGGGCTTGGAAGAGGCCACCGCCCCGACCGCATCGAAGCCGGCCACGCCGCGGGCTGCGAGCAAGAGGCATCCCCCTGGATCTCTCTAAGGAGATTCCCTAAACCCTAAACCCTAAACCCTAAACCCTAAACCCCGGCCCAAACTTGAAACCCCAAACCCTAAATCCCATAGACCCCTAAACCCCGCACCTCTGCCTACTTGTAGCTCCAGAACCCTAAGGGTCCATGTACCTAAATATGGAATACTTGGGCCTTAAAGTACTTCCTATATAAGGACTTTTGGGTCTAAGCATATAATAATAAGGTACATGGACCCTTAGGGGAACAGCCAGGCCTTGCACCTGTGCATCAATGGCCTGGCTTCGGCCTTTTGTGTTGTTGCAGATCCCCGGCTCAGGAGAGGTCATGTCTGAGGCGTGCTTTAACTCAATTCCATGTTCATCCCTACACCCTAAACCCTAAACTCTAAACCCTAAACCCT
This sequence comes from Symbiodinium natans, assembly GCA_905221605.1. Lineage (NCBI taxonomy): Eukaryota > Dinophyceae > Suessiales > Symbiodiniaceae > Symbiodinium > Symbiodinium natans. Next base: position 1,506,791 of record CAJNDS010002634.1, read on the forward strand.
AAACCCTAAACCCCCGAAGCCCTCTTATCATGCCACGAGCCTGGGCAGTTCGACACGGAGCCCCCGCCCACCGCTGGCCCGCGAGGTGGAGTAGAAGCCTTATTAGCACGAGTTCAGGTTTGCAGGGTTTAGGGTTTAGGGCTTAGGGGTTAGGGTTTAGTGCTTGGGGCTTAGGGTTTACAAGTTTGGGGTGAAGGGATTTGAGTTTGGTACGTAGGAAGCTTGGATGTAGACCCGCTTTTGAATTTGGAGGTTGGTTTCGGCCTTTGTGGCTTTGAAGTTCTCGGTTCTGGGTGTACGCCTCTGTATGGGGAGGTAAAGATAAGTGAAGATTGGAGTTTAGGGTCTAGGGTTAATGCACGTCTAAAGAATGCAGCTTATGGTACTCCTGGGGCTTCAGGGTCTTATGCCAGAGTTCCAGGTTGATATATAGGGTCCCTGAGGTCGACATGAAGTCTCACGGATAGAACGCTGCATGCTAGCGGCATTTGGGGTTTAGGGTTTAGGGTTCAGGGTCTAGGGTTAGGGTTGCTCGGCAGCCAAAGCCAAAGCAACTTTGCAGCAGTGGTTGGGTTGTAGTCATCCTCAACTAGCTCACTTCGCCACCAGTCTGGACGGGCCGCTGGTTCAGCTTAGCTTTGTTCTGAGACTTTCCTGCTTAAAGGTGTCTACAAGGCTCCTGGGTCATAGGAGTATGGGGTGCAGGGTTATGCGGTTCCTGGAGTAGAGGTGCTATTTGTTTTACTAGGAGGTTATAATTGCATTGGGCTATAGGGCACAGGGTGTAAACTTGCATTACTCAACCCTAAACCCTAAGCCCTGGAACCGTTCTCTCCGCAGGCGCCAAAGTGATGGTGCTTCGACACGGAATGCTGGGAGCTTTGAAGGTTTAGGGGCGGGCTTAGGGGTTTAGGGTTTAGGGTTTAGGGTTTGGGGTTTAGGGTTTAGGGTTTAGGGCTTGGGGTCCATGGTTTAAGTGCGAACGTGGCGCATCGCTGAGTTCGAAAAGAGTTTGAGCTCCAGCTGAAAGCCGAAGATGGGGTGGGTCCCAAAGAAAGGGCCCCTCAGAGTTGTAGGCTCTAGGGTTTAGGGGTTTAGGGCTTTCGCTGTTCATGGTTTAGGGTTTAGGGTTTAGGGTTTAGGGTTTAGGTTTAGGGTGTAGGGTTAGGGTTTCAGTTGTAGGCTTTAGGTGTACAGGTTCGAGGGTCCGAAGGCTTATGAAGTTTCAGCCTTACAGGGTCAGAAAATCTTGGGTCACGAGGACGCATAGGGTTTCCAGGATTTAGGTGCGTAGACCCCAACATCCAGCGGCACTGAAGGGGGACCTTACACCAGGGCCTGTCCTCAGAATATGCATGTCGTTTATTCCTGTCCCGGGAACTGGGACACCTTCCTTTCCGGCGACCAGGCCTAAACCCTGAACCCTAAACCCTACACCCTAAACCCTAAACCTTTTGTTTCCGTTCGATTGTGGATGCTGGAGATGTGCTGTGGGGCATTCGAAGGGGGTTCCGACACCAGTTTAACTCTAGGGTTTAGGGTTTAGGGTTTGGGGTTTAGGGTTTAGGGTTTAGGGTTTAGGGTTTAGGGTTTAAGCCTCAGACCCTACACCCACAAAAGCCTTGAAAGTCCTGCGAGACGAAACCTCCCAGAGAAAAAGATCCTAAGCTTCAGCTCTTTGCCCCCTCCGGCTGATATCAGCAGCCAAAGGTTCAAGAGAACAAACAGCTGATGGGTTTAGGGTTTAGGGTTTAGGGTTTAGGGTTAGGGTTTAGGCTTTAGGGTTTAGGATGCGCAGCCTACGCCCTAAGTATCCCGTAGCCCTGAACCTGGGCCCCAAACACAGTGGTTTGGGGGGTGGGGGTCCGAATGACTATGCTATCCTGGGGTTCGAGGGGCACCCCTAAACATTGTTCAGGATTTAGGATTTTAGGGTCCAGGGTTTTCCGGTTTTCTAAACTTATTTGGGAACATGCTCATAATGTAGTTGCGCTTTCTCGGAATGAACAGCCAAGTTGCCGTGTATTCTAGTTAAGGAGTGTCGGTTATGTTAGGGTCGTGTGGCACCTAGCCTGTTGGATTTGAGGAGTTATTCAGAGGCTTCAGGGTGTAGGGCTTCAGGTTTAAACCCCTAAACCCTATCCCCTCAACCCTCAACCCTAAACCCTAAACCCTAAACCCTAAACCCTAAACCCTAAACCCTAAACCCTCAGGGAGTCCAGGGAATGAGGGCTTCGGGCATTCCTAAGTTTTAGGCGGCACCCTCGGAAGGTGTTCTTGCCCGAGCAGTTTTCGGGGGGCTTCCCTCATTTTCACAAAAGCTTGGTTTAGGGTTTAGGGTTGGGGGTTTAGGGTTTAGGGTTTAGGGTTTAGGGTTGGGGGTTTAGGCTTTAAAAGCTTCGGGTTTAGGGAGCTTCGGGTCGGGAAGCCTCCAGCTAGAGCCCTGTAAGGGTCCATGTACCCATGTCGTAGATACTTGGGCCCTAAAGCTACTGTCTAGGACCCCTAAACCCTGACGCCTAAACACCTGTAAGGCCCAAGTATATACTACATGGGTACACGGACTCTTCGGGTATAGGCCTTAGATGCCTGCATGTTGTGGGAGAGAGGAGTCTGAGAGCCTCCGCGGATGGGCGTGGAGATCTAAACATATGTCCTCAGAACCGCATCAGATTTTAGGGGTTTAGGGTTTAGGGCTTAGGGTTTAGGGTCACTATAATCCTTAATGGAAACACCAGAACAGACCCGAAAAGGAACTACATTGGAGTCCTCAGGTATATCCCAGACCCAAAGCCCCCAAGAATCCTAATTGAGTACTGCAAACTAACCCTGGTACCACACCCTAAACCCTAAAAGCTCTACCAAAAAGCCCTAAAAACCCGAACAGCCCTAAATGCCCTAAAGGCACTCAAAGCCCTACTAATCCTAGCAACCGCTGAAAACCCAATAATGCCTAAATCTGAGGGTGTCCTCCGCCGTCTCTTTCGGCTTCCTTCCCCCGCACTTAGGGCGCCTCGGTCAAGTCGCTCCTTCCCGCAAAGCGGAGGATGGCCCCTCTCCCGGTGCCCTTCCTCGAAGCTACTCTCATAGGGTTTAGGGTTTAGGGCTTGGGCTTTAGGGTTTTAGGGTTTAGGGTTCAGGGCTTATAGGGTTTAGGGTTTAGGGGTTTGGGGCTTTAGGGGTTTGGGATACGGTGACGTTTTTTAAATAAGTGGAGGGCGGCCAACCAGCAACGGCCGGGGGGGTAGTATAAAAGACCAGTTTAAATCCGCATGTTTTCGTGTTTATGCACTAGCCCCCTCCAGCCAAGCCCCCCTCCAGCCCCCCCTCCAGCCAAACCCAACCCTTCCTCCACCTCCAGGCCCCCTCTCCAGCCCCTTCACCACCGCCTCCAAGCCCCCCTCAGCCAGCCGCCCACCCCCTCTCCAGCCAACCCCCACCCATCTCCACCCTGGGGGGGGGGGTGTTGGCTGGAGGGGGGGGTGTTGGCTGGAGGGGGGCTTGGCGCGGGAAGGCTTGCTGGAGGGTCTATTTCCGGATGTTTAAAACGCTGGGCGGCCTGACGCCGCGCTCCACGGAGGTAGTATGAAATACCTGTTTGACTGTTTAGATGTCCGGGTATTTAAAAACAGGCACCGTAGGATTTTTGATAAGGGCTTATGCAGCTTTTGGGTTGGAACAATGGGCTCATACAAGATTCCAAGCCGCAGAGTGAATCATGGGCTCTTCCTGAGGTCCTTATCTCTGGGCGCAAGTATCCCCTAAACCCTAAACCCTAAACCCTAAACCCTAAGCCCGAGGGGAAGAGGCCTCGGCGACTTGACTGCTGCCTTGCAGGACGCGTTGCATGACCCCCCGGTTTTCGAATACAAAAGAGGATTGGGATGGGGGGTTTTAGGGTTTAGGGTTTAGGGTTTAGGGGGGAGGACCGGGATTGAAGGTTTGGGCCCTAAACCCTAGACTCTCAACCCTAACCCCCTCCCGATATGGATGACCTTCTAAACATATTCAGGGCAAGTCAGAACCCTAAACCCTCAACCCGGGAGGGAAGCTAGAACCTCCACCCGACCAGTCATCCCCTGAACCTTTAACCTGATCTAGGGCCTCGGTTGCTGAGGGTTTGGACTTCAGGTTTAGAATTGACGGGTTCAGGGTTTAGGATTGAGGGGTTTGGGAGCTTCGGGTTTATAGGATTGAGGGGTTTCGGGGTTTAGGATCGAGGTGTCTAGGGTGGAGCGTTTCGAGGTTTTGGAGGGTTTGGGTCGTGGAGCTTCTTGGTGTTGGGAGTTTAGGTGTTCGGAGGTGTTTGGGGTTTAGGGTTTATAGGGTTTAGGGTTTTGGGTTTGAGGTTTAGGGTTTAGGGTTTAGGGTTTAGGGTTTAGGGTTTAGGGTTTAGGGTTTAGGGTTTAGGGGGGGGGCGGGGGGGTCTTGAACAGTAGCTTCAACATCCAGGCCGACAGGGCCAAGGTGGATTGTATTTAACGTAGAGGGTCTTTGGAGCTCAGCAGATACATATATCAACCCTTTTCGGGTTCACGGTTAGGGATTATAGGGTTGAGGGTTTACGGTTTAGGGTTTGGGGTTTAGGGTTTGGGCTAACCCGATATGGAAAGAGATGTTCTAAGTCCTGTTTCTCCGCAGTGTTGTGGCTTAGCTGGCGCGGTGCCTCCCAGCAGTGTGGCATTTCATCTCCGCCGTGGCAGCCCCAATCTCTTTTGATTCAGGCATTCATTCGGTGGTTTCCGAAACTAGGGTGGGGTCTATTTTAGGGGTTCCCCTGTTTTCGCAAACCCCCAGGCAGTGTGGATTGGTTGCTTGCCAGTGTTTTTTTTTTTGAAGGCGTGCGCTGTGGTGATGGATGTGTCTACAGTAAACTCCACAAAGTTGGAACATGGTTTAAGGACGATTCATGCTGGGATTCCCTTTGCTAACCCTCTCGGATTATTTGGATAACGATGTTCCAACTGCACGGTCTCAGTGGAATTGAAGGCCAAAGGTCAGGGCCTTTGCGCCACAGGCTTCTGTAGGGAATTTACCCTAAACCCTAAACCCTAAACCGAAAACCCTAAACCCTAAACCCTAATGGCACCGAGACTCCAGATTCCGAACGCAGTAAGACCAGATGATGTTCTCGGTAGGCCCTTTGGGACATTTGATGTTTTCCCTTCTTGGGGGGTGAATTAAGAGTTTAGGGTTTAGGGTTTAGGGTTTAGGGTTTAGGGTTTAGGATCATATTCAGGAATCTTTTTTCAGGGGGTTTTACGGGCCATCCTCGTTTTTGGGTGGCAGTAACGAGAGTAAACCCATGTTTGGCCCTCATGCTCGTTCGGAAGCCCAGTTCTAAACCAGTCCTTAATAGGGATTATCGTACCCCCCCTGTCATAATCCTACTAAGGACTGTTAGTAAATAAGGGGGAACATCCCAACATGTAACCCAACGAGGTGCAAACCGGATCCTTTCAAGACATACACCATGTTTCTGCCTTTTTCAAAAACTTGCAAAGGGGGTCTTAGCCTCAGCGTGGGGTCACGGTGTGGGTGTCCTTCTTCCAAGAAAGCCCTGCTTCAGTGAGCTATCGTGGTGATCTCCCTAAACCCTAAACCCCTAAACCCCTAAACCCCTAAACCCCCAAACCCCTAAACCCCTAAACCCCTAAACCCTAAACCCTAAACCCCCAAACCCCCAAGCCCCTAAACCCTAAACCCAAGAGCCTGCTTCCGTGTTCGCAGCGCCGACTCTGGTGAGCATCGCCTGTCTGTCGCCTTCACAGGGGCACCGACGTGCGCGCAAGGCCATGGCAGGTGACGTGCCGGTGTGGCAGGTGCTGAAAGAGGCCGGTGTGCACTTGAGGGCTTATCAGACAGGGGTTTCGGGTTTAGGGTTTGGGGTTTAGGGTTTAGGGTTTAGGGTTTAGGGCTTTTTGGCTTGGAGGGTGAAGTTTAGGGCGTACAGGCCAGGGATTTAGGGGTGGTAGAATATCGGCGCTTTTGGCTTGAGGAATAAGAGTTCACCACCTTCCCCCTCAGTTGGGGGGTGTTGGAGTATGCTTGGACCGTACTATACCCCCCCTCAATCCCAGTATATATATATATGTATATGCTGTAGGCTGTATATATATATATATATATGCTCGCCCCCCCTCCCAAGATCCACCCTTCGAGTGCTCGTAGTCTTGACTTTCCTGACGTCTACTGTCGGGTTAAGGTTTAAAGGTTTAGGGTTTTAAGATTTAGGCATTTAAACATAAGCCGACAATTGCACCTAAGCCCTTCACCTGTAAAACCCAATGGGGTTAAGGTTTAAAGGTTTAGGGTTTCAGATTCAGGCACTTTAACCTAAGCCCATAGAGTTTAAACCGCAAGGGTTTAAGGTTCAGGCATTTAAGATATGTATGAGTTGGTAGCTGAATCTTTGCTGGAAGGAGTTTTTGTCACACAACGCATTGCTTATAAGCAATAAGTTTGCTTATAACAGGGGCCAGGGGGGGCGGGGGGGTCAGGGGTGACCCCTGAACACCCCCCACACCCTGCCCCCTTGCTGCGCTCCTGTTTTTGTTTCAAGGCTTACTTTCTTAAATAGTACCCTAGTGGTTAAGGTTGTAGGGCTTTCAAGGGCAGGGTTTAGCAATTAAGCCTCACCCCTTGACCGTTAAAAACTCTATAGGGTTAAGGTTGACAGTTTTGTAGGTTAAGATTTAGACATTCAAACCCAAGCGGGCAATTAAAAGCTTAATTCCTAACTTTTAAGCCCTATAGAGCTAAGGGCTTAGGCATTTTACGCCTAAACCCATAGAGTAAGTTGTTTTAAGGGTCTGAAGGGCGCTGAAGGTACACACGCCCAGACCTTAGATTTTTACTAGTAAACCCTATAGGGTTTAAAGGTGCAGGGTTTAAGGTTTGAGCATGACCTATAACATTAGAAGCTTATAGCCCTATGGGGCTTGAGGCTTCAGGTATGCCTATGTTTGTAGGGCTTGCACCCCGGGGGACGCGAGAATACTGTGAGCAAATGTCCTTTCACTACATCCTGGAATTCTCAAGATATAAACAAACCAACCGACATTGGATAGAATTCAGGTGTTGCTTATCGGGAGATGATTGCCTGAGATATCTTAGCTATGGTATAGTTTTTAGGATAGTGTTCTGTTTTGCTTATTGGGGTGTGATGGCTTAAGATATGATAGCTACAGTGTTTAATATAATTAGAGGTCAGGTTTTGCTTACGGGGGGATGATGGGTTGAGATATGTTCGCGAAGTTATAATTTTTATGGTTGATTGCTTAAGATACTGCAAGACCTCGAGGAGATATATAGTTCTGGAAAAAATTGGTTTTTGGGGACAGTACAGCACATTATTGGTACCTGCAAGCAAAAAATAGGGACAGTACAGCACTTCTGCAGTCTCAAGAGGCGAAAGTGCTGTACTGTCCCTATTTTTTGCTTGCAGGTACCAATAAAGTGCCGTACTGTCCCTAAAAAAACTAAAAAACCAATCTTTTGGGAACTACCGGGGGCTCCAGGGCTGGTAGTGCTGGAAAGATTGGTTTTTTAGGTTTTTTAGGGACAGTACAGCACTTTATTGGTACCTGCAAGCAAAAAATAGGGACAGTACGGCACTTCTGCAGTCTGGAGAGGCGAAAGTGCTGTACTGTCCCTATTTTCTCGTCCCCAGGCAAGCAAAAAATAGGGACAGTACAGCACTTCTGCAATCTGAAGAAGCGAAAGTGTTGTACTGTCCCTATTTTTTGCTTGCAGGTACCAATAAAGTGCCGTACTGTCCCTAAAAAACCTAAAAAACCAATCTTTTGGGAACTACCGGGGGCTCCAGGGCTGGTAGTGCTGGAAAGAGTGGTTTTTTAGGTTTTTTAGGGACAGTACTACAGCACTTTATTGGCACCTGCAAGCAAAAAATAGGGACAGTACGGCACTTCTGCAGTCTGGAGAGGCGAAGTGCTGTACTGTCCCTATTTTCTCGTCTCCAGGCAAGCAAAAAATAGGGACAGTACAGCACTTCTGCAGTCTCAAAAGGCGGAAGTGCTGTACTGTCCCTATTTTTTGCTTGCAGGTACCAATAAAGTGCCGTACTGTCCCTAAAAAACCTAAAAAACCAATCTTTTGGGAACTATCGGGGGCTCCAGGGCTGGTAGTGCTGGAAAGATTGGTTTTTTAGGTTTTTTAGGGACAGTACAGCACTTTATTGGTACCTGCAAGCAAAAAAATAGGGACAGTACGGCACTTCTGCAGTCTGGAGAGGCGAAAGTGCTGTACTGTCCCTATTTTCTCGTCCCCAGGCAAGCAAAAAATAGGGACAGTACAGCACTTCTGCAGTCTGGAGAGGCGAAAGTGCTGTACTGTCCCTATTTTTTGCTTGCCAGGCAAGCCAAAAAATAGGGACAGTACAGCACTTCTGCGGTATGGACAGGCGAAAGTCATGTTTCCATTGCTTGGGTTTCAGGCAAGCCATATTCGCATTTCGCAGACACAGAACGAAGTCGGTAACACCAGAAACGAACCACCAGATCCTGGTAGTCCATTTCTGGCATCTGCATGCACACATCGCTGTAAGAAAGAAGTATGAAACAATCGTTTTAACAGGAAAACCCTCGGTATTTGCAGCGTTTTCTGCATCTGCATGTATAAGAAAGAGTACATATATGGAGTGAGGAGATTCTGAACAGCCTTGGGGGTGGATCTTGGGGGGGGGGGGGGGCGACCATATATATATATATGTATGCTACATATACATATATATATATATACATGTGTATGTACATAGAACTCTAGAGTCTTGAGCAAGGCAACTCTGGATTGCTTGCAAGCAGGGACAGCATGGCACTTAACAACCACACCCTTCAGTTTGAATCTTCCGCACACCCCATGGTGTAGCTAGGTTGCGGGTTTAGGGTTGTTGTTCTTGCGGGGTCGGGTTGGGGGGGGTTCTATAAACTTGAACCCTAAACCCGAAACCCCAAGCCCTAAACCCAAATTTTCCTTGATTTTGGAGGTGCAGGAGCAGCAGGAGGCATCGTCCAAGAGCATCGAGCTTCTCAGGGCGCCTGGGCGTTGGGTTCGTTGTCCCAGTTTAGGGCCTAGCCCTAAACCCTTAACGCTTAACCCTTAGCCCTCAAACACCCCAAACCCTGAACCCTAAACCAGCATAGGCCCTAGTTTCCATGCTTCTTTCTTGGAGGAGCCTTACGTTGACTTTGCTTCAACAGCCTCCCCGCCCTAAACCCTAGACCCCAGACCCTAAGCCCTAAACCGTGAAAACCCGAAACCCCACACCCGAGCGACCCGAAGCGCTAAACCCTAAACGCTAAACGCTAGACCCTAAACCCTAAACCCTAAACCCTAAACCCTAAACCCTAAACCCTAAACCCTAAACCCTAAACCCTAAGCCCTAAACCCTAAACCCTAAACCCTAAACCCTAAGCCCTAAGCCCTAAGCCCTAAGCCCTAAGCCCTAAGCCCTAAACCCTAAACCCTAACCCTAAACCCTAAACCCGCACCCCCCCCCCCCCCCCCCAGGAGCAGCATCGGCAGTCGCAACACGCGGTGCTGCAGCTCCTCGCGCGCGTGGAGCAGTCCGAGTCTGAAGTTCCTGCGAAGGACTAGGGGTTTAGGGTTTAGGGTTTAGGGTGTAGGGTTTAGGGTGTAGGGTTCAGGGCCTTAGGGTTCAGGGTTTAGGGTTCAGGGTTCGCCAGTACAGTAGCCGCCTGGAGCATGTGAGGGGTCTTTTTTCAGCAGGGGGGGCACAAGCCGCATCTCTATACACGGGGCGGTTTAAATGTCGACGTCGATTTTGGATGTAGACATCTGTTTCAGATATACCTAAAGCTCCTGAATGCAGTACTTTATTTAGTGTAGTATACTATAACCCTTACAACTCTATAAACCCTAAACCCTAAACCCAAAAAGGAACTACATTGGAGCCTTCAGGTAGATCCCCTTCCCCTCCAAAGCCCCCTTAGTGGCAGCCTCCGAGATGCCTTCTACCAGATGCCATTTTCCCAGATGCCTCTGCCAGAAAACAAGAGTGGAGTTGGGTTTAGGGTTTCGGGTTTCGGGTTTAGGGTTTAGGGTTTAGGGAACCAGCAAAGTAAAGCTAGGCGCAGCCCTACCCTCTGCAGATGCCCCCCCCCCCCCCCTCCCGGTTTAGGATTTGGGGTATAGGGTTTATATAATATATATTTATATATGTTTATATATTATATATATATTTATACATTTATTTATGTTTATTCATATGTTCTATTCTTTTTTTTTACGTAGAATTTAGGGAGCCTGGGATTAAGCCCAATGAGTCCACGAGCACCATCCGTGATGTTTCGACTCCCGCCGCAACCCACTACAAACCCACTCTAAGCCCCCTAAGCCCTATAAGCCCTATAAGCCCTATGAGCCCTATAAGCCCTATTCGCCCTATAAGCCCTATATAAGCCCTAAAGCTCAAAAGCCTCGTGGCTCGAGAGTTGCCCCGAGTGCATCGGGAGGAGTGGAGCTACTCCCTGCCCGTGGTCCAGTATCGGTTGGAGCCGGCGGACGGAGACTTATCCCCCCAGGCTGCTCAGGGTTTCGGGTTTAGGGTTTAGGGGGATGGGGTTTAGGAGCTAGGCATTTCCTGAAAAATCGGTACCCGAAGTTACCTGTTCTAGGACCTCCCTGCCAACCCTCCCAAGCCTTCCAGAGCCTAGAACCTAAACCTCCTAGACAACCCTAAACCCTGAACCCTAAACCCTAAATTCTGAAGCCTTAAACCCGGAGGTTCACTTTGAGGCCGACGACCTACTTGAGGAAAACCCGTTGCCCGCCAGAACAGGCTTCAAGAGTTTTTCATTGATCATTAGTATTCTTGGTAGTCTTGTTATCCTTAGTCACCAATCTTTTGTTACTCGAATAGTGCGGGCGAAATCTCCGGTGGAGGTCGAAAAGGTTTTCAATCTCTGGCTGTCGCCGTTCCTCGACCTTTTCGGGATTTCTGGAGATTCGAAGGATTTCTGCTTCAGGGTTCATGGTTTAGGCACGGTTGCAGAGCTTCTGGTGTCAGCAGGCTGTAAAAACCTAGAACCGGCACAAACAAGGCAGAAAAGCAATGGAATGTTCACAACAACTTTTTTTGCAGGAAATGTCACGTATTTTGACATGCTTTGTGGTTAATTGCATTGAATACACGGGTGAGTTCCGTTCCAGCTAGGCAGCTTGATAGACCCTAGTTTTTGTGGCTGCAGGTGTGGAGGTTTAGGAGTTTAGGTGTTTACTGACAAGGAGGGCTACAAATTAAGGTTACTAGGGAATATTAGTTTTCATTCTTCTCGGGTTCTTAAGCAAATAATGGAGAGTCGCAAGCCTTCGCTGGGTTCGTGAAGTGGCGGTTCGTGACCGGCCTGCCGGGGTGTTAAAAACCCAAAACTCGGTCAAAAAGGGTTTAGGGTTTAGGGTTTAGGGTTTAAGGTTCCTCGAACTCGGTCGAACAAGCTGGGTTCGCTCCACCAGTCTTTTGCTGCAGGGACACGGGACCCTAATCACTACCAACTGCTTAAGAACACCGGAAAAATACGAAACAACATTCCTTATTAAGGTTACTATAGGGAATTTTTGTTGATATATATATATATATATATATATTTTTGGGGGGTTCTTAAGCAAAATATCGATCAAACCACCATACGTATCTTCATCTACAGACAGGGTTCCTGGACCAAAAATGCCAGAAGGTTTGGAGAGGTGCGTCGATGGGTTCGTGGGGGTTTGTCTCAGGTTGGTTCGCCGCAGGTTGTTTGTTCGGAGCTGTTTTGGCCGATAGTAAGCAAAAGGCCAGGGAAATCATATTGAAGTCTTCTTCTTATATATATATATATAGATATAGGTATAGATATGTAGATATGCATCTGTGTGTTCACCGTTGTCATGCCGCCAAAATCGAGGCTCAACATATGTCATGTGACTTTTTGTCGAACCCGATCGAGTCCTCAAATCGTTCGGAGAGGTTCGAATCACTTTGGGGTTCGTCGGGCATTTGGCACGACAGTGACAGTGAGACCTTCATCTTTGCCCCTAAACCCTAAACCCTAAACCCTAAACCCTAAGCCCTAAACCCTAAACCCTTAGGTGACTATAGATGAAGCGGGCGTTTACCAGTACATCCTTGGATGTGGCCCCATTTTATGTTGCCAGTTCGCCTAAACCCTAAAACCCGCCCCAAATCCCAAGCTCTTGCTTTTCCACCCCGCACACGGCCCAAGATCTTGAAGGCGCGATCGCGGCCCTACGCCCTCCCCTCCGAAAATCTGCGGCCCGAGGAGAGCAACCCTAAACCCTAAACCCTAAACCCTAAACCCTAAACCCTAAACCCTGTACACCATCACCATGTCCGCATTGGACGTGGAGCCCACTTCCAAGGTGAACGAACAAAAACAGCTTAATATAGGGCTCGGAATACTTCCTCATAGGACTGGTTTAGGGTTTAGGGTTTAGGGTCTAGGGATATAGCAACCCCGCAAAACCCTGATTCTAATTATTAAGGCCCCTCTATTCGCAGGGCAGGCTATGACCCTGCAGCCCTGAAACCCTGAAGCCCAAAATTCCCCAACTCCCACAGCGTGAAGAGTTTAGGAGTTTTGGGGTTCTGTGGTCTAGGGTTTAGGGTTTAGGGTTTAGGGTTATGAAGCCGAGGAACCGGGATGACAAGGAAGATGGGGAAGCTCGGCTAAGTGAAGCCGGGGATGCGATGTTGGCTTTAGGACGGCTTTGGCTTGTAACTGGGTTTTTATGTATGGGTAGGGGTTTAGGGTTTAGGGTTTAGGGTTTCGGGTTTAGGGTTTATGCTAAGGGTTTAGGGTTTAGGTTTAGGCTTTAGGGTTTAGGGTTTAGGGTTTAGGGTAACCACCCAGTTCTGGGTGTTGGAGTTGCATACTTTAATACTTTGTTTGGTTCGGGGTTCCCATTATAGTTACTTCTACCTAAAACGTATATACTTTTTGCCAGGGTCTACTCCAAAGGTGGCTTGTAGGGTTGAAAGGTTGTATTTGGCTTTTATAGGGTCTATAGGGTTTAGGGTTTATAGGGTTTACAAGGTTTATGGAGGATTTGCCGGGTGATAATAGTTTTTCGTTTCTGTGCAGGGTCTTCACGGGGTCGTCATAGGGCTTTTACAGGGCTGTTATAGGGTTTATGGGGGTTTATGGGGTTTAAAGTTTAGGGATTTAGGGTTTAGGGATGTAGGGTTTATGGGTTTTGGGGTTTAGGGTTTCCTGGACTTCTAGATTTTGTGTTATTACCACAGGTTTTTTCAATGAAGAGAACCTTCCAGAAACATGAAAGACCCTAAGCCCTAAGCCCTAAACCCCAAACCCTTTAGGGTTTAGGGTTTAGGGCTTAGGGCAGTTTTATGGGTTCTACCTACGAATCAAGGGATAGCTACTACTAAACTGTAGGTAATCGAGTCGCAGGTACACATCCCGAAACATCCCTAAGCTCTCACCCCCTACACTCTGATCCCAAAACCCTAAACCCTTAACCTTTATTAAACCCTTAAACTCTCAAGCCCTTGACACCGAAATCCGTAAGCCCGTAATTCCTTAACCCTGAAAGCCTTAAACTCTTGAACCCTTAAACCCCTATCCCTAAACCCTAAACCCCAAAACCCCTTAACCACCAACAATTCTTAAATCCTTAAGCCCCGACCCCCAAACCCTAAACCCGATACCCCTAAACCCTAAACCCTAAACCCAATACCCCTAAACCCTAAACCCCAAGAATCTACTTATATGTTCATTCTTTGCTGCAGGGCATGCGGAGCTCAAGAGCCTCCACTCCGGAACGGAAGACTGCGACGTGGCTAGGGTTTGGGGTTTAGGGTTTAGGGTCTAGGGTTTCGGGTTTAGGGTTTAGGGTTCAGGGTTTAGGGTTTAGGATTCATGGGGTTCAGGGTTTAGGGTTTGGGGTTTGGGGTTTAGGGTTTAGGATGTGTAGGGTTTAGGGTTTCGGGTGTAGGGTTTAGGGTTTAGGGCACCAAGTGGTGCCAAGGAGGCTGACATGAAAGGACTTCCAAGGATTGTAAGGCATGCATGGGAATCTAAGGTCTGAGACGTGACAACTGAATGATAGACCCTCAAAATGCGCCAGGCGTGGGTTGTGCGCCGATACCAGAAGCCAGCGACAAGAAGGCAACCGTAAACCCTAAACCCTAAACCCTAGACCCTAAACCCTATACCCTATAAACCCCAAACCCTAAACGCTTAGACAGAAGGATAAAGTGTTGGTTCAGCCCTTCGAGCTCGGATTTCCGGTGTAAACCTTAAGCCCTAAGCCCTAAACCCTAAACCCTAAACCCCAAACCCTAAACCCATAACCCTAACTACCGTAAACCCAAGCTGCCCCCGCGTTCGTGAGTGCACTGTCCCGAGGTGTCCAAGACAGCGATGAAGAACCTCCAGATGTCCAAGAACGGGCCGCTGAAAAAGGCTTCCTTAATTTCCACGGGGAAACTACCCCCCTCTATACTACCCCCCCCCCCCTATCATTAAGGCTATGTAGGGATAATTAAGCTTAATTAAGGTTATTTAAGGGGGCAACCTAGGGGGTAGTATAGAGGGGGGTAGTAGGGGAACCCATGATATTTGGATCTTGCTTTGTGTTGGGGGCACGCTAGCCCTAACCCCTTAACCCCAAACCGTCATTGTTGCTTCGTTTGCTTATTTGGGAGGCTGTATACGATCGAGAGACTGCAAGGAGTGATGGTTTGCAATCTTATCGGCCCTAAACCCACCGCATTCGGAGGTGGTTGCCGAAATGATGCTGGACACGGGGTCCAAGGCCGAGAAAGTACAAAGAGAGGGGGGAGGGGGGGCGGGTGGCGAAGAGGAAGGGGTGGGAAGGTCGTGTTACGGTTTTGGGCTTAGGTCTTTGGAGGGGGGGTCTCGGGTTTGGGATTTAGAAACTTGTTGTTTGAGCAGTTTGACACAAACTGTCCGTGGGAGATACTGCGAGGACAAAACCACCCGAAACCCTAAACCCGAAACCTTTAGCTAAAGAGAGTGCCCAAATGGGGAGTTTCTGCCTCGAAAATGCCGGAAACCTGCCGCGCTATGCACTATGTCAGAACATTGTACAACGCGGGACGTCCTGCACTTCTGGACAAGCTACGGACATCAACGCCTTACCCGCGCAAGCCTTGCCGGACGCAAAGTTTTGTTCTTTTTGCGTCCCGAAATTGGGTTTAGGGTTTAGGGTTTGGGGTTTAGGGTTTAGGGTTTAGGGTTTAGGGTTTAGGGTGTAGGGTTTAGCCTGCAAGGTAGACTTATCCTCCTTCTGCCGAGTAAATCACATGAACCTCTTCCTTCACCGTCGTCGGGGCGCGGCTGGAACGACTAGGGTTTCCTGGGCCAGCGAACTTGGAGCCCCCTAAGCCCTATGGGATTCAGGGTTAGGGTTTAGGGTTTAGGGTTTAGGGTTTAGGTTTTAGGTTTAGGGTTTAGGGTTTAGGGTTTAGGGTTTAGGGTTTAGGGTTTACACCCCAAACTCCCAAACCCCAAGCCAGGAAAATCTGGAGTTCGCCTCCTGCTGGATGAGGTTGCGGCTGCGGACGGCCAAACTCGTGCGGCCCTACTTGCGATTTGGGGACTTCCGAAAACATGTTCAGCAAAGGGCCCCCGCAGCCTTACCACTAAGCCTCCAAAGCCCCACACCCTGCCTGAGGCCCTTAGCTCTGAAGACCCTGAAGCCCCTAATTCGTTTAGCGCATAGGGTAAGCTATCATTGCCACCTAAAGCCGCAAAGCCCCTAAGAAACGCCTCATAAAGCCTTAGTAGCTGAATGAGTACGCTTTACACTTTTTGGGATACTATAATCCCCCATAGCACTGAAAGTGCTGAGCAACTAAGAAGCTCTTCAGGGTTTAGGTTTTGGGTTTGAGGGCTGATAGTTCTGTACAAGGGCCTGAGGTGTACTGGCTGCCGTATGATGCTTCCACAAGTATCCATGCCGCCTTACAGGGTTTAGGGTTTAGGGTTTAGGGTGGGGTAAAGGACCTTCGGTCTCTTGCTAGTTTCCCTAAACCCTAAACCTTAGCCAAGTTGCGAGAAAAGTCAGGAACTCAAAGCAGTTCGAGTTCTTCACTTGCTGCATCATCTTGCCGCCCGGATCGCCTTCGCGTAACACAGGGCGGGGAAAGCGCCCCAAGCCCTAATCTAAGGTTGTTACCACGGGCCCTTAGTAAGGTCCCTTACCCTTGTTTAAAGGGGTTTTAAGGGATTCGAAGTATGGGCCTAATTATCATTATGATTTTTAATATTATTATTATTAAAAATAATATATATATATATATATTGTATCTCAAGGATATATAACAGCGGACCCAAATTAAGGGCCCATACTTCGGATCCCCTACCTAAACCCTAAGCCCTTTCCGAGGCCGTGAAAATTCTGAACCCCAAGGCTAGACCCGACCATGAAACCCTAAACTCACAACCCTAATCCCTATATGCCCTAAACCCTGTAAGCCCTATAAGCCCTGTTTGAGCCCCCAACCCTCTAGTAAGCATGGATGTAAGCTGCCGGTTCGATCTGTTCCGATTTTTTGCCGATTGTTTCTCGATAAGGTCTTGGTAGCATTGATGGTAATGCTTCAGTTCGATACTCAATGCGACTGATGTCCGTTCGATAGGCGCGTACTGAACCCTAAGGCTCCAAGGGCTCCTATGTAAGGGTTTTTGGGCCCAAAGGCCTTTAGGCCACAGCTGCCCCCTCTTGGAATACAACCCTCTTCAGCATAAGCAAGTCCTGATAGTCGGCCATGTGGGCTGTCAGGGTTTAGGGTTTAGGGTTTAGGGTTTAGGGTTTAGGGTTTAGGGTTTAGGGTTCATGCTGGTGGCAGCCACGAACTCGTTTCGCGGCCGGTTTGGGGGGGCGTGCCTCTGGGGAGCTCTCCGGGCGTCTTGGGCTGACCCTTGGGGAACTTGCAAGGTGGGTGGACCTAGAAGCATTGCTGAAGCCTCCCTGCTACGGGAGCTGAGCCCTCGCCCTCATACCTTTCTTGGACAGCGATGGATAGGCACTGTAAGTTGGGACGTCCTTAATCGCAAGGCGAGTGTAGCTGTAGCTCTGAGAATAGCTGAAGCTCTGAGACTGCCTGAAAAGCCGTCTGATGCTGAAGCAGCACTCGCCGAGTTTCAGAGGGACCGAGGACAAGGCAGCCTTAGGCAAACAGCTTAGGGTTTAGGGTTTAGGGTTTAGGGTTTAGGGTTTAGGGTTTAGGGTTTTAGGGTTTTAGGGTTTAGGGTTTAAGGTTTTAGGCTTTTAGGGTTTAGGGTCTAGGGTCTAGGGTCTAGGGTTCAGGGTTTAGGGTTTAGGGTTTAGGGTTTAGGGTTTAGGGTTTAGACAGCGAGAACTTGCGCTGCACGCACTGCTTGTTGCCCACGGAGAAGGCTTCGGAAGTGTGGAGAAAGGCAACGGCAAGCGGTGGTGCAACGGCTGCAACCGTTTGGGCGTTCTGCTCTCCAGGAATTGTGGCTGGCCGTTGGCCGAATTTCAAGACCTCCCTAGTATCCCCCTTATACTAACAGTCCTTAGTAGGCATTATATATTAAGGA
This sequence comes from Symbiodinium natans, assembly GCA_905221605.1. Taxonomy (NCBI): domain Eukaryota; class Dinophyceae; order Suessiales; family Symbiodiniaceae; genus Symbiodinium; species Symbiodinium natans. The sequence goes on from CAJNDS010002634.1 coordinate 1,524,379, forward strand.
CTGCTAGTACAAAGGGGAACCCTAAACCCTAAACCCTAAAACCTTCAAACCCTAACACCCTAAACCCAAACCCTAAACCCTAAACCCGAAACCCTAAACCCCTAAACCCTAAAACCCCTAAACCCCTAAACCCCTAAACCCCTAAACCCCTAAACCCCTAAACCCCTAAACCCCTAAACGCCTAAACCCCTAAACCCCTAAACCCTACACCCCATCCCAAACTATAAGCCCTCAAGCCTTCAACACCCAGGCTGAACATGATGATGATTGGTGTGGAGGCAGAGCTCTCTTTGCGGCGTGGCTGCAATGGTTGAAGGTTTAGGGTTTAGGGCAGTTTAGGGTTTAGGGCATAGGGGACGGTCCCCCCACTTTGTAGGGTTAGGGTTCAGGGCTTCGTGATTCAAGGATTGAGTTGAGAGTTCCAGGTTCTGAGGTATGGGACCTTTTGCCGCTTTGGCAGCTCGCGGTCGCTCGCAACTCACAAAAGGAAAGTTTTCAGACAAAAAGCACCCTCCTCCTCCAGCCCGAATCCCCACCGTGCATACTGGTTTGAGGGCTCGGGGTCATCGAGCTTTCATTGGGTAGGCTTTCTCGGGCATAGGTGTGTGCTGCTCCTTTCGTGCACCCCAAGCCCTGGGCCCTACGCCAACCTGTCAGGGTTTAGGGTTCAGGGTTTAGGGTTAAGGGTTAGGGTTTAGGTTTAGGGTTTAGGGTCTCAGGACCAAGACCAACGAGGAGGTGGACTGGGCCACCTGGGTCGAGAGGGCCTTTCTGGCGATCTATACCGCCGTGGCCCGGCAGGGGGATGCTTAGGTGGGCTGTGTTGTCAGGGTTTAGGGTTTAGGGTTTAGGGTTTAGGGTTTAGGGTTTAGGGTTTAGGGTTTAGGGTTTAGGGTTTAGGGTTTAGGTTTAGGGTTTAGGGGGATGCCTTTTTTTTGTTTAATTTGGGTTTAGGGTTGAAAAAGTTCAGTGATTTCCAGAATCCGGAGCCCTAAGCCCTATGTAAGCCCTAGACCTTCAGGGGGTTTAGGGATAAATCTGGGTTTAGGGTTTTGGGTTTAGGGTTTAAGGATTGAGGGTTTAGGGTTTAGCGTTTAGCCCTTTGCGTCCGAGGAAGTGGCCCTCCGCATCCTCGCGAAGGGCGGCGAAGGATCTTTCAGGCATTGTCCTGAGACCCTACACCCTAACCCCTAAACCCTATACCCTAAACCCTCAACCCTAAACCCTTCTGAGAGTTTTGAGGCCGCTTCTCGAGGTTCTCAGGCTTTGGGGTTTTGGGTTCAGGGGTTTGTAGGGTTTATAGGCTTGATACTGGTTATAGGGTTCAGGGGTTTATAGCGTTTATGGGTTCAGGGGTTTATAGGGTTTATAGGGTTGATTATGTTTTTGTAGGGCTTCTAGGGTTTATAGGGCTTCTAAAGTTGAACTGGTTGAAAGGGTTTCGAGCGTTCATAGAGTTTACTGCACGGGGTTTGGGGCGCCATCGTGAAGGTCAGATGCAGCATGTCGTTGTGGTAGTAGGCCTTCTTATCTTCTAAACCCTAAACCCTAGACCCTAAACCCTAAAGCCTAAACCCTAAACCCTAAACCCTAAACCCTAAACCCTAAACCCTAAACCTCGGGGCCTCTGGATCTCCGAAGTGATGAGTCGGGGGTAAAACAGGATTTAGGGTTTAGGGCTTAGGGTTTAGGGTTTAGTAAGGTTGGGGTTTGTTAGGGTTGGGGGTTTAGGGTTTAGGGTTTAAGATTTAGGGTTCAGGGTTTAGGGTTTAGGGCCACACAACTCAGGAGCCTTCAGTTGGGTTGACAGGATCAGCGTCGGCTTGGCATTTAGGGTTTAGGTTCCCGGGTTCTAGGGTTCCAGGGTTTAGGGTTCTAGGGTTCTAGGGTTCTAGGGTTCTAGGGTTCTAGGGTTCTAGGGTTCTAGGGTTCTAGGGTTCTAGGGTTCTAGGGTTCTAGGGTTTAGGGTTCTAGAGTTTAGGGTTCAGGGTTTTGGCCGGCCAACTCCCGACCCTAAAGCCTGAAGCCATGAGATCCAAGGCCTTTGCTTTCCCCGCGCCAGCTTCCACTTCCGAAACGCTGAAACTACCATTTGCTTATAAGAACCCCCCAAAAACACACAAAGTAAGAATCCCTCTATCCCTCTAGTGCCCTTGTAAGGAAGAGTCATTTTGTACTTTTTGTGGGTTTTTTTTTACGCAAATCGTGGTAAAGGAGCCCTATACTTGAGGGCCATGTCTACAAGAGAGTTAGGGTTTGAGGGTGCGCAGGAACTGCTGGTTCCTCCTCGACTTCTTCTTGGTCTGCATTGGCCTTCTTGCAACTCGGGGCACCATGAAAGGCGAGGAGTTGTAGTTTGCACCTCGAGTAGAGGGGTCTGAAGATGGTGTTCTAAACCCTAAACCCTAAACCCTAAACCCTAAACCCTAAACCCTAAACCCTAAACCCTAAACCCTAAACCCTAAACCCTAAACCCTAAACCCTAAACCCTAAACCCTAAACCCTAAACCCTAACGCATCCTAGCTCCCCGAAGCGGAAGAAGCCCAGCAACTCTCACAAGAGCTTCGTTGACCTGGTCTTTTTAGGTTTAAGGTTCCCTTATACAGTAACCAACCAACCAAGAAAACGGTGCCCTGTATTTCCCTAAGGGTCCATGTACCTGATAACTAATTATATACTTGGTCCCAAAAGTCCTTATATAGGAAGTACTTTCAGGCCCAAAGTATTCCCTATTTAGGTACATGGACCCTTAGGGTTTTGCAATCTTAAACCCTAAACCCTAAACCCTAAACCCTAAACCCTAAACCCTAAACCGGGCTACCACGGTGAACTCTGCCGCGTGCGGGCGTTTCAGGTTTCGGGGTTCCGGCGGTCGGCTTTTGAAAGGAAGGCATGGCAGCAGTACTCAGCTGCTTCCCTGGGTGGTGGCTGGAGCACCTGCCAATTTTTGTTTGGGGTTTAGGGTTTGGGGTTTAGGGTTTAGGGTTTAGGGTTTAGGGTTTAGGGTTTAGGGTAAAATTTTGGGGTTTTTCTCAGGGCCCTGGGAAGCGATAGGTCCTGGAAATTCTAGGGCAAGCGTTTTTTGCAAACCACAAAAGCGTCGCTCATCTTCGCACCTCAGACTCTATCCTCCACAACATTACAATAGTTCTGTACAGTAATATCGTAAAATCATAGTGGGGTTCAGGGTCTAGGCGTGTAAAAATAGACTAGCTAGAATCTCTAGAAAGTTGCCAGAAGAAAGAAAGGCGCAGTAAAACGGCTTGCCGACGTACAAAAAAACCATGGTGAAGATGCTTATTTGGCGCAGGTTTGCTGGGGACATCTCAAAGCCTAAGCCCTCAACCCTAAACCCTGAACTCTGAACCCTAAACCCTATCATGTGAAGCACCCGAGGCGCTTGTCGTCTTCCCTCTGCTGGGATCTGCGGCCTTCGGCATCGAGAAGATCCTAGCATCCTGCTATCACTTGGTCTGAGATTTTGATGATTGGGTTTAGGGTTTGGGGTTTTCCTGTCTGCGGCTGGAGGTTTGTCAATATTTTCCAAGTAGCTAAGTGCACATGTAGGGTTCAGGTTTTAGGGTTTAGTGTTCAGGGTTTGGGATTTATAGGGTTCAGGTTAGGGTTGAGGGTTCAGAGTCTAGGGTCTATATGGGGTTACCCTACTTCTCACCCCACGCATAACCACCAACAAATCCGATCCGGAGACCCGAACGATGACACACACACACACACATACTTCTGTTTTTGACGAGCCTAGAACCTACGAGATTCTTTGGAGCTCAAAAGGTTGGGTGGTTCGAGCCGCTGGAAGAGAAAAAGGAACAAGCGGCTACTTCATCCATAGTCCCTGGCGTTGGTGTTGTCATCCCAGAAAACGGTCAAAGCTTGCTGAGACAAGGTGGTGCGACAGGAGTGTCTGCAAGAATCTATAGAACTCCTCGACTCAACAGTAAGAAATTCGTGCGCCACCTCGTTCCTATGCCTTTCTTAAGCCCTCCAAGCAGAAAGGTTGACAGACCAAAACATTTTTTTGGCCATGCCGAACATTCCAAAGAACAAGAGCACTTCCGAAGCGACAACAGTGTCCGCACTCTCGGCTCATTGTGCTGAACGACGAACATGAACTTTGGCCCTGGATGTGGCGACTCTGCCAACGGATCATGAGAGAAGCTATTGTCTTTGCCGGCGGCGTGGTCGATCCGTTCTCCAGAAAGTGTGTGAAGGAGAGCAAGATGAGGAACCCGAAGCCCAAAAACCCCTAAACCCCAAACCAAGAAGTTCTTCGGATGACCTGGGTCGGCGCCATGTGCAATGCCTAGTCGGGAGCACTCCACCACGGCCTTTGCTTGCAACCTCAGTTGTACTGAAGATTCAGGAAGTTTTGCAGCCACTGGTGGATTTATCCTCTAGGGATTCCTGAGTAGTTACGAGGCCTTGTCTTGTACCAAAGCCAGGGGTAGTCGCGACGATGCACACCGCACCGACCAGAAACCCCAAACCGTAAACCTCAAAGGGAAAGGGTGACTCCAGCTAAGAAAACACACTTTGAGGTTGTTCGGGGTCTACGGCTGCTCCGCCTCGCACGGGCCCTGCGCATGGTCGGGCGGCTGAAGGCGTGTAGTTCGTGCTGCTTTTATCATCTCCCTACTGAGAAACAGCCTATAGGAAACCCTAAACCCTAAACCCTAAACCCTAAACCCTAAACCCTAAACCCTAAGCTGGTTTCTGACAGTCTAGCGCAGCCAAGGGTGGGCTTACATTTTTTCGAGGAAGCGGTTTCAGGGTAACAGCTTGGGGCTTTCCTGGATGGGGAAGGATGGGCACTGCGGGACATAACAGGGGCCAACTAGACATTAAACTCTAGACTCTAAACTCTAAACCTAATTTCCTCCTCTCGTGCTCATAACTAGGCCTTGGCAAGGAGCTTAGCCCTAAACTCCCGGGTCTAGGGTTTAGGGTTGAGGGCTTAGGGTTTAGGGTTTCAAGCCTCAATCTCCAAACCCAACACCATGAATCCCTACCGACGCCTTGCACGCAGCACCCGGAGCTGCGCAGGTTTAGGGTTTAGGGTTGAGGGTTGAGGGTTGAGGGTTGAGGGTTGAGGGTTTATGCTTGGGGATGGCTCCCGAGCCCGGAGCCCAACAGTCATGCGCACATTCCGTGTTTTTTTTAACATCCGTCGATTGACATGGGCACCACACTGCCCCCCCCCCCCCCCCGGTCTCCCCGACCCTTAATCTTATTCTCCTGCATATGACCCCAGTATATACCTTATGTAGTCCCTATGTACCTAAGCAGCCCCGAAACCCCATCCCTCGTTTCTACATAGGACCTTTATGTATGGAGTGGGAACTGCTCTTCTGTAATATATATATATATACTATATATATATACATATATATATATATATATTTTTTTTACATATATACATATATATATATATATATATTATGCCGGCGTAGACCCCAAACAGTGAGTAGGGCCAGAAAAGGCCAAAGAAGGCCAGAAGAGCACCGACACTCCCGGATTCGGCTTTGCACGCGTGTGGAACTTGGGGGCCAAAAGACCCAGCTGATGCTCATGATGCTCAACCCCAAAATCGCTACCCCATAATTGTAACCCCCGGCACCCAGCCGCAGGGTTGACCCTAAACCCCAAACCCCCCCTAAACCTGCCCCCAGGTGGTCTCACCGCGCGCACCGTTGCGGTCGGCAACCTAAGTGGCCCCCTCAGAAGAGGCCTGAAGAGGCCACGAGAGGCCGGAATTCGCGCGAAACCACAGCGGGAGCATCGAAATGCAACGGAATTCGCGCGAAACCACAGCGGCAGCATCGAAACGCAACGGAATTCGCGCGAAACCACAGCGGGAGCGTCGAAACCAATGGCCCCGTCCAACCGCGCTCGCGCCGTTGCGGTCAGCAACCAATTCCTTTACCCTGAACGTAAGAACCCCATTGTGCAAGCACTGTTTGGGGAATATTTCCTGAGTTTGCCGGAAGCCCAGATCTTTTATGGATTTTACAATCGTTTCGTTCCAAGGATTTCTAAATACCCTAAACCCTAAACCCTAAACCCTTAGTACTTAGTACAGCAAGGTTTCCTGGATTGCCGGAAACCCAGATTTGCGTGATTTTTTAGAATTTTGACACAATCCGTTCAAGGTCCATGGCACATCCTTCCTCTAGTCCCCTGATATGGGGGTCTACGATATTCAGGGTACCTTATTGGGGTCCTTATTATAAGGGGATCCTACTACTTGGGGGTCTATTTTAGGGGGTCCCTATTTCGTAAACCCCTTAACCCACCCTAAACCCTAAACCCTAAACCCTAAACCCTAAACTCATATGGAGTCGGAGGTCATCTGGCGCTTGGTCTACGGCCTGCTCACGGCGGGGCAGACGCTGGGTCGACATTGGCCTCCCTTGCCCAGTTCTGGCAAGTCTGGATTTCTTCGAACCCAAAGCGTTCAGCCGACAAGCTTTGCCTGAAGCCCCCCAAACTATGTAAAAAATAGCCCGCAACCAGTAAAGAGGGCGACTGTCCTCCATGTTTTTGGGGGTTTGGGTATTGGAGTTGAGGGAGGGTGGTTGCACGCATGCTCCGAGCGGTTTGATTACCGCTTATAGCTTGTGCTGTTCCTGTGAAGTACTTGCCTCAAACGCTACAGCACAGACCCCAAACTCGCAGCGTGCTCGAAGCCTGAATCGGAGGACGATGCTGTCCACGACCTTGCTCATTTTCCTGGTCCTCTTCATCTGTGGCTTAGTGGCAACCCTAAACCCTCAACCCTAAACCCTAAACCCTAAACCCTGAACCCTAACTCAGCAACAAAGGTGGCTGTGTGGCTGTGGAAATCATCACGAAGAGTGAGGACCGCTGCCGCGGAGTGCAGATGCCCAGACCCCTGGGAGGATCCAAAACGTTTATCCCCTTAAGGGTTTCCCCAGAATGACCCAATAACCCTAAACCCTAAGCCCAAAAACCATCAACCCTAATTAAACCCTAAACCCTAAACCCCTATAGTAGTATAGGGTACTATTTGGGGGCTCTACTTTTTGGATCCTCCCAGCGGTCTGGGTGTAGGCATTGTTTGGTCATGGTGTTGGGGCATGGCAGGCCTGATGTTAGGGTTTAGGGTTTAGGGTTTAGGGTTTAGGGTTTAGTGTTTAGGGTTTAGGGTTTAGGGTTTAGGGTTAGGGTGGTGAACTGAGAGGTTTCGGCACTGCAGGCGCTATTGTGAGCCTAATCATCAGTAAACCCGTGCACCTCAAGCCCTGAAACCCTACACCAGCCCTGCATATCCTAAACCCTTTCCTGTAAGCCGTGCAAACCCTAAACCCTATCAACCCCATGAACCCTCCAAACCCTAAACCCTGAACCCTAAACACCAAACCCTAAACCCTAAACCCTAAACCCTAAACCCTAAACCCTAAACCCTAAACCCTAAACCCTAAACCCTAAACCCTAAACCCTAAACTCTCAACCCCAAGCCCTGGACTCCATTTACCCTACGAAGCCCCTTGTACCCTCCAAACCTTCAGCCCTGTAACCGTACACCCTAAACGCTAACCCTAAACCCGAAACCTAAACCCTAAACCCTAAACACCTACCCTTCGCCCTCAGCTCATTCATGACCGTGCCTGGCGGAGAGGCCTTGAACCAGGATCCCGATGCAAAGCTCGTGGTGGCACGCCACTTTCAGCGTCCGGTCTCAATACGGTTTAGGGTTTAGGGTTTAGGGTTTAGGGTTTAGGGTTTAGGGTTTAGGGTTTAGGGTTTAGGGTTTAGGGTTTAGGGTTTAGGGTTTAGGGTTTAGGGTTTAGGGTTTAGGGTTTAGGGTTTAGGGTTTAGGGCCACTTTCAGCGTCCGGTCAAAAAACCTTGGGGACCACAGGGCTTAGAGGGTTTGGGGTTTAGGCTTCAGGGTTTGGGGTTTGGGGTTTGGGGTTTAGGGTTTAGGTTTAGGGTTTAGGGCGACTAGTAGACTAGGGCTTAGGGTCTTTAGGGTCCAAGGGCTTATGCTTTACTTTACGGCTTAGAGGGTTCAGGGCTTATGGCCTCCAGGGGCAGCCTTACAGAGCTTATGAGGATTCCGGGTTTTGGGTTTAGAGTCTAGGGTCTACTTGTTTAGGGTTTAAGACTTATAAGGTTTAGGGTTAGGGTTTAGAGTTCAGGGCGAATAGGTTTAGGGTTTCAAGGTCTAAGGGCTTTCCGATTTTGGGGCTTATAGTTTCGGGCGACATGCCTTTCTGAGCGTTTTTTTGCTGATGGCTTAGCTGCAGGCACTGGGAGCATCAATTAGGGCAGTGTAAGAAGCGTGTCCCTCCAAAACTACATCTTGGAGCGAGAGCCAGATGTACCGTATTAGCATAAAGCTCTCGCTCTCTCTCCCTCTCCCTCTCACCCTCTCTCTCTCTCTCTCTCCCTCTCTCTCTCCCTCCCTCGCTCCCTCCCTCCCTCCTCGCTCTCTCTCTCTCTCTCTCTCTCTCTCTCTCTCTCTCTCTCTCTCTCTCTCTCTCTCTCTAGAAAAAGCCCTCATCTATTTCTTGTCTTTATCTAGTACTAGATCATGATCTTTGAACCGCCAAGGGTTCAGGGTTTCGGGTTGCACTCAAAGGTGCAATTTCTTGGGCCAAGGAACCTTCCGACTTCGATCCTCACCCTGGCGCAGTTCGTGACGCAGCTCGCCCCCGTGAAGCCTTCAACCCTAGAGTTTAGGTCTTAGGTTTTAGGGTTATAGGGTTTAGGGTTTAGGGTTTAGGGTTTAGAGCTACAGGTTATAGGGTTTTGGGTTATAGGGTTGTAAGGTTACAGGGTTCAGGGTCCCGATCCACGAATTCGTAGGCAAGCGGTGACCAAGGAGAAAAACAAAGATGAGCCCAGACTTAAACGCTAAACCCTAAACGCTAAACCCTAAACCCTAAACCCTAGACCCTAGACCCTAAACCCTAAACCCTAAACCCTAAACCCTAAACCCTAAACCCGACCCCGAGCCCCCCAAAGCTCTTGGCGTCCTCGCCTCCTTCGGCCTTTGAGGCCCGAAAGGCTACAACTCCCCAACCAAAGTCCTGAAACCTAAAGGGTTTAGGGTTTCAGAAAGGGACCCTCCCCAGGGTTTAGGGTTTAGGGTTTAGGGAAGCCCCAAACAAGCCGCAAAACCTGCACCTCACTCGCAATACCCTGAAGCCTGAAGACCCTACTACCCCCTCCCCTGCCCCGGCCCAAACTGAGACCCTAAAACCTAACACATACAAGAGCGCTAAATACTGTCCTGTAGCGCTTACGTGATCCCTAACTATCCATCTGAAGTAGCTGCCCTAAACCCTAAATCCTAACCCCCATAAACCTTACAAACCCCTAAATCCCTTTTAAACCCCTACAAACCCCTACAAACCCCTACAAACCCCTACAAACCCCTAAATCCTGAACCCAAAACAACCCCCCAGGCTCGACTCCATTGCAGAAGTCTACTTCCCCATCATCGTGGCACAGCCCCTCTTGTTCATCTTCTTCCTTCCGAGCCTCGGCTAGGATACGGAGCTTTTTGTGGGCTTTTCCGGGGGCCCCAAAACCCTGAAGCCTAAACCCTAAACTCTAAACCCCAAACCCTAAACCCTAACCCCAAACCCTAAACCTCTCAACCCTAAACCCTAAAGCCCGAGCTAAGGTCTGCAGGGGCGAGTGGTCTGGCTAGGGGTTGAGGCCTAGGGTTTTTGGGGATCTTCCATTTAGCTTGGCCCCAGGGGCTTCTTCGCTATGCGGACTGGCTACCATAAATCGAACAGGCCGTGTGACAACAAGCTACCCAAATTGGCCCCATGTCGTGTCCCAGGATCGAAAGAATTTTCCCAGAGGGCCCATCTGTAGTAGCAACGTGGAAGTCAAATACAGAAGCCATGCTGACGTGTGCTCAGCCCTCGAGCCTTGGACCCTACACCCAATTCTCCAACAACACATGGTGCCCACCCACCCCCCCCCCCACTCCCTTCGCCCAACCCTCAAACCCCAAACCCTGAAACTTGCGATGCAAAGCCTATAGACCTCACTAAAGTGCTGGACTCCGCAACAAGAAGCCCAAAAACGGTAAGTCATGGCCACCCGCAAGTCTAGCTGCCCTACTTCTAAGCACGGCACCAAGACCCTAAATCCCGAAACCTTCCATCATATAGGGGTTTACTGTATTCGGGGGTACCTCATTGGGGGGTCCTTGTTTCAAGGGGGATCCTACTCTTTGGGGGTCCACTACAGGGGGTCCCGTCTTCTTGCAATGCCCAAAATAAGACCTAAAAGCCTCTAAACCCAGTTGCGTCCATGAACCTCCCAGTCAGCCGTCAACTCCCCAAGCTCACTGCGCCTGGACACAGGGTTTAGGGTTTAGGGTTGAGGGTTCAGGGTGCAGGGTTTAGGGTTTAGGGTTTAGGGTTTAGGGTTTTGCGTTTAGGGTTGAGGGTGGCAAGGATTCTGATGTTCGTCTCCATCACGCTGATGAACTTGGCCCCTTTCCTGGAAAAGCTCTGGTGACGCTTCCGTTTAAGTCTTCACGGGTTGATTCGAAACTAATTTTTAACTTTTAGTACCCCCTAATACCGATATAACCTTGATACAGCCATAAAAATGTAGTTTTTATAGGCCCCCCCCCCCCCCCCCCAAAACCCACCCCACAGCGGAGGGTTAACCCCCAAGGCCCAAAATGTTAAGGTTCACTGTCCCTTCTGGTTCAATCACGTTCCTCGGATTTGGGGTGGGTACAGCTACAGATTACATGTACTTGCCGAAGTGCCGAGTAAGTAACCGTGAACCTTTTGGGGGGGAGGGGGGGGTAACATTTCAAGCCCCAAGCGTAAACCCTTGCAAAACCCAAGCCCTCAGCCCTAAAAGTTATTTGAAAAGTTGCTTAGCTATGTTTTTTACAAAAAGGGAACCCCCCCCCAACCCCAACCCTAATCCTCCCAAAAGATGGAACCTCCAGGGCTTATAGGTGAAGAGCCCATGGAAACTCCAAGCCCTAAACCCTAAACCCTAAACCCTAAACCCTAAACCCTAAACCCTAAACCCTAAACCCTAAACCCTAAACCCTAAACCCTAAACCCTAAACCCTAAACCCTAAACCCTAAACCCTAAACCCTAAACCCTAAACAATAAACCCTAAACCCTAACCCTAACCCTAACCCTAAACCCACCCATGGAAACTCCAAGCTCAAGCCAAGATCACGGCGGTGCTGGTCGAGAACGCGTTAGAGTTCGCAGCCCACGAGGTGCGCTTCCCGACCCTCTACAAATTAAAGAATTCTTCCTTATAGGGTAATATAGGGTTTGTTTGTTTTTTTTTTGTTTTTGTTTTTTTTTTCATTTGGGGGGGGGGGGGGGGGGGGGGGCAAGGAAGTTTTTCATGAACAGAAGCGTTCTTAAGGGCTGACAAAACTCAGCCCGAAACCCTTAAAACCCACAGCGGTCTAAGTATGAAAGAATCTCGTGTGGTTCCATAGAAAAAACCACATCTCCGAAGACTGAGAATGTGTGCATTACTCTGTAGGTCGAAGAGGGTTTAGGGTTTAGGGTTTAGGGTTTAGGGTTTAGGGTTTAGGGTTTAGGGGAAGAGCTCAAGCATGAAGCCTTCGGACCTTGTGATGCTATTCTTAGACATGATAAGCTCAATGGCTCACTCTACGGTCTATCCGGAGCACCCCCAAACCGGCTTGAGGCCCCCAACTCTACTCTGCAGAGGTTTGGGTGTAGGAAGAGTTGCTTCTCAAGGTTTCTTGAAGGGTAGGTATAATGTACTGAATAGTAAAAGAACCACAGAAGGTTAAAGTGAGTTATGACTCTAGTCTGCCAGGCGGAGGCGGAGAGGATCAAGACGAAGCAGCGGGCGCCGCGACAGTTTGATGGCCCCCAAAACCCTCGAATTCTCCGCCCCCCCGCCCCCCCCCACGAAAGAAACCGAAGTCTCAAGCTGTATAGCCCTCTACCAGCCTAAACCCTAAACCCTAAACCCTAAACCCTAAACCCTAAACCCTAGGACACCCTTGCAATAAGGGCCCACGAATTTTAGAGGGCTCATGCTCCCAGCCCCAGGTAAAGGATGCGCTGCCCCAGCTCCTGGAGATCTTTAATGAGATCGATGAGGAGAGCCCCTACGCTCTTAGAGTTTAGGGTTTAGGGTTCAGGGTTTAGGGTTTAGGGTTTAGGGTTTAGGGTGACTATATCTTCGTAGCTGAATGAGTACACGTTACGCTTGTTGGGATACTCTAACCTCCCTATAGATTTGAAAGTGGACACTTCTTTTTTGGGGGCTGCCAGGGGGGGGGGTATGAACTCAGCAACTGAGATATAATGTAAGAATTAAAGGGTTAGGGCGGTTTAGGGTTTCAGGGTTTGTAGGGTGGCCGACTGGATTCGGCTTACCCGACTTTAAGAGAATCAGGTTGGTGCCTGTTTTTTTTGCCCCTTTTTTTGGTCACAAGAAGTGATCCAACAGGGCTGCAATTCCCCCCCGCCCCACATCCACATCCCCACACACCCTCAACCCTAAGCCCTAAACCTAAACCCGAAACCCTAAGCCCTATAAGCCCTAAGCCCTAAGCCCTCAACCCCCCCCGCTGCCCGTGCTGGGAAAGATAGGATGCCTCTGGCTGCGTCACGCACGACGAGATTCAGAAGGCTGGTGCCATGCCAGCGGCTTCGAGGGCTCGGGAATGTCGGGTCTTAGGGTTTTAGGGTTTAGGGTTTAGGGTTTAGGGTTTAGGGTTTAGGGTTTAGGGTTCAGGGTACGTAGGCAGGTGTTGGGTGCGGGCTTCAGACTTTAAAGGTCTAAGGCTTCAGGATTTAGGGCGCAGCCCTCAACCCTAAACCCTAAACCCTAAGTAATCCCTAAACCTTAAAGGCTAAACCCTAACCCTAAGTAAACCCTAAACCCTAAACCTAACCCTGAACCCAGGGAGTTCGTAGGCTGTGGGCACCCTGAGTCCTCGGATCAGAATTGGAATGCGTGCAGGTTTAGGGTTTAGGGTTTAGGGTTTAGGGTTGAGGGTTTTGGGTTTTGGGTTTTGGGTTTAGGGTTTAGGGTTTAGGGTTTAGGGTGAACCCCCACAGGCCCTGAAGCCCTTAGCGTTTAGGGTTTAGGGTTCAGGGTTTAGGGTTTAGGGGTGGAGGTTGAGGGTGTAGGGATTTTCCAAGATTCAATGACAACGTGCCCACGTTCAGGGAGGAGGCTCCCAGAAGCCCCTTGACACGCTTCCCAAACCCCTACAGGCTACACCGTTCTAAATGGCAAACTCCTGAGACCCTCCCTTATAAAGCCTAAGCTCTGCAACAAAATTCTCCGAACCTTTAAAAGCACAGAACAGCCCTAGATCTGGAGCCGAAAGGTTTCGGTGGACGTTTTGCCCCCGCGACTTCTCGAGACGGTCTCTGTGGCACATGGGCTCAATCCCCCCAAACCCTAACAACCCTAAACCCTAAACCCTAAACCCTAAACCCTAAACCCCTAAACCCTAAACCCTAAACCCTAAACCCCAACCAAACCCTGAACCCTAAACCCTGAACCCCCGACCCTTGCAAACCTTAACCTGACACCCGAAACCCTAAACCCTAGACCTTAAGGCCCTAAGCCCCAAGCCTTACAAGCTTTGAGGTTAAAAGTTCAGGCTTCGGGCTCGGAGCTTCCAGGTTGATAAGGAGAGGTCTGGGTTTAGGGTTTAGGGTTTAGGGTTTAGGGTTTAGGGTTTAAGGGTTTAAGGGTTTACGGTGTAGGGTTTCGGGTTTAGGTTTTAGAGTACTGGGGCTTGGGGTTTAGGGTTCAGGGCAATTGCTGGGGTTTAGGGTTTAGGGTTTGGTGTATTTCTTGGCTTGGGGCTTATCACCCCCTGTCAGCAACCATGACGAACTGAAACACTGACTCCTTTGTTGTTGGTAATGCTGGTCGGGAACCACTCTCGATAGATCCAAATCCAAACAACCCTGAACCCTAGACCCTAAAGAGGTTCGAAAATGCGGATTGGGAGTTGAGTCTACTGAGCCGTTGATGTGGGGGGGGGAGGGATTGCCAGCCACAACCCCGGACAGCCCAGCTTCTTGGGGTTTAGGGTTTGGGGTTGTTTGGGGGTTGCGGTTTGGGCTTTGGGGTTTATATCTTGGGGTAGCTGCATGGGCCCTTAGTATAGTCCCTTACCTTCTTTGAAGGGTTCTGAAGTATTGGCCAGATTGTAACTACTCTTGGAGAGCTTGAAAGCCCAAGCAGTGTTGCAGGCTCATGCACTCTGTTTAGGAGCTAGACAGGGTAGCCAACCCCAAAACGACTCCCCTCCCCCCAAAAACGAAACAAGACTAAACCCCAAACCCTAAACCCTAAACCCCAAACCCCAAAAACCCCAAACCCCAAACCCCAAACCCTAAACCCTAAACCCTAAACCTTAAACCCTAAACCCTAAACCCTAGGACAGCATGGGCGACCTCTTTGAGCTTCTGGACGTAGACGGCAGTGGCCGGCTCAGCCGCGGGGAATTCGTGGAGGGCCTCCTGAACCTGGTGCTCATGGACGTGGCCTTGCCTGCAAGTTTGGTGCTTTTGGGGTGGGAGGGTTTAGGGTTTAGCGTTTAGGGTTTAGGGTTTAGGGTTTAGGGTTTAGGGTTTGGCGGTTCAATTCGAGTTTCGGGTTCTCTGGTTCGGGTTTATGAGTTTAGGGTTTGGAGGCTTGGGAGGGTCTGGATGGAAGGTACCCCAAACCCCCAAACCCCAAATCCCAAACCCCAAACCCTAAACCCTAAACCCCAAACCCCAAACCCTAAACCCTAAACCCCAAACCCGGTTAATAACCAAGGACTCCAGGGATGTTGGGCATCGTCATGTCAAAGCTTTCCATGGCAGGAAGTAGGGCTGTTCAGGGTTTAGGGTTCTAGGGTTTAGGGTTTCGGGTTTAAGGAAACCCTATCGTTCACTAAGGAGCCTTTTTTTGGTAGCTCAGTTCAAGTTCCGTAACAGCAACCTCCTACACCGGCAGCCCTAAAGCATAGACCTTGCACCCTAAACCCTAAACCCCAAAACGCTAAAACCCAAAACCCTAAACCCCTAAACCACTAAACCCTAAACCATAAACCCTAAACCTAAACCCTACCGGCCGCGCTTCTTTACCGGAGCTTGTTGAGGTGCCCATCTGGACGATTCAGTCTCTGAAGCTCCTCCGACTGATTCGAGGCCAGGGGGCTTCAAGTGGCTTAGGGTTTAGGGTTTAGGGTTTAGGATTTAGGGTTTAGGGTTTAGGGTTTAGGGCTAGGGTTTAGTGGGCTTGAAATGTTTTTGTTTGCCTCCACCTCACAAAGTGTTTAGGATTTGTGCCGGCTCCGGGGTGCATCGTTTAGGGATTGTTTAGGGATTGGGGTTTAGGGTTTAGGGTTTAGGGTTTAGGGTTTAGGGTTTAGGGTTTAGGGTTTAGGGTTTAGGGTTTAGGGTTTAGGGTTTAGGGTTTAGCCGTTTAGGCCTTTAGGGTTTAGGGTTTAGGGTTTAGGGTTTAGGGTTTAGGGTTGGGTTTTAGGGTCCGAGAGTTTTTTTGTCTGCTGGGAGGCCAGACGCTGAAGTTGGAGGAGGAGCTGTTTGCTCTGAAAGTCTACGTTTCCAAAGACAGCTGATGAGCTACATTTTTCCCGAACCTACCAAGTCCAATGCTCCGTACGCTGTAAACCTTAAACCCTCTAAACCCTATGCCCAAAACCCTAAACCCTAAACCTTAAACCCTATCAACCCTATAAACCCTCCAACCCTAACCCTAAACCCTCCAAACCCCTGTCAACCCTGTAAAGCCCAAACTGCCTTCTGCCCACCTCTCTTGAACCCTCGGCACGTCGAACGAGCCCTCTGAGAGTGGTCTCGGACCCGGAGTGGGCCCTTGTTTCCTTTTTTTAGGGTTGGGGTTCCCTTATCCCGAAACCCTAAACCCTTATATAATCCCCTTAACCAAAAAGGGTTTAGGGTTTAGAGTTTAGGGTGAGGGCTCCTGGGTCTAGTGGTTGAGGCTTGGCGAAATGTCCGAGCCTCTACAAGTCTCACCTTGGCGATTTGGCTTTAAGCCCGGAGGGTCCCCTAGGAGTACTCTTCCTAAACCCTAAACCCTGCACTCTAAACCCTAAACCCTAAACCCTAAACCCTAAACCCTAAACCCTAAACCCTAAACCCTAAACCCCAAACTAGCTTAAAAGTAAGAAAGCACACGCTTCATAATGGGCTTTCCGGGTTGCTTCCACAGAAGTACTCCGAAGCGATCCTCGGTCTGACTGGAAGACACCTCAAACTACATCACTCCCGTGTCGTGTTCAGGGTTTAGGGTTTAGGGTTTAGGGTTCAGGGTTCAGGGTTCCGGGTTTTCAGGGCGTTTATCAGGTTTATTTTGGTTTGTTTGGGGTTTAGGTATTGCTTTGTTTTTGTTATTCTTGGGTTTAGGGTTAGGACGTGTATAGATTTTTCTAGGGTTATCTAGAGTTTACATAGGGTATGCAGGGTTTATTTGGGTTTTACAGGGTTCTTAGTTTTAGGGGTTTAGGCCTAAGTCCTAAGCTTAAGGGTTTAGGGGTTTAGGGTTTACTGAATTAGGGTTTAGGGTCCCCCAACATGCAAGACCCGAAAGCTGCCTTCCCCCAGAAGCTGCGTCTTCTATCAACATCCCCAGCTACCCCGGCAAGATGTCGCGGGGAGCTTCGACAAACGACCGTTTTCACAGTGACCAAAAAGTCGGGACTCATCCGGGATGCAGCGTGGTTCAGGAGTGCAAACATGGCCCAAGCTTCATAGGAGGTGTTGGGCTGTTGGGTTTTTAAGGCGGGGTAAAGGCTGCCTAGGTGGTGAGGGGATTGATGGTTTTGGGCTTTGGGGCCTGGAGGTTCTGCCGCTTTTGAGCCCGCATTTTTTGGGGGAGGGTAACACATGGTTCTCATTCCTGCCGGTGGGGTTTATGCTCGCTTCCTTGGGTAGCCACACTTTTGGCCCCTTAGTTGCGGTAGGTCGGTTGTGCTCTCTACCCGTGTGGGCAGACGTGGCGTTTCAATCCTTTACCATGTCGGCAGATGGAACCACAGTGCTGTCCACTGAAGACGTCCGTTTCTTCCACGAGAATGGCTTCTTGCTGAAGCCTGGCTTTGCGACATCGATGGTGGGCGCACTCATCCAAGCGGCCGAGGAAGTTCGCGACACCCCACAGCCGGAGGTCTATATCCTACTTGGGAGTTTTCTATTTTTGTTTACATCAAACCCAAGAGCATATGTAAAAGTCCGATGTTTATTGTTAAGGTTAAAAGGGTAGTATAGAGGTGGCGTACTTGCAACATTGGGAGCTCAATGCAGAGGGTCAGCGTGTGTTCTGCCGTGCCGCTTGGTAGCCCAGTGGTATCCTTTACACCTTTTTTTGGTTCTGGGTTCCCTTATAAGTAATCAACCAAGAAAGGGACCCTTGTTATGATCTGGTTACAGCGCTACTAAGGCCGAGAATTTTGTGAAGTACCACGACACGTGGAAGGCTTTTTGTCAGGGGTCCATCCAGACGGCTTGCAGTGAACTCTTTGGTGAGTCAGCAGTGCTCTTCAAAGAAAAGATCAACTACAAGCAGCCGGGAGTCCTTGACGAAACAATCACCTTTTGTTGGGAAAGTTTACCTTGTATTCATGTAGGCAGGTTTCGAAATAGGGGTCCTGGTTTTTTTTTGTGTATTTTTTTTTTTGTTGGGGGGGGGGGGGGGTTGGGGGTTCCATGACTTCTTTATGATTCGGAGCCTTACACTCAGGGTATATACCCGAACTGCCACCAATTAGACCCTTAAACCCTAAGCCCTTGAACCCTAAATCAGGAGGCGCTGGCTGGACGGCGCACCAGGACACGCCGGCCTACATCAGCATGGCGCAGGCAGTCAACAACCATAACTACCCCCATGAGTAATCCTCAAACCCTAAACCCTATAGACCCTAAACCCTAGAGGGTTTAGGGTTTCTATGTTTAGGGTTTAGGGTTTCGGGTTTAGGGTTGACGAGGATCACATCTCCGTCATGGTGACCTTGGATCCTCAAACGGAAGAGAATGGCGCACTTCAAGTTTGCCCCGGTCGCTGGGTGAAAGGCCAAGTGGAACTCGCAGAGGGTGGGATTATCAAGGACCCCTCTGACATGCATTTTCACACAGTTCCTTGGGACCAAATGAAGCCTAAATCGTAGACCCTAAACCCTAAAAGGGTTTATGGTTCCTACTTGCCTTAGTATGAACTATGTAGTAGTCCAGGGAAGATGTCCTCAATTTTCGGGTTCAGGGTTTCCTCAACTCTAAGTCCCAAACCTAAATTCCAAGGTTCTTGCCGAGCCTGGGGATATCATGTTCTTCACTGGCTACCTTCCGCACCGGAGCTTTGAGAACAAGACCACGCAGCAACGCCGCGCAGCCTTCTTGACGTACAATCCGGCTTCGCAAGGAGTTCAGGGTTTGGGGTTTAGGGTTTAGGATTTAGGGTTGAGGGTTTAGGGTTTAGGGCTACCCTGAGCCTTGCTTCACAAGGAGACTGGCATGATGCTTATTATGCTGAGAAGCAAGCGGAATCACATGGATTTAACATGGCTGAGAAGCTGAGCTTCTCAGGAGGAGTTTTCCAAGGCAGGCTAACTGCCTAACATAATTAGGGGCCGGAATAGTTGCTATCATGTTATTCAGGGTCCCAAATATAAATCTACTATAATGATCCCCCCCCAAAGACCTATTCTCATTATTCAGGCCCTGTGTTAAGCGCTACAAAGCGACCGTCACTGAGCGACAGGAGTTACTTGTTTTAACCTTGGGTGAGGGACCAGTGTGAGGGACCAATGAAGGATGGATCCCCACATCAAATCCCAATGCGTGCTTGTGTTTCAAGTGCCGCTCCGGCTAAGCTGTGGAGCGGCACATGGGTGGTTGTCAAAATCATGGTCCCCTTTTGGATCCACATTGTCTTAAACTGCAAGCCTTTTGGGCCAATTTGCAGTCTGCAAGAGTGGACAAGACGAGAAGTAAACAAGGCAGCACAGGAACTGCACGGGGACCCTAAACCCTAAACCCTAACCCTAAACCCTAAACCCTAAACCCTAAACCCTAAACCCTAAACCCTAAACCCTAAACCCTAAACCCTAAACCCTAAACCCTAAACCCTAACTTATGCATGGCCGAGAGCTCAGGGCCGGAGTCGCCGGAGTCCATTAAGGTCTGTTAGTATTAGGGTTTAGGGTTTAGGGTTTAGGGTTTAGGGTTTAGGGTTTAGGGTTTAGGGTTTAGGGTTCCAACCTCGACCCCTTGAAGTCGCGCCCAGGCGCGCCCGAGGATGCCCCGCCCACCGCGCCCCCTCTCTGCCATGGCCGTCGACGTCAAGGTCACGGGCTCAGGCCTTAGGGTGCACCTTGGGGGACAGTTTAGGGTTTAGGGTTAGGGTTTAGGGTTTAGGGTTTAGGGTTTAGGGTTTAGGGTTTAGGGTTTAGGGTTTAGGGTTTAGGGTTTAGGGTTTAGGGTTTAGGGTTTAGGGTTTAGGAACCCGAAAATTGGGGGTCGTATACCCTAGACTACTATGATTTCTGTGAAGGCAAAATGAACCCTAAGCCCTGTTGAATTCATTTGGCCCCCGCCAGAAACTCTCAAGCTCCCAAGAAAGTCTTCCTAGACACAAATTTGGTAGAGTCTCTTCGAGACCGCATCGCTTGGGCGGTTCTGGACAACAAGCCCTACTAATCCCCAAAACCCGTAAACCCTAAACCCTAAAACCCTGCGCCCTAGACCCTGAACCCTGAGCCCTAAACCCTAAACCCTGAACCCTAAACCCTAAACCCTAAATCCTAAACGCTAAAGCCTAAAGCCTAAAGCCTAAAAGCCTAAAAGCCTAAAAGCCTAAAAGCCTAAAAGCCTAAAAGCCTAAAAGCCTAAAAGCCTAAAAGCCTAAAAGCCTGAACCCTAACCCTGAAACTTTCAAAGAGAGCAACCTGGGAGCCCACCACCCTGACTCCCAAGTGAGGTGGAAACCGACTGCCCCTCCCATCCGCGCGACTTCGAGGCACTCTGGGAACCCTAAACCCTAAACCCTAAACCTTATAAGCCCTAAGCCCTAAACCCTCAACCCTCAACCCTCAACCCTCAACCCTCAACCCTCAACCCTCAACCCTCAACCCTCAACCCTCAACCCTCAACCCTCAACCCTCAACCCTAAACCCTAAACCCTAAACCCTAAACCCTAAACCCTAAACCCTAAACCCTAAACCCTAAACCCTAAACCCTACCCCCAAACCCTAAGCCCTAAACCCTAAACCCTAAATCCTAAACCCTAAACCCCAATCCTAAACCCTAAACCCGTGGCGATTGAGGGGCCCCTGCAAAGATCTAGCAAGCAGCTGCTCTTCAAGGCTTCTTTTATGTCTCGTTTAGGGTTTAAAGTTTAGGGTTTAGGGTTTAGGGTTTAGGGTTTAGGGTTTAGGGTTTAGGCCCACGGTAGTTTTCGGGAGGTTGGGGGAGTGGCAGAGACAGCGTTTTTGGGTGGTTTAGGGTTTGGTCAGTGTCGGGTTGGCCCGCCTGTTGCGCAGGCGTGTGCGCGAGCCTTCCGTGAGGAGCAGGCACAAAGCATCCCCCGAAACCCTAAACCCTAAGCTGTCCTAAACCCTGAGCCGTCCTAAACCCTAAACCCTAAACCCTAAGCCCTATAGAAACCCTAAACCCTAAACCCCTAGCCCAAAACCCTCGGTGCCCGCGCAGCCCTCTCCAGGCGTTTACTCTAAGTACTGAACCCTTTGACCCTTTCACCCCTCAACCCTAAAGCGGCTACAGATGTAAGGTCGAACCTGTCCCCCCCCCCCCCCCGCCCCCCCACCCCAAACCCTCATCGCAAACAAACTTCACCCTCCACGAGCCCTAAAACCTGAAAGCCCTGAGTTCCTGAAGGTCTGAAAACCCTGAAAACCCGTTTCTGAAAGCCCTGAATCACTGAAAACCCTCGACCCTAAACTCTTAACCCTATAGCGGCTGAACCACTCTTGTCAGGAGGAGTCGATGCAGGACTGGCTTCCCACCTCTATCAGGTTTCAAGCGGGGGTTAGGGTTGAGGGTTTAGGGTCTACGCTTTCGTTTTAGGTTTGGTTTAGGGTTCAGGGTTAGGGGGTTTAGGGTTTAGGGTTTGCTTCCCGAAGCTCTGCACCCTGTACAACCCTAAACCCTACGCCCTACCCCCTAAACCTCTTCGCCCGTGAATATGGACTCTGCCACCGTTTGTGGAGATGAATTTTCCATTCATTAAACCCTAAGCCCTGAACTTTTAACCCTAAAGCCTAAACCCTATAACCCCTGAACCCTAAACCCTAAACCCTAAACCCTAAACCCTAAACCCTAAACCCTAAACCCTAAACCCTAAACCCTAAACCCTAAACCCTAAACCCTAAACCCTAAGCCCTAAACCCTAAACCCTAAACCCTAAACCCTAAACCCTAAACCCTAAACCAAGACCAAACCCTACGCTCTAAACCCTGAAGACCCCTGCGTCACCAGGAGGCTGTGGACTTGATCAGCCAGTTCTCCAACCCCCATGGCAAGGCTCGGAGCTTTGGGGGTTATAGGGTTTGGGGTTTTAGGGGTTTAGGGTTCAGGGTGTCAGGTGCAGGGTTTAGGGTTTAGGGTTTAGGGTGTAGGGTGTAGGGTTTAGGGTTTAGGGTTTGAGTGGTGATGAGTTCAGGGTTTTTGGAGTTTTGGCTCTGTTGGTGGGTCCAGGTGTCCTTGGAAGCCAAGTGGCGCAAAGGGGCAAGAAGCCCTGAGCCAAACTTGGTCCCAAGAGCTCTGGACGGAACCAGGTAAACCTAGAAGCCCTAAACCCTAAACCCTGGACCCCAAACCCCAGAAGCCCTCAGCCGTTTAAGCGCCGCGCCCTGACCTCCTGAACCCTGCAGCCCCCTCCCCTCCTACACCCAAGAGCCCTAAAACCCTAAAGCCCTATAAACTCTAAAGCCCTAAACCCTAAACCCTAAACCCTAAACCCTAAACTCCCTGTCATTCCGAGGCTCTCAGGCGCGAACCGGTCCTTCCGGCTCCTGGCGAGGTTTCGCGGGCTCCTTGTTGGTTTTCGGGTTGAGGGTTACAGGGTTTAGGGTTATAGGCTTAGGGTTTAGGGTTTAGGGTTTCGGGTTTAGGGTTTTTGGTTTTAGGGTATAGGATTATAGGGTTCTCGGGTTGTCGGGTTATAGGGTTATAGGTTTATAGAGTTATATGGTTATAGGGTTACAGGGTTATAGGATTATAGGGTTATAGGGTTATAAGGTTATAGGGTCTAGTTTTTAGGGTTTAGGGTTGAGGTTCTAGGGTTTACGGTTTCGGGTTTCGCCGAGACAGGTAGTTCTGCACTAGCTTGGGTGGACCCGCAAAAGGTCGCCCGATAGCTGCGGCCCCCGCAACGCCTAAGCCCTAAACACGTCCTACATCCCGTTTAGGGTTTAGGGTTTGGGGTTTAGGGTTTCGGCTAGGGCCCGACACCCCAAGACCTAACCCTAGAAACTCTAAACCCTAAACCCCAAGCCCCAAACCCTAAACCCTAAACCTAAACCCTAAAACCCTAAACCCTAAACCCTACTAAAAAGCCCTAAGCCCCTTGGCTGCCAGGTGAGCTTCGATGCTTGGGTGCGCCGGGGTGCCTCCCCAATGCATGCCAAGGCAGGGTTTAGGGTTTAGGGTTTAGGGTTTAGGGTTTAGGGTTTAGGGTTTTGGGTTTTGGGTTTTGGGGTTTAGGGTTTTGGGTTTAGGGTTGAGGGTTGGGGTTTGGGGTTTGGGGGTTGGGGTTTGGGGTTTGGGGTTTGGGGGTTTGGGGTTTTGGGTTTTGGGGTTTAGGGTTTAGGGTTAAAAGGCTTTTGGTGGGAACTTGTTGTTGAGGTTTTTCGGGTTCAGGATTTTCGGGTTAGGGTTAAGGGGAAATGTGCAGTGTGGGTTTACGGCCTCAATGGGTTTCAGGACTGGCGGGGCGATTTTGGCTTTCGGGTTTGGGAGGCTTAGGGTTTAGGGTGGCTTAGGGTTTAGGGTTTAGGGTTTAGGGTTTAGGGTTTAGGGTTTAGGGTTTAGGGTTTAGGGTTTAGGGTTTAGGGTTTAGGGTTTAGGGTTTAGGGTTCAGATTTTAGGGTTCAGGGTTCAGGGTTTAGGGTTTGTCTCTGCATGTTTCCGTATAAGCTTAAACACGGCGAAGCCGCGATGGGCTCATTAAAGCAGTTACCACATATCTGATGGCCACTGCTACATGGACAACTGTGGTACTTCTAGAGCTATTACATGCACCGACTTTGCAGAAGGGTTGGTTTTATTAGATACAGACGGAGTCCAGGCCCCAGACCCTGAACCCCAACCAAAACCAAAGAGAACGGGATCAGTGATAAGATTGAGGGTTCAGGGTTAGGGGTTTAGAGGAAGTAGACCGGGTTGAGGGTTGATGGGATCAGGAGATATGCCCGGCTTTCCAGCTGCGACCCAGACTACTTTGCAGGGTTTCAAACAACCCCTAAACCCCTAATCCCCAAACCCTCCACCCTAAGCCCTAAGCCCTAAAACCCTAAAACCCTAAAACCCTAAACCCCTAAACCCCTAAACCCCTAAACCCCTAAACCCCTAAACGCCTAAACCCCCAGACCCCCAACCCCAACCCAAAACTCTGAGCCTTGGACCCCCAGAGCATCCTTGCCTTAAGGGAGGGAGTTCAAGGGTTTAGGGTTTAGGGTTTAGGGTTTAGGGTTTAGGGTTTAGGGTTTAGGGTTTAGGGTTTAGGGTTTAGGGTTTAGGTACGTAGGAAACCTTAGGGCAGCTTAGGGCCTTAGGGAGTAGTGGGGAGTTTTAGGGAACCTTGGGTTACATACCCCCTTGAACCCCCCTAAACCCTAAACCCTAAACCCTAAACCCTAAACCCTAAACCCTAAACCCTAAACCCTAAACCCTAAACCCTAAACCCTCCCTTGGAAACCCTAGATTTGCCGGACAGGTCCGATCGCCCCGAGCTTCAAAGTGCACGCCGAAGCTTGCCAAGCCAGAGCAGGTCTTTGGCTTCCAAAAGGGTCTCTTAAGGTTTTAGGGGCTTAGGGTTGAGGGTTTTGGGGTTAGGGTTTAGGGTTTTGGGTATAGGGTTTGGGGTTTAGGGTAGGGTTTCGGTTTAGGGTTTAGGGTTTGGGGTTTAGTGTTTAGGGGTTAGGGATTATATAGGGTTTAGGGTTTTGGGTTTAGGGTTTAGGGTTTGGGGTTTACGCTTTTCTGGCTTTAGGGCTTCAGATTCAGTTTTGGGGGGCTTCAGCTTGGCGTTCTTCAACCCTAAACCCTAAACCCAAACCCTAAACCCTAAACCCTAAACCCTAAACCCTAAACCCTAAACCCTAAACCCTAAACCCTAAACCCTAAACCCTAAACCCCAAACCTTAAACCCTAAACCCTAAACCCTAAACTCCATTGAAAGTACCCATAAGCCTCCAATAAGCCTTCAACCCTGCCTTGCGCCGGCAGGCGGGCATCCCCAGGGGGCGATCGCGGCGAAAGCGCGTGGCGGACGAGGGGCTACCTGGCCTGGATTTAGGGTTTAGGGTTTAGGGTTTAGGGTTTAGGGTTTAGGGTTTAGGGTTTAGGGTTTAGGGTTTAGGGTTTAGGGTTTAGGGTTTAGGGTTCAGGCATCAGGGTTTAGGGTTTAGGGTTTAGGGTTTAGGGTTTAGGGAGCACCAAGTTTGCTTTAATGCCTGAAAGGTTCGCCTGAAATGTCGAACATGTATGCTCAGCATGCAGCGGGGCAACTTGCTCAGGAAACCCTCGACCCAAAACCCCACCTCTTCCACGAACAAGTCGTCTTCAACCTAAACCCGAAACCCTAAACCCTAACCCCTAAACCCCTAAACCCCTAAACCCTAAACCCGATGAAGCTCTCAAGCCAAGCGTCAGAACTTTCTGCGCCAAGGGGCTCGGCTGCGCCAGCGAGGAAGCCGCGCAGAACCAGCAGCCACCCTAGGAGGGCTTCAAGCTTTCAGGGTTTGGGGTCCCGGTAATTTCGCTCCCCTCAGAAGTAGGGGTGGACTGTACTCTAAAGCTGTCTGCTCACGCGTCGCAGCCGTTTTGAGCTTACTCACCATTTTTGTGTCGCAACAGGAGGGCAGATCTTTGATTTTGCCTCGCTGAGTTTCGCAAGGGGTGCATGCGTATGTGCCACGGGATGCCAATGAGCATGTCCGCGGGGTCTGTGTGTGTTGCACTTCCCTTGTGCTGTCTTGTCCTCGCGCCGCCCTCAGAAGTAGGGAAGGGTGCGTGTTTCCGTGCATGGAGTCATGTTCAGTGTTTCGAGTCTAGACTTACGCTATCTTACGAAGCAGCGTTCAGGGTTTAAGGGTTTTAGGGTTTAGGGGTTTAGGGTTTAGGGTTTTAGGGTTTAGGGGTTGAGGGTTTAGGGTTTAGGGTTTAGGGTTTGGGGGGGGCTTAAGGGCTTCTTGGGCTATGTGTTTGAGGGTCTAAGGCTTCCCCACCCCCCCTACCTTTCTCAACAGGGCTACAGGCTTCGGAATTTAAGGTTCAGAGTTCGCGGCTCATAGTTCTGAGCTCCAGGCTTACGGGTTTGAAGATTCAGGGTTGATGGGCTCTTGGGCGGACAGTGAACAGTTGGAGGTCTTTCGGGGCAAAGGGCATATCGTGGTAAAGACCAGGCCTAGTGCTTTTGCCTTAAAGGGGCCCCCAAGACCTCCAAAGGAGTCAAGGGATGTTGAAGGCCAGCAAGACCAACTTCGAGTACATCCTGCTTATGACGGTAAACCGCATCTTCTTCCTTAGTGAGTCACATTTTGAACGAGAAGCCCGAACGCCCGAACGCCTAAGCCGCAAACCCACTGGGCGCAAAAGCTGCATCATGAAGAAGATGTGTGGCTGGATCCCGATGTCACCCTCGAGTGTACGCCCTGAGCCCTAAACCTAGACCCTACAAGCTCCTAACGTAGTATTTTTTCGGGTAGTATACTAGAACCCCCTAGAACTAACCCCAGAAAGGAACTACGTTGGAGCCTTCAGGTGGAACCTAAGCTCAGAAGACCCCAAAACCCTTGACCCCCGAAAGCCAGATGTCCGGATCTTAGGCGTCCAGGCAGATCTTGGGGCAACCAGCCGGGCAGACGAGCAGCTGCTGGCCTGGGGGAGGGGTTTAGTGTTTAGGGTTTAGGGTTCAGGGTTTAGGGTTTAGGGGGGGGGGGGGGGGGGGGGGGGGGGGGCTCAGGCGTTGAGGTTGTGCGTGAACGAATCATGCTCTTCGGGTTCCAGATGCCTTTCGAGGCGTGTGGGGCTAACTATCCGGAGGTGGGGGGGCGTTTGAGGCGAGAGCTTCGGGGGTTTTGGGAGTTGCTCCGTGCGTTCTAGAGAACCCTAAACCCTAAACCCTAAACCCTAAACCCTAAACCCTAAACCCTAAACCCTAGAGGCTTTTGGGGAAGCTGAGCTTCGTGGTTCCGAGGTCGCGGCCCTTTGTTCTCGTAGGATGCCATCCTGCAGGGGCATGGCGGATGTCGAAGGGTCCCTAAGGTTCACTATACAGTAAAGGGAGTAGAGTTGGAGCATCCTTATCCTTATGCCCCAAAAGGTATAGTGGGGAATCCCAGCTCCTACCATCCCTAAACCATGTTCCGACTTTCTGGAGTTTACTGTAAGCTTCCCCGGCTTAGGGTTTAGGGCTTATAGGGTTTACAGAGCCGCAGTTCGCAAGGAGGCTCCAGCTCCCCCTACGGAAGCGCCACCTCCTGCGACGGAGGCGTCGGCGGAGTGGGAAGGTTTTTTTGTTGGGGGAGGGGCTTACGGGTTTAGGGTTTATAGGGTTTAGGGTTCAGCGTTTTTCTTCTTGGGTTGTAGGTTTGGTTTTCCGATTTCTAGTTTAGGATTTGGTACAGTATCTAGGTATGAGAGTTGAAGGGCTTGCGGGTGTAAGGGTTTAGAATTTGATGCTTTGGGGCTCCAGAGTTTCTGGAAACACTGGAACGCCCTACTTAAGCCTTAAGCCCCACAGCTACCCAAGCCTGCTGTTCAGGGTATTGCCTTGGGATGTTCCCCCTTATACTAGCAGTCCTTAATAGGGATTAGGGTTTAGGGTTTAGGGTTTGGGGTTTAGGGTTTAGGGTTTAGGGTTTTGGATAGTACCCCTGTTTACAATCCCTATAACCTGTTACCCAACTCATTCATCAGACGCCGGGCCTAGTTGTGCTCTGAGAGTTCCATGAAAAAGGCCACAATAAGGCAGGAGCCACTTCTGAACATCTCAGTGACCATGGGCGTCAGTTTAAGACTATAGGACCCAGAGTAGGCCCTCATTTCTTTTTTCGGGGGTTTAAAAACCAAAAGGGTACCCTGTTTTCCATTCCTTTTTTTTTTTTTTTGGGGGGGGGGGGGGTTAGGTTCCATACTTAGCCCCTTTAAACCCAAAAGGGCACCCTTTCGATTCCTAGGTCTTGGGTCTAAAAGACATTATTAGCCACTCACAGTCTCAAGACCACGGTCCTCAGCTGGGCATGGAGCAATCACGCAGCCGAATCACCTTGGTATAGGATTTAGGAGTTTAGGGGTTTAGGGTTTAGGGTTTAGGGGTTAGGGCATTGAGGGCATTTAGGCCATTCCTTAGCCCCAAATCAGTGTATGGTACCCTTCATCTGGGGCTTTGGTTCCCTTATAAACCCCATTCGGCCAAGCTGGCCTTTCCTATCGCTTAACTACTGTGGGGAACACCTCCCAAGATTCATGCAGTCCTATACACCTAAGCCATAAACCTAAGACCAGTGTTCGTGTTTTCGGGCTTCAGGGATTGGGGTCTAGGGCTTCGGGGTTTAGGGTTAAACCCTAAACCCTAAACCCTAAACCCTATGTAACTGAGTCCTTTCAAATCCCTAAGTCACTGTGGCAGGAGCCACCCTGCCCGCCCCAGCTTGTAGCGGCTCCGCGCGAGTTGCCGAAGGAGCAAGCAGCCGAATGGTACTCTAGTTTAGGGTTTAGGGTTTAGGGTTAGGAACCGGATCCGAAAGTCTTAGGCCTAAACCGAAACCCTTGCATTTTGAACCTTAAAGCTCTGAAAACCCCACAAGTTGTAGCAAAAAAGCCCCCAAACCCCTAAACAAGAAGACTACACCGGCCGAAAGCTGTGAGGGCTTAGGGTTTAGAGATTAGGGTTTAGGGTTTAGGGTTTAGGGTTTCGGGTTTAGGGTTTAGGGTTCAGGAAGCCTGGCTTGCTTTGTACTCATCCTCGGGTCTTTGAATGCAAGGTTTTGGGCGCTTGGGGTTGAGGATTTGGGGTTTTAGGGTTTAGGGCGGCTTAGGGTTTAGGGTTTAGGGTTTAGGGTTTAGGGTTTAGGGTTTAGGGTTCAGGGTTTAGTGTTTAGGGTTTAGGGTTTAGGGTTGAGGGTTTAGGGTTTAGGGAATAGCCTATGAGGAATTTAGGGTTTTTAGGGTTTAGGGTTTACGGTTTTGGGTGCAGGGATTTAGGGTTTCAGGGTTCAACATTGGCAAGTAGAAGCGGTGGAGAATTCTCTGGGTTTACGTGAGGGAACAGCGAGCTTTGTAGGCAAGTTGCAAGCAAACCTTGCCCCGAAACCCGCAATGGGCGCACGTCTAGGACCCTGGGTTTTGGTAAGAAGTATTGAAAGATGTGGCAGGCACTTACTTTCCGGCATATAGCATCCGAAGTTTTGTGCCCTGTGCCTTGGCGCCTGGGTGGCGGGTGCTGCCCAGACACGTACCTGAGTTGCCACTTCTTTACAGTCTAAACCCTAGGTTCCAAACCCTAAAAAGCGCTGTTCCCTAAAACCGGGGGGGAGGTGGAGTAGGAAAACCCTGAGGCCCTTGACCCCTGAGGGCCCTCATCGCTAGAAGGGGAAGGTGGTGTTTCAAATCCAGAAAGCCCCAACCCCTAAAGGGGTGGAACTTAGGGAAGTCGAGAAACACGCCCAATAACATGAGAAGAAAACTCACAAAACACGAGGCCACCAAGACCCAAAACCCTAAACCCTAAACTCTACATGCTAAGCCCACAATAAACCTAAACCCTAAACCCTAAGCCCTAAACCCTAAACCCTAAACCCTAAACCCTAAACCCTAAACCCTAAACCCTAACCCCCCCCCCCCCCCCCCAACTCCCTACAAAACACTTAGCAGCGCAGCTCCTGCGAAGGAGCCGGAGCCAGCGCCGATCCTCGTCGGGGGCTTGCTCGGGGCGCACCTTGGAGGACATGAGGGTTTAGGGTTTAGGGTTTAGGGTTTAGGGTTTAGGGTTTAGGGTTTAGGGTTTAGGGTTTAGGGTTTAGGGTTTAGGGTTTAGGGTTGGGGGTTTATAGTGTTTGGGGCTTAGGGTTAAATTATGGGTTTAGGGTTCAGGGTTTAGGGTTAATTATGGGTTTGGGGTCTTAGGGTGTTAGGGGTTAGGTACTATACGGGCTTGGAGTTTTTGACGTTCTCGGGTTATCTCGGATTTAGGGTTAAGAAGGGTCTTAGAGCCTAGGTCTCACCCTAAACCCTAAACCCTAAACCCTAAACCCCAAACCCTAAACCCTAAACCCAGGGGTTTAGGGGTCTGGACTTCGGGAGCTTAGGGAGTTATAGGGATTTGGCTCGTCCAGACCCTAAGGGAGCAGCCCCCAAACCTGCATTCCCTTGAGTTGTATAGGGTTTAGGGTTGAGGGTTTAGGGTTTAGGGTTGTGAAATTTCTCTGATTGGTTCCCAACATTGTGCCACCCTGCCCCCCCCCCACCCACCCACCCAAAGCCCCGGAATTGGGGTTTGGGGTTATATAGGGTTTAAGGTTTAGGGTTTAGGGCTAAGGTTTTAGGGTTTACGGAGCCCGAATTAAATCCTTACACCCGTTTGCTCCCCCAGTGCATCTTGACCCCCCCTATCCCAGGCACCAGCCGCCCCTGCCGGCATCCAGCGTGATGTTTACCTCCAAGCAGCAGGCACTCGCCTCTGGGGGTTTTGGGCGTTTCCGAGAATAGGGGGGGGGGGGGGTACCGTTTTGGGGGGGTCCCTTTACGGGGATTCTACTCTGTTTGGGTAGAAAAGGGGGAACCCCTATTTTGCGAAATGTTTCCCGCCCCAACCACACATCTCCACTGCATTCAACAGACTTGGCAGGAGTCAGAAACCCAACCCAAAAACCTCCCAAAGCAGCTGCAGCTTTTGCCATGGTGCATCGACCCTATAACACCTAAACACTACACTGCTACGTTGTTTCGACATCGGGCAACGAGGCATGTGCGGAGCTTGGTTCAACTAGGGATGACAGGCTTTTGGGGGGGGGTTTGCAAATCGGGGATCCCTAAAATCGACCCCCCAATAGTAGGATCCCCTTATAACACAATAAGGCAGCCCCCCGAAGATCGTAAGCACCCTTATCGAACTTATATCATGGCCTTGCAAGGACCTTTTTGTCAGTGCGCCGCCTTCCCGCCCCCCCCCCCCCCCCCCTTTTTTTGTGGGGGCCCCACTACGCAAGGCCAGGTGCCCACTGTCTCTTCCTAGGGTATTGATACTAGTGTATGGCTTCTAAACCCTTAAACCCTCCATCCTAAACCCTAAACCCTACATCCTAAACCCTAAACCCTAAACCCCAAACCCTAAACCCGAACCGGTCTTCTAGGGCATGAGCGAGGCCTTGTAGATCCCATGGTTTGCCGCTTTGCCCAGGCTCTCCTTCAAGTTTCCGAGGCATGGCTTTGGCTGGTTCAGGGTTCAGGGTTAAGGGTTTAGGGTTTAAAGGGTGTAGGGTGCAGGGTTTAGGGTTTAGGGTTTTAGGTTTTAGGGTTTAGGGTTTAGGGTTTAGGGTTTAGGGTTTAGGGTTTAGGGTTTAGTCTAAACTCTAAGTCTTAACCCTAAACCCTACACGCTAGTATGGCCTAAGCCCTAAATCTTACCCCTAAACCCTACACAATAGTATAACCGAAGTCCTATATAAATCTTAGCCCGCAACCCTACACAACAGTATAACCTAAGCCCGAAATCTTCACCCTAAACCCTACACAATAGTATACCCTAAGCCTTAAATCTTAACCCTAAACCCCACACAATTGTAAAACCTGAGCCTTAAACTAAAGCTTTTACGGGCATAGGACTTGCACGGTTAGGGTGTATACGCTTGGGCATCGCTGAGTCAAGCCCTGAACTCAACTGAGTACCCATTGCTGTGGCTGTGATTTCTTGCAGATTTTTGCTCTACAAGGTTTGTCATGATTTACAGGGCTGGCTGAAAGGTATATCTAGCGAACCCTCGAAATCCGAAAGGAGCCGAACGCCAAGATCCCCGCAACTCCTCGACCACCTGGTGGTATGAAACCACATACAAGGGGCCCAATAAGTACCAACATCATCCTGGCGCTTACAATATTTAATGGCTACCGCCAATGCCGCCGACCCCGACAGGAGGCCCTAGGGTTTACACAAACACCCCCTACATTGCGCTTACATATATCCATAGGTTCTAGAGTTCAGGGGGGGCGAAACATTGAGTCTTCACGCGCAGGGAGTTGGCGCGCAACCTTAAACCCTAAACCTCACACCTTAAACTGGAAACCCTGAACCCTTAAACCCCAAACTACTAAACCCTCAACCCCCTTAACCAGGAGAGCCGAACCGGGGTGAGGTGGGGGGTAAGCGGTGATGGCGGGGGGGTGGGGGGTTGGGGGCAAGGGGTGAAGGCGGGGCGGGGCGGGGTGGGCGGGGGCGGGGGGGCGGGGGGGGGGGGGCGGGGGGGGTCCGGGCATGCACTGGAGCCCCTCAAACACTTCATTTCCAAGTAAAAGGCAAGGGGTAGGGGTGAGGTGGGGGGTAGGGGTCCGGGCATGCCCTAAACCCCTGACACACTTCATTTCCAAGTAAAAGGTCAGGGGTAGGGTGAGGTGGGGGGTAAGGGGGGGGTGAGGGCGGGGGGGGGCGGGGGGGGGGGGGGGGGCCAAGGTTGGGGGCCAGAGGCGAAGGCGTGAGAAGGGGGGAGGCGGGGGGGCAGTGGGCGGGGTGGGCGGGGTGGGCGGGGGGGGGGCGGGGGGGGGTCCGGGCATGCACTGGAGCCCCTAAAACACTTCATTTCGAAGCAAAAGGTTAGGGGGGAGGTGGGGCATGTGCTGGAGCCCCTAAGAGGGTAAGGGTGAGGTCGAGGGGGTGAGGGCGGGGGGGTTTGGGCATGAGGGCAAATGGGTCTTCACTGACGCCTCCCCCGCTAAAGCAGGGGTCGGCGGATAAACTGCGCAAACGCCCCCTTGAAATTATGTTTTCCTCCTATAGTGCCAGGTGTAGGTATCAGGGTGTTACTGGGTTGAGGGGGTTTAGGGGGCTTTGGGGGCTTTGGGGCTTCGGGCTACCCCCCAAACCCTAAATGTTAACCCCGTGCAATATCAAGAGAACCCTAAACCCTAAATCCTACACCCTCAACCCTAAACCCTAAACCCTAAACCCTAAACCCTAAACCCTAAACCCTAAACCCTAAACCTGCAGCCTCCGGGCTCAAGAGCTCTGTTTGTGGGAATCGCCTGACGCGGCTCCCGTGACGGACGCCTTAGTCAGCTGTGGCCAGGGCAGAAGAAGGGGGGGGTTTAGGGTTTGGTGTTTAGGGTTTAGGGTTTAGGGCTTAGGGCTTAGGGTTTAGGGTTTAGGCTTAGGTTTTAGGGTTTAGGATTGGGCTGTTTAGGGTTTCGGTGTTAGGGTGTAGGGGTGACTTTTGGTTTGCGATGTACCGATTCGCCAAATTCCCCGTGCACCCGGCATTTTGGAGGGGCCATCGGGGATGATATATATACCGGGGTCACCTTGGGCTGCAGGCAAGGCCTGTGATTTGGGATTTCGGCTTACGGTTTCCTGTGCGCGTATATCAAGATGATTAAGACGTCAGGGCCTTTTGGCGATAAGAAACCTCTTTTGCAGATGCTTTCACAAACATCCCGACACAAGCCCCTTGAACAAGGGCAGCTGCGCCTGCTTCTAGAATATTGGCCGAACTGGGAAAGAGCTCCCAAAAGGACCGAAAATTTAGATCCACCCCCAAAACCCGAAACCCTACACCCCAAACCCCAAAATGGTCCTCCTGAAAGGCTCCTGGGGTCTCGAGGTGCTTAGGCAGCCCGAAAGCGGCTAAGGGAAACTCAGCCCTGAACCCTGAACCCTAAACCCTGTACTTTATGGTTTAGGGTTTAGGGTTTAGGGCTTAGGGTTTAGGGTTTAGGGTTTAGGGTTTAGGGTTCGGAAGCTCGAAACCGAACCCAGACATTGAGAAACCTGGCGGGGAGTGATCCAAGGTGGCAACCCACCGCAACCGTGACAGGAGCTCTTATGAAGGACTGCCGAGGGAGCTTAGGGTTTAGGATTTTAGGGTTTAGGGTTGAGGGTTTAGGCTTTGAGGGATCAGGGTTGAGGGCTTATTTTGAGGGATTAAGGATGTATAGGGCATATAGCCCTGAACCCGAAAACCCTATAAAGCCTGAACCCTAAACCCCGTACTATGGGGCTTTAGGGCATTGCGGTGTAACCCAAAAGTCCAAAAGTCGAGGCCCTAAACGCGCCCACCTTAACTGAACACCCTTTCTTCGTCTCAGCCGACATGGTCTTGTCTGGCTACCCTATTGCCCTAAACCCTAAACCCCAAACGCTATAAGAACCGTAAAGTGACATTGGACCTGAGAAGGGACTGAGAAGTCAATCAGAGCTGAACGTAGAAACTTCCTGAAGCACACAACCACCCTAAACCCTAAACCCTAAACCCTAAATCCATAGGCTTCCCCCTAAACCGTGAGCAGTGGCTCCCCAGCCTGTTGAGGCTAAACCCTATCCTAAGGGTCCATGTGCCTGAATAGGGAGTGCTTATAAGCCTTAAAGTACCTCCTATTTAAGTACTTTAGGGCCCAAGTACATAAGAATGAGGTACCTGGACCCTTAGGGTAAACCCGAAAACCTAAACCCTAAACCCTTTAAGCCCACTTGACTCCCCAAGAGCTTCACCACTGGACCCCTTGAGGACGAGGATAGCTTTGTCATCTGCGATGCAAAGACGAAAGGCTTTCCTATTCAGTATGTCAGCAGAGGATTCCAGGAGCCGTGTCATCAGTCAGATGGTCCAAGCATGTGGTTACGGGCGATCTGGGGTTTACGTCTTCCAGCTTAGGCGGCGGAGCAGCCCCTTGATAGGCACCCCTCCCCCCATACATGGGCACCCTATTTGTGGGATTGTTCATGCATGAATCCTACATTGTAAAGTATAAGTGGAGTGGGCATTTGTGGGCATCTTTGGTCATTGGTGAGACAATATGCCAGTGCGAGGGGTTTTGGTACAACGAACCTACACCAAAAGTGTTGCCTATTTTCTAGCGTGATGTGATTCTGGTACGGACACTGGATTTGGATTTCTTTAAGGTTGCACAGTCAGTCCAAAATCCTTCAAGGCCAACATGTGGTGGACCCGTGGGGGCTAGCAGTTGTTGCTGAGGCTTAGGGCTTAGGGCACGGGGTTTACTGTAACCTTACTGAATAACATGGCACATTATGTGCAAACCACGAAACATCACTGCCAAAGCTTGGTCCATGCCTGCGGTCGAGTGTCTCAAATTTAGGATTCAAGGTTTAGGATTTAGGTTTTAGGATTTAGGGTTTAGGATTTAGGGTTTAGGATTTAAGGTTTAGGATTTAGGGTTTAGGTTTGAGGGGGCGCTTTCTTTGGTTGACAGGGGCGCTTTCTATGAAATCGAGGACCTCTTTGGATACGATGCATCCGAATGTGTCGGCGCGCTCGGCAACGAGGTCTTCGGAAGTGTACCGTTGCCACTTTGCTGCATAGGACCCGTAGGGTTTATATAGGGTTCAGGGTTTAGGGTTTAGGGTAGGGTTTAGGGTTTAGGGTTTAGGGTTTATAGGGTTTTGGGTAAAGGGTTAGGTTGCGTTCGTTGGGCGCGTCGAGCGTTCCCCTTTTCAACTTCTAGGTGAGACCGAGGCTCCAGTCTCCGAGGCCCCGAAGCAAGTCCATGTCCCTCAAAGCAGCCCCCTAGACTCGAATCTCAAATCTCCTACACCCTAAACCCTAAACCCTAAACCCTAAACCCTAAACCCCCCTGAACCCTAAGGTGGCCGCTAAGCATGCTCTTGGGGTCGAGAGGCTGGTATCATTAAGGTGGTCTCTGGCCGAATCCGCCCGAGCATCCCAGGATTACAGACAAGCTGAGCAGGGCCGCGCTGAACAAGGTGGGTGGACGGCTTGTTGGGGGCGGGCGTGCGCGTGATCTTCAGGGTTTAGGGTTTAGGGTTTAGGGTTTAGGGTTTAGGGTTTAGGGGAATCGAAAGGAAGGCGGCTTTTCCAGGGATAGATTGCGAGCTTCCACAAGCCTTAGGATAGCTTTGCCTTTGGGATGCCTTTAAAGGCTTTCGATTTGTTTAGGGTTTAGGGTTTAGGGTTTAGGGTTTATGGTTTAGGGTTTAGAAGGGACCCCACATACTAGCTTGGTAGCCCAGAGGTTCCCTTTTCCCTTTTTTTGGTTCAAGGTTCCCTTATAAAGTAGCCAACCCAAACAAAGGGCGCCCTTTTTAGAATACAGTTGCCGGGCTACCAAGCTAGCATTTTTCAACAAAGGGGGCTTGAAGGCCAACCCAATAGAGTATCCTTAGCATGCAGAGGGGCCCTTCTCTACAAGGTACCTCCCTAAACCCGAAACGTCAAACCCTAAATTCAAGACCCCAAGCCCCCTACTGGCCCCCACATTCTCGGGTCCCTTCGCCACAAGTCCTGCGTGCACAAGGCAGCCGTACCATCACTACCTAGCATTTCAGGTTTTAGGGTTTCGGGTTCAGGGTTTAGGGTGTGTAAAGTACACACCGCACCCCCTAGAACCCTCTCCCTAAGCCCCAATGAAGCCCCCAAACCCTAAACCCCTAAGGCTGACGTCCCAAAAAACTCAACATCTTGCAAGCCGTGAAAAACTCCCAAAACCCCTATAGGGTTTAGGGTTTAGGGTTTAGGGATTTGGGTTTAGGGTTTAGGGTCAACCCGCAGAAACCCTGAGCCCCCCAAGCCACCGTGGCGAAAGGTGGCGGCCGAGCTGGGCTTGTCGGTCCCCGGGCTATATGTGCTATTGAATCCGGTGTTTGGGGTTTGGGGGTTTGAGGAGGGTTTAGGGTTTCAAGGTTGAGGGTTTAGGGTTTATAGGGCTTAGGGTTCGCTGAGGGATTACCACATGGCGGGCACCAGTATGTGGAGTAACAGGCCCGGAGGCGGTGGCTGACGATGATGATGACAGCCGCGAGCTTGTCTGGTGCGACCAGCCCGGCTTCGCTGACCCGGTGCACCATGGAGCACTGCCAGATCCATCTCAGTGCCTTGGAGAGGGAGGTGCTGAAAGAGCCTGGCGCTGCCAAGCAGCCGACAGCCGAAATGCCTTTGAAGACAAGCCGATGGGCTTGGAGCAGATGACCCTAAGCCCTAAGCCCTAAGCCCTAAACCCTAAACCCTAAGCCCTAAGCCCTAAACCCTAAACCCTAAACCCTAAGCCCTAAACCCTGCGAAACCGAAGGAGCCAGAACAGGAGCAGAGGCCCTGCAGTCGCAAGTAGCCCCCCAGCCGGGTTGGATGTTCAGGTTGAGGGCGTTGAGGGTGTAGGGCCTCAGTGGTTCATGCCCGCGTCTAGGGGACCTAGGACCCAGATTTGCCCCTAGGTCCTTAGGTTTAGGTTCCCATAACCTCCTTTGAACCAAAAAAGGCATCCTGTTTAATGTTGACCTCGTTTTAATAACCCCCCCCCCCCCGCGTCTCAATTGATTTTGGTTCCCGGCCGCCCGCCTATTGAGGGGGGGGGGGGGGGGGCAGGGCTGTTCTTAAGAAACCTGACCAGCCTGCACCCGTACCCTGAACCTACCTCACCTGGGGTTGGTTTCAGGGCTCCAGGCTCTAGTTCAAGGCCTGGGCAATCGCTTCAGAAGGGAAATTCTCTATGGGGGTCCGCCCGCCCCCCCCCTCCCCCACCGCCAAAAAAAGGGCCCTGGGCCGGGATTTCTGATTAGGGGGTTCATAATTGAGTTCCGGGTCCGAATTCTTTAATTACGGGGGGGGGGGGGGTTATAAAAAGCAGGTTAACATTACTCAACCCTAAACCCTAAACCCTGCTGAGTCTAGGGGACTGTAGATGTGACTTTAGGCCCAAGGCGCGAGCTGGGCTATGTTGCAATATCCTCCGTGAGAAGCTTGAGAGGGGCTTGCGAGAAAGCTTGTGCGCACACAAGGTCCTGTAAGCACCCTGTTTTGGGTGTTTAGGGTTTTTAGGGTTTTTAGGGTTTTTTGGGGTTTTTAGGGTTTTTAGGATTTTTAGGGTTTTTTTTAAGGTTTTTAGGGTTTTTTTAAGGTTTTTAGGATTTTTAGGATTTTTAGGGTTTTTTAAGGTTTTTAGGGTTTTTAGGGTTTTAGGGTTTTTTAAGGTTTTTAGGGTTTCAGGGGTTTTAGGGTTTTTAGGGTTTTCAGGGTTTTCAGGGTTTTTGGGGCTTTTGGGGTTTTGGGGGGTTTTTAGGGTTTTGAGGGTTTTAAGGGTTTTTAGTGTTTTTAAGGTTTTAGGGTATTAGTTGTGAGAAGCAAGAGGTCTGTGAGACGCCGTCCGGGTGTAGGCCCGATCAAGATCTTAGGGTTTACTCTTGGCAACCCTACGCCCTAATCCCACAACCCTATGGACCCCCAAGACCCTAAACCCTAAACCCCCCTAACCCCCCTAACCCCCCTAACCCCCCTAACCCCCCTAACCCCCCCCCCCCCCCATATGCTCTAAACCCCATGTGCAGGCAGGTGCGAACAGCCTGCAATGCAATCAAGTCTCAGCGTTTTTTCCACCCAACGCCGGAACCCTGAACCCTAAACCATATTCCTTTGACGCCACTTGCAGAGACCCTCGTAAATGCTTTACACCGAGCCCTCATCCGAAACCCTAAGCCCTAAAACTTAACCTTCCAAGCCTTTCACCCGAAACCGACACCTGTAGCCCTAAACCCGAGACCCTGAGCCCTAAACCCTAAACCCTAAACCCTAAACCCTAAACCCTAAACGCTAAACCCTAAACCCTAAACCCTAAACCCTAAACCCTAAACCCTAAACCCTAAACCCTAAACCCTAAACCCTAAACCCCAATTCCTAAACCCCAAACCTTGCAAGCCCTAAGCAGCCCTGAGATCTCAAGGATGAACAGGCGACGGCTGGCATCAAACGAATGGCCGAGGCCGTTGGCAACCCTAAACCCTAAACCCTAAACCCTAAACCCTAAACCCTAAACCCTAAACCCTAAACCCTACCCCCGAAGCCCATTTGTTTGAGGAAGCTTTGCCTTTCCGGAATGGCTGGCTGGTTGGGGTTTGGGGCTCGGAGGCTCCACCTTTGCCCTTCGGTCCGGCGTTTTTGAGTTTGTTGAGGCTTGTGATTAGGCTGTTTGCAACCCCGAAACCCTAAACTCTAATCCCTGGTGGTATGTGTCTCTCTGTTGAGGAGAAGGTTGCAGACTTGGATCATGTGCAAGATGGTGTTTGCGTGCTCGGGTGGGGGTAACCCCTGAACCCTGAACCCTAACCCCTAAACCCCAAACCTTGAACTAAACCCTCAACCCTGCACCCTGAACCCTAACCCCTAAACCCTAAACCCTAAACCCTAAACCCTAAACCCTAAACCCTAAACCCTAAACCCTAAACCCTAAACCCTAAACCCTAACCTTGAACTCAACCCTCAGCCCACGTGTCGGCCCCCGAAGCCACTCCCCGAAGCCATAGCTCACGCAGGCAGCCGAAGAGGCTGCACAAGCTGCCAGCTCCCTCGGCTGCGTTTTGGTTAGGGCTTAGGGCTTAGGGCTTAGGGCTTAGGGCTTAGGGCTTAGGGCTTAGGGCTTAGGGCTTAGGGCTTAGGGCTTAGGGTTTAGGGATTAGGGTTTAGGGTTTAGGGTTTAGGGTTAGTGTGAGGGCTCGGGGTGTAGGGTGTACCTGGGACTCTATTTTCCTACGATGTAGCAACTACCCCTTATATAACTAGTAGGCAGACCCATACAACTGTAGGTAAATAGGTTTACGGGTTGACGCGTTTGTAGTTTGAGGGTTTAAGGGTGTAGCGCTGAAGGCTCAGGGCTTTAAGCGCAGTGTGCCCGCCAGTTCGCCCATCCATCTTACGGACAACGAAAACGACGCCCGGACACCGTCAAAGCATCAAGCCAACACCCGAAAAGATGGCATCTATGCTATAGTAACTAACCTGCAGCTGTCCGGAAGTACTACCCTGAAGCTTTTGGCTTTAGGGCTCTCGGTGCCTTCGAGTACAAGAGCGCTGAATGTAGGTTTGCAGTCTATGGGTTCCCGAATGTCCCTCCGAAGAAGTAGTAGACCCGCAAAGCCCGGGAGATGACAGAAACCCTCAAGGACTAAGACATCAGAAGCCCCTCAAAGACTCCTGACACAACCTCCAGTAATGCACCCACACCTCTTAAGCCCTCAACCTCCCTGCCAAACTGTGTCAAGTTCACAGGGCCATGACCCCTAGACCCTAGCCCTAAACCCTAGACCCTCAACCCTAAACCCTAAACCCTAAAGCCTAAACCCTAAACCCTAAACCCCAAACCCCAAACCCCAAACCCCAAACCCCAAACCCTAAACCCTAAACCCTAAACCCTAAACCCCCCCAAGCCCCAAAGGCCTTGAGCTGCCAAGGTGCTGGTGCTACGTCGCAGACAGTCCTACTCATCAACTCTCGCAAGAGGCTGGGGCCGCATTCGGCCCCATAGGGTTTAGGGTTTAGGGTTTAGGGTTTAGGGTTTAGGGTTTAGGGTTTAGGGTTTAGGGTTTAGGGTTTAGGGCCGTGATCCATTCCGGTAGAATGGTCCCCTTCTGGGGCGTGCCCAAAGACCTGAGGATGTTAGGGGACAATTAGGCTCGCGCAGGGCTTAGGGGTTCGGCCCCATTTTTTTGGGGGGGGGGGGGGGGGGGGTGCGCGAAACTTAGAACAGTGCCCGAGCACGGGACTCGCGCTTAGGGAGTCCTGCATCCTAAAACCTTAAAGTCCCAATCAAGAAGCACCAACCCCTTCAACCCAGAGCGCATGTCGCCCTAAACCCGAAACCCAAACCCTAAACGCTCACCCAGCCCCCGCCCCCTGAAAGCCCAACAACAAAACAAGCGCAAGAACAACACCCTAAACCCCAAACCCCAAACCCCAAACCCTAAACCCTAAACCCTAAACCCTAAACCCTAAACCCTAAACCCTAAACCCTAAACCCTAAACCCTAAACCCTAAACCCTAAACCCTAAACCCTAAACCCATTCGAGGATCCTGCGGTTCCGGGGCTTCCGGGGTTGGGGATGCAAGCGGCAAAGTCTTCAATTCAGGAAGGAGAGACTCAAGGGGGTTGAACGAGGTTGCGGGGTTTCAGGGATGAAAGGAGCACGTTTCCATAAATCCTGAGCCCTAAACCCTA
The DNA here is from genome assembly GCA_905221605.1 of Symbiodinium natans. Taxonomy (NCBI): domain Eukaryota; class Dinophyceae; order Suessiales; family Symbiodiniaceae; genus Symbiodinium; species Symbiodinium natans. Next base: position 1,564,804 of record CAJNDS010002634.1, read on the forward strand.
AACCCTAAACCCGAAGCCCTCAACCCTTAACCCTAAACCCTAAACCCTATGGTTCAGGCCTGAAACAATCGTAAGGTTCAAGGGGGAAGTGTTTGGCTTAGGGTTTAGGGTGTAGGGTTCAGGGTTTAGGGTTTGGGGTTTAGGGCTTATGGTTTAGGATTCCCGCCAACTATTGCTAGCCAAGGGGGGTTTCAAAAGCTGAATAAGAGGGAAAACTTGTTGGATTTCCAGCAACTCGCCCCTATGCCCATAAACCCCTGAATAACACAGCCGCTAGAATCCTAGAAGCACCCTCGGACCCTAAACCCTAAACCCTCAAACCCCAAACCCTAAACCCTAAACCCTAAACCCTAAACCCCAAACCCCAAACCCCAAACCCTAAACCCTAAACCCTAAACCCTACCTAAACCCGCAAGCCATAAAGCCCTAATCCGCGCTCAGGAATGGAGACCTCTTTGCTTGCGAGATGTCTCTTTGCCTTCAGCGGCCCTCTGGCCGATGAGTTGGTGGGTTTAGGGTTTAGGGTTTAGGGTTTAGGGTTTAGGGTTTAGGGTTTAGGGTTTAAGGTTTAAGGTTAAGTACTCAGGGCTGAGGGCCTTAAGGGTTTAGGGATGTTGAGGGGTAGAAGGGTACTTAAAAGGTGTTCAAGAAGCGCGTGACATAGGGGCTTAGCGTCCTTAAAGAAAAACTCGGAACCCTAAACTCGCAAGGAAGTCTTACTGAGGATCCTCCAATGTGTGGAACCCCTTTTCCGGGTATCAGTGTTGTTTCCCTTGTTGGGGTTTACATAGAGTTCGGAAGGTCATGGAATAGCCTCGGTTGACCCCTCTCCTGCCCTGCCTGGAATGGCTTGCCGAGTGTTCGATCTGAGTGAGACTGTGTTTAGGGTTTAGGGTTTAGGGTTTAGGGTTTAGGGTTTAGGGTTTAGGGTTTCACTCTGTAGGAGTTGCGCGCTTCCTGCTGATAGGCTCCGATGCCGTCGAAGAGGGGTTTGTTTCAATCGTCTCCCTCAGTCAAAGGGGTTCCTACAGTAGGGAGCCAGCCTGGCCTATGGGCAGACAGGCAAATGCAAGCTGGGTAGGCATGGATGTAGTGACAAATGTGGTGTATTGCTGCGAAAAGCCAATATTCACCCCTCCAAGAGGGTGGGGCCGGGGCGGTTATGTTACAGAGCTTTTTACTTGGTTTGGGTGTAACCTCCGAAGCATGAGGCAGAATGTAGCTCACTATTTTGTAGGGTTTGGGGTTGGAAGTGTAAAGCCTTCACCTCCACGACAGCGGCAGAACTGATCAAAGCAGAAGGGAGCTCATCACTCAGCCAGGAGCCCTCCACGCCTCAGTTCAGGGTTTAGGGTTGTAGGGTTGTAGGGTTGTAGGGTTGTAGGGTACTAGTGTCTGGTATTTGGGGTCTAGTTGGGTTTAGGGTACTGAGGTCGCGTGCGGTTTGGCGTTCTGATTGCGTTTTACGTTGTGGGCCGTATAGTCCCCAATAACAGGGAGCGCGTTGGATGTTACGGTTACGAGCTGCACTCAGGCATCCGACCACTGGCTGGGAATACCACGCTGGTGTCAGTGACTTGGCTGTTCTTAGAGTATTTGTGTCTTCTTGGGGGGATACTGAAAGGTTTGAACCTCACAACCTTAAAACCCTAAACCCTAAACCCTAACTCCCTACAACCCTAAAACCCTACAACACCTAAACCCTAAACCCTAAACCCTAAACCCTAAATCCCGGAACCTTCGCCCTGACCCCTGCTCAGGGAGAGTGGGGGTCGAAGGGTTCATCCGGAATTGGGCATGGGGTGTAGGAGGGTTTAGGGTTTAGGGTTCAGGGTTCAGGGTTTAGGGTTTAGGGTTCAGGGTTCAGGGTTCAGGGTTCAGGGTTCAGGGTTTAGGGTCAGTTACTTAGGATCGGAAGGTCTCTGACCTTCGGAAGTGCACGTCTAGGTGAAGGGGTTATAGGGTTTTGGGGAGTTCCGTCGTTTCTCGAAGTCGGGGTCCCTCCCGGGGCTCCTATTCTAGTACGGTAGGGTTTGAGAATTTTGGGGCTTAGGGTTCACTTGGTTGCCCAGTGGTACCCTGGGCTTCCTGGTGCCCTTATCAAGTCAAACCCCAAACAGGGTGCCCTTATTCTAATATGGCCACTGTGCTACCAAGCTTAGGGTCTAGGGTTTAGTGTTTAGGGCATTTTGAGAACCGGCCATGTCCAATTTCCCGTGCTCCGAGGAAGACATGTAAGCAAGGAGGGCTGTAATCAATCCTGAAGCCTAAGCCCTACACAAGTACAGGGGTTTCTGGGGTTTACACACACTTTCAGCCAGAGGCCGCGATGTTTCGGACCTTGTTTCCGTGTCCCAGCTCCTGCAGGCCCTGAGCATGTTGGGGCCGTGGTTTGTTCAGGTTGAGGATTCAGGGTTTAGGGTTTTGTGAATCATGGGTTTAGGATCCAGGTAGGCCCTTATTCCCTTGCTTTATGGTATAGGCTCCTTTAGAAGCCCCTTGAGACCATAAAGTGCACCCTTCTTCTGCCCAGGTTTCTTGGGTCCAGGCCACTTCTGCTTTGAGTTGAGGGTTTGGCCTTTTAGGTCGGGAGGCAGAGGGAGTTGAAGCGGCCATGCATTGCTCCGGTATGTTTTCATGTTTGGGTCTGGCTGCTTATTCCTATAGTTGAACCCAAAATGTGCGCCACACAGTACAGTCTTCATAGGTTCAACGCGAGGGTTCGTTCTGATTTTAACCAAGCAAAGGCATGTTCGTGCTGTTGGTGCTGTGAGCCACCCATTCTTTGTGCGGAGGCCTTGCAGTTACAGTGAGTGACCGAGTTTCCTCAGTCAAGTTCAGAAGATTGGGTGCCCATGATCACTTCGGCAATATGGCCAGTTCTCTGTGCTGCTGTCTGTTGGAAACGCCCTAACCGTCCTGCAAATCTTGGGGCTCCAATCTTGGTGCGAACCATGGCGGTTCGTGGTTTAGGGCGCCATCTCTTGATTTATGACCCTATACCCTAAACCCTATACTGACCCTATACTGACCCTAAACCCCAAACACCCCAAACCCCCCAAACACCCTAAACCCCAAACACCCTAAACCCTAACATCTCCGGTTCCCGTCGTCCTCCTAGGCGGCATCAGCAGAGAGCAGCAGCTGTTCCTTGCCCGCACTTTCTTGACGAGTTGAATCTCCTAGCATCACTCCCACGCAACCCAAGTGGTTGGGGTTGAGGGCTCAGGGTTTAGGGTTCAGGGTTTAGGGTTTAGGGTGTAGGGTTTAGGGTTTAGGGTTGAGGGTTCAGGGTTTCGGGGCCGTCTTTGTAAGTCAGTTTTTTTCTAACCGCGAATCCCAAGCCCCGAACCCCAAACCCTGAGACTCCGAAGCCCAAACAAAAAAAGCCCCAAACCCTATAAATATTCACATATATGTGAACATATACATGTATATATATATATACATATTGTGTTTGGTCATATTCATATGTATATCTATGGCACCAACCCTAATGAACTTCCGAACAAGCTGGCACTAATCGCTATTGAAATCGGCACAGCTGGATTGAATTTTGAACAGTTGGCGCCAACCCTGACTAAATTCCGATCAATGAGCTCCAACCCTAAATATGCTCCGAGCGTCGGTTTAGGGTTTAGGGTTTAGGGTTTAGGGTTTAAGGTTTCGGGGCCCGGGCCTAGGGTTTCGGGTGCAGGGCTTAGGGTTTAGGGTTCAGGGTAATGTGTTGCTGTTGTGTGCTTTGCCGTGTGTAAGGAAGAATGGAAGCCCTTATATGTTCTTAAGGGTATGGGATTCTCTGGGTGGGTGGGGTGCCCGTTGCACGAATACAATTGCTGGCGGCCTAGTGGATGCTTGGACTCGAGATGCTGAACCCCCCTGAACCCTAAACCCTGAACCTACAACCCCTAAACCCTAAACCCTAAACCCTAAACTCACCTCTCAACTCAAAACACCAAGCTCTTCCTTGCTCCTTGGGCCAAGCGAGGTTTTGACAAGCTCTGCCAGGCCACCCACCCCCGGGTTCCTGTGAGCTGGGGTTGAGGGTTTGGGGTCCTAGGGTTTAGGGATTAGGGATTAGGGTTATAGGGTTTGGGGTCCTAGGGTTTAGTTTAGGGTTTAGGGTTTAGGGTTATAGGGTTGGGGGTTCTAGGGTTTAGGGTCGAGGGTTTAGGGTTTAGCGTTATAGGGTTGAGGGTTATAGGGTTTTGGGTTATAGGGTCTTCGGGTTATAAGGTTATAGGGTTATAGGGTTATATGGGTTAAGGGTTTAGGGTTATAGGGTTTAGGTGCTCCAGGGGCTCGTTACGTGAGAGCCTCAGTTGGTGGTCATCGTGGCCAAGCAGTCTTTCGCGATCGTGCATGGCAGGAAATTCTAGAGGCCTATTTGGTTTAACACACCTATTTGGTTGAAATGTAAGTGTTGTGGGGTAGTACTTTCCATTTTCTACTTTGCTGTAGCTCTACAGGGATTGTACGGGGTAATCTAGGTAATCTTGTCGCTCTTGAAATATAGGGTTGTGGGGTTGTGGTTTTCCGTTGGTAGTGCTGTGGGGGCTTTGTGTTTTCCGGGTTTAAGAGTTGGCCTCCGGTGATTTAGGGTTTGTGTTTCGTTTTATTGTTTACTTGCGGCTTTTGTTGATTCGTTATTAGCTCTATGTTTGTGGCTTTAAGTGCCCCAAAAATGTCTAAGATGTGTTCGTGTTGTGTTTTGAAGCCAGAAAAGATGGACCCTAGAGCCCGGAGCCTGAACCCTGAACCCTAAACCCTAGCCCTAAACCCGAAACCCTAAACCCCAGCCCTAAACCCGAAACCCTAAACCCTAGCCCTAAACCCCAAACCTGCCGGGTCTTTCCCTGGCCGCAGGATTTCCGCCGGCTCGCTTCGCGGGGCGGAGCCGAGCCCCTGCAGAAGAAGCTGGGAGACGCTTCGCAGCCTGTGCCGCAAGTAATTCGGGGGTGGCGCTTCAGGGCTTATGGGGTTCTTCGGGTTTAGGGTTTAGGGTTTAGGGTTGAGGATTTCGGGGGCAGGGTTGAGGAAGTGCAGGACATCAGGGCTAAGGTGCAGGATTGCGTGCAAACTCGGGTTTTTTTTAGGAATGTAGGTCTCGGATGCGATAAGTGCGGAAAACCGTCTTCAATTAAAACCCTTCAGGGCTTCGGCGTCCCTAAGCCCTGTAGGGCTTTGGGAGTTTAAGTTGAAGGTTAAGGTTCTAAGTAATCCTTGGTGGCCCAGTGGTACCCTTTACCCTTTTTTGGTTCTGGTTCCCCTTA
>CAJNDS010002634.1:1572576-1630076 GCA_905221605.1 Symbiodinium natans
GCAAAAACGCCCCTATACGCTCTACAGGGCTCATTGGGTTTACAGGGCTTGGAGGGCTTCGGTTCATGGGCTGCTGGGCAGGTCCATTTGGAGCCGAAGTACCGCCTCGTCACTGCACAGCCGCGCGAAGAGATCGAGAATCGAAGTTGAGGCACAGCGGTGCGCATCTGAGCAGCCGGGGGGTTTAGGTGAGGGCTCTCATGTAGTTCCTCTTTTTTGGGGGTTAGTTGCAGGGGATTCCAGTATACGACCAGAAAAAGGTGCTACATAGGAGCCTTTGGGCAGGGTTTGTGTAATTCTTGTCTTGCGGAGGGACACCCCCCAAAACAACAGCAACGGCAGCAGCAACATAAAGAACAGAGTCGGGCTGAGGGCCTGGAGAATCAGTGTAGGGGAGTGGAGGCTTGGAGAACAAGGGGTTTAGGGTTTCGGGTTTAGGGTTTAGGGTTTAGGGTTTAGGGCGTGGCTGTTCAGGTGCTAACCCCTGTGCCCCAGAAATCCTTAGCCCAAATTTCAAGGCAACGAAAGGCAGCAGCAGACCCAAAGCAAGGAACCCCCCCTAATCACTGCAGACCCTTGTCGCTAGTCTTAGGCCTTTCTGGGATGTCAAGGCAACGTGAAGCACCTGACCTGGCATCTCCTGTGTAATTCTTCATCCCCTGGGGTTTCGAAAGAGCTGATCCTACACCCTACAAGGGTTTAGGGTTTAGGGTTGAGGGTTGAGGGTTTAGGGTTTAGGGTTTAGGGTTTAGGGTTTAGGGTTTAGGCCCAACTAGATTGAAGCCTCACGCCCTTTGTGGAATATGGCCTGCGAGGCAGATGGCTCCGTGGACAAGGAGCCCGTAGCGGCACAGATTCCCCACCTCGGCGCCTTCTTTGGCCCGGATGCCTCGCTTGATTCAACTCTTGCAGAGGAGACGAGCCCCCTAAACCCTAAACTTACTAACCCTAAACCCTAAACCCTAAACCCTAAACCCTAAACCCTAAACCCTGAGAGCAAAATGCCTCGGACCCATAGATGGCCCCTTCTTCGGGTTCCCTTGTGAATTCGCAATGTTGCTGACCATGCTAAATTATCATCTGAGTCAAGTTAGCATGGGCCCCGAATACCCTACTTTCGGCGGCTGAACCTGAATTCTTGAGCCCTGAAGCCGCCCTCACACAATCTGCCCACTTGAGGGCCCGAAAATTTCGACTGAAGCCGCAACAGTAGCGCAAGAGAGAGAGAGAGAGGGATGGAGACACGTGGCTAGACCCCGAACTCAAACCCCTCCCTTCTTTGGACTACCCTAAACCCTAAACCCTAAACCCTAAACCCTAAACCCTAAACCCTAAACTACTCAGAGCTTTCAAGCCTCAAGCAGCCCACTCGCACCTTCCAAAGGGCGCACCCTACACCCTGAACTTGAAACGGCTCCATCTGCCCCCAAAAACAAAGCCCCAAGCCTTCGCCCTAAACCCCTAAACCCTAAACCCTAACCCTAAACCCTAAACCCTAAACCCTAAACCCTAAACCCTAAACCCTAAACCCTAAACCCTAAACCCTAAACCCTAAACCCTAAACCCTAAACCCTAAACCCTAAACCCTAAACCCTAAACCCTAAGCCCAGCCCGTAAAGCTTCTACACCCTAAACCCTAACCCTATGCCAGGCCAGTGCCCAGTGGAGCCGGCCGAAGTCAGTAATGTCCCTGCCGAGGTTCCGGGGCAGGAGGAGATCCCTGAAGCTTCGGGTTTGTTAGGGTTTAGGGTTTAGGGTTTAGGGTTTAGGGTTTAGGGTTTAGGGTTTAGGGTTTAGGGTTCTGAGTCCCTTGCTGGGTGCTGAGTGTCGTTGAGCTCTTTGCTTTGGGATGTGGGCTCAGAAGGATGCACCCCTTCTTGGGGGTGTCTGAGGCAAGGCCCCTCTGAGGATCGTCCCATTCTCTCAGTTGCGGGTGCGTTGCTGGGGGGTATCGGACCTACATGAAACAGGGCTTGTACTTCTGTTATTGGTGGTGAGTGTATAGAAGGTTCCTGTTTAATACTGGTGAGTGTGTATATTTGGTGTCCTTTTGGGGATACAAGGAATATAAACCGTGCTTCACTATGACATAATGCGTTGCAGTAAAGAAAAGGAACGATCACGGGACAGCGAGCAAACCTTTGAAGATCCGTCAGGGGTTGAACTACGGGGGTTGTGTGGGGACATGATAATTCTAGGGCTGTGGAGGTTTGAGGCTTTCCTATACCCGAGCCCGCAGCCCTTTGGCCTGAATGCCCTAAACCCTGAACCCTAAACCCTAAACACTAAACCCTAAACGTCCAGGAGAGTGACAGATTTCTGGATCTCCTGGAAGGCCAATGTAAAGAGCGTGAGGGATTCGGGTGGTTTCATGTTAAGGGCTTAAGTTTTGTAGGGTTTAGGGTTTAGGGTTTAGGGTTAGGGCTTTTTTGGCGTTTGGGGTGCAGCTGTTGAGGGGTTCCAAAGTTGAGAGGTTGAGGAGTTGAAGTTGCGGCTCCTGCGACGCCTACCGCAAACAGTAGAAATTCTAGCTCTGCAACATTTCTTCAAAAGGAGTTTATATTGGGCTTGATCCGCAGAGGGTTTTGCCTCGATCGCGCAGGGTTTAGGGTTTGGGGTTTAGAGTTGAGGGTTTAGGGTTTAGGCTTTGCCCCGCGCAGGGTTTGCGTAGGTTTGCGTTTGCAGGCGATGTCTCGAAGAACCCAACAAGACCCTCCAAATCCTATCAGTCCGGTTCCCCAAACCCTATAAACCTTGCATACCCTACCCCCAAACCCTAAACCCGAAACCCTAAACCCTAAACCCCAAACCCTAAACCCCAAACCCGAAACCCTAAACCCGAAACCCGAAACCCAAACTCGCTCCCCGGACTCAGAGGCTTTAGCTATAGGGTTTATCAGGTTTGCAGGGTTTGTAGGGTTTAGGGTTCATAGAAACCCTAGACCCTAAACCCTAAACCCCAAACCCTAAACCCTAAACCCTAAACCCTAAGCCCTAAACTTTCTAAACCCTATAAACCCTACACCCTAAACCCAAAACAACTCAAAGGGTTTCTTCCTGAATTGTTACGAAGAGCGTCCCAGAAGGCCCATGACTTTGTGGCCCGAGTTTGGGACAAAGCCCGCCATTGAGCAGCCAGCGGGGTTTAGGGTTTAGGGTTTAGGGTTTAGGGTTTAGGGTTTAGGGTTTAGGGTTTAGGGTTTAGGGTTTAGGGTTTAGGGTTTAGGGTAGGAAACGGAGACCGGAGCCAACCTTGAAAGTCGCGGGCAGTGCGGCAGGTTGATACTCCAGTCCTGACAAACAAACCTGTAATCACCAAACCCTGCAGAGCCCCGAAAACCCCAAGCCCGACACCCCCAACCCCGAAACCCTGAACCTCTAAAACCCTAAACCTCTAAACCCCTAAACCCCGAAACCCCGAACCCCTAAACCCCCTAAACCCCCTAAAGGCCCTAAACCCCCTAAACCCTAAACCCCTAAACCCTAAGAAACCGAAGCTCAGGCCCGGACTCAGACGATGAGGACTCCGACGGTGACGAGAAGATGGCCTTTGCCGCCAGACCCCAGGAGTGCATGTGTGGCCTTGGGGGGGCTTGATCTTGGGGGGGGGCCTGAGAATTAGAGTAGGGTTTAGGGTTTAGGGTTTGGGGTTTAGGGTTTAGGGTTTAGGGTTTAAGGTTTGTATAGTAGGGCCCCTCATATGTTGGGCTTCAGTGAGTTGAGGTCTTAAGCCCTAACCACTCGCTGCAGTTCTAGCAGCAGTTAGTAGAGTAGCTCACAGCTTCAGCATTTAGGGTTTAGGGTTTAGGGTTTAGGGTTTAGGGTTTAGGGTTACGGTTAGGGATTGCCTCCAAGCTTTTCATTGAGATTTAGGTTGAGCAGGGTCTCTTTCCGAGGTTGCAGGAGGAGACCTTTCGTGGTTTCAGAGCTTTAGTGGTTGCACATTCGAGGGGGTTCCGACTTAGAGCGCTCCTTAAACTCATGAACCATGCTGGAGGGAGCAGTGGTCACCCTGAATCCTACACAAGCCAGCCAAGCCCTAAACCACGCTAAACCCCTAAACCCCAAACCCCCAAACCCCCAAAACCCCCCGAACCCCCAAACCCCCAAACCCCCAAACCCCAAACAAACCTCCCGAACCCCCAAGCCCCCAAACCCAAACCCAGACACTATTTCGTTGAAACCCCTAAACCCTAAATCCCTAAACCCTAAACCCCTAAACCCCCAAACCCCTGAACCCCTAAACTCCCTAAACCCCTAAACCCCTAAACCCCTAAACCCCTAACCCCCTAACCCCCTAAACCCCTAAACCCCTAAACCCCTAAACCCCTAAACCCCTAAACCCCTAAACCCCTAAACCCCTAAACCCTAAACCCCTAAACCACAAACCCTAAACCCTAAACCCCTAAACCCTAAACCCTAAACCCGAAACCCCAAACCCTAAACCCAAAACCCCCAGGAGCCACTCTTGTTGCCGAGAGCCTCGCCAACGTCGCCTGCAGACCTGGAGTCGAGGTCTGGGACTTCAGATTCGGGGTTTAGGGTTTAGGGTTTCGGGTTTAGGGTTTAGGGTTTAGGGTTTAGGGTTTAGGGTTGGGGTGAGGGTTTAGAGCTTAGGGAAGGTTTGGGGTACGCGCTCATGTTTGTCATTCTTGTTGGCAAGCCTTCCCAACACAACACAGGCCAAACCCAAACGGGAAGCGTGCCCTGACAGAATGTGCTCCCTAAACCCTCAACCCGAAAAAAGTACTGGGTGCCTATTTTTTCAATGGAGATTCTGGCGTTAAACCCAAATCCCTTCAGACAAAGCTGCCTCACACTTGGGTGTAACCTTTAAACCGTAAACCCTAAACCCCAAGACGATCGGCAGGAATGGGAGTGCCCGCAAGTCAAGCAAGCCGGCTTCGGATTTCTCCATGGAGGACAAAAAAATATTTTGATGCATAGGCCCTCCTGCCATCAACCGTGTTTAGGGTTACGCATCTACATATATGCATAATGTATCTGTGTGTTCACGTTTGTACTATATGTGTATATGTTCACATACATATACATATACATATACATATACATATACATATACATATACATGTATATATATATATGTGTATATGCATATGTTTGTGAACATATACACATAGATGTTCATGTTCATGAGTTTATGCCCGAAAAACCCCTAAGACCTCTCAATCCACCCAAGATGTGCACTGGCAGTACCCCCCCCCCCCCCCCCCCCCCCCCCCATTCCCGCTTCGCGGAATCTTACAGTCCCTGAGCTCTCAGCCTGCGAGCCCTAAGGCCCCTGACCTTCACTTAGCCATGAACCTGAAAAGCCCAAAACTTTTCAGGTCTTAGGGCTTAGGGCTCTGAAGTCTTAGGGCTTGGGGCTTAGGGCTTGGGGCTTGGGGCTTGGGGCTTGCGGCTTAGGGCTTAGGGCTTAGGGCTTAGGGCTTAGGGCTTAGGGCTTAGGGCTTAGGGCTTAGGGCTTCGGGCTTAGGGCTTAGGGCTTAGGGCTTAGGGCTTAGGGCTTACTGTGAACGTCGCTTTAATAACCCCCCCCCCCTCCAATCTTGTTTTGGTCCCCGAGGTTTGGAGGGGGGGTTAGGGTTTGGGGGTTTTAGGATTAGGGGTTTAGGGTTTTGGGGTTAATAAGGGTTAAGGGTTTAGGGTTTAGTCTCAGGAGGAGACCTCGAGCGACTCAACAGAAGGGCGATCTCCCATAAGTGATGCGTCCATCCTCGGCGATGACACCGTCGATCCAGCGGCCCGGCAGAGATGTTGTTGAGCCTAAATTGAGGTCTCGGCCGGGTTTAGGGTTTAGGGTTTAGGGTTTAGGCTTCAGGGTTTAGGGTTTAGGGTTGCCTCAAACCCCATAAACCTTCAAGACCACCCAACCCTGCAGCCGAAAACCCGACCCTTGATTTCAAAACCCAGAATTCCCCTCAAGCAGCAGTAAGGCTTCAACCTCGAACCCGAAACACGTCAGCGCGCGCTTGCGCGCCCCCGTCCGCGCCCTCAAACACGTTTTCCATCTTAGGGCTTGTGGCTCTGCAAGGTCGAGTAGGAGGGCTTCGGGGTTTGGGGTTTAAGGCTTTTAGAGGTCGGAGATTATAGGGTGCAGGAGTTTAGGATTTGCTTTTTTTTTTTTTCTGACATATTTTGTTTCGCTTCGTGCTCTCGAGATCCTGCGCTTTAGCGCTTTGGTGTTCAGAGGATCGTGCCTTACGGGCCTAAGGGGTGAAGGCTTCAGGGATTGCAGGCGTCGCCCCTAAGCCCTTATATAAAAAAAACAAACCTGAACCCTAAACCCTAACCCTAAGCCCTACGGGTTCAGAAGGGTTTAGGGGTTGAGGGGTTACCCCACCCTCCACCCTGCCTGGTTTGCAGCTCAGATGTGGCTAGTCACGCAATTCAGTGTTTAGGGTTTAGGAGCCAACCCTAAACCCTAAACCCTAAACCCTAAACCCTAAACCCTAAACCCTAAACCCTAAACCCTAAGCCCTAGGAGGAAGAGCTACGGTAGAGTTTAGGGTTTGGGTACAGGATGCAACCTTCAGCCCTATAAGCACACCTACACCCCCTCTTCACTACCAAGAAAGCCTGGTCAAGGTCCAGCTCGTGGGACGGGACGTGCTGCTGGGCCTCGCCCTCCCTTTGGCTCCGCGGCGAGGATTGTGGGCTTAGGGCACAAAAGATCGGATGATGAGCAAAGTCCCCTGTGAGAATGCGAAATGTTGCCGGAACAGACTGGCGTCAAGTCCCCCAAATAGTGCGAAATTTTGCCTGAACTAAATAGGAAAGTACCCCCGGAATTGTGTTCCTTCCCCCCCTTGTATACGGCTTGAGGTAAGTCCATAGTCAACGCCAAGGCTGGGCTGCTGTAAGCATAGAGGGCTCGGTAGGCTTGAGGATTTGTGCTTCAGGGTTTTTTCAGGGCAGGTTTGAGAGAGCAAAATCAACTTATTCCCACATTTGATTTGGGGGGGGGGGGGGGTCCAAACAGGTTTAGGTCTAGGGCTTCGGTTTGAGGGGCTTAGGGTGGGGCACAGATCAAGCACAGAGTGTTGGGCACTAGGCTTCTTGGGGGGGTGAGGGGGAGTAGGGTTTTGTACCTGGGGTTGGGTCACAACCCCCCCCAAAACCCCCAGAAACCCCCAAAACAACCCAGACAACTCAACAACACCTCGATACACAGAAGCCATGGCTGCCTAGGTCATGGCTGCGCCCACTGCCCCTGGATTCCCTGTGGTTCTCCGCAGCAAGGGGTTCGAGGCAGCCGCAGCTCTTTGTAGCATCAAACTTGGCATGGTCATTCTTCTCCGTATCCGCATGTCTCGTTGGTGTTTCCTGATTGTAGTAGCAATACCCTAAACCCTAAACCCTAAACCCTAAACCCTAAACCCTAAACCATGAATGTCATGCTTGGTATTCTTTTGTTCTATGGGTTCTTAACACAAGATCTAGGCCTTTAGGACTTCTCAGGCTGGAGGGTTTAGGGTGTTAGGAGCCTAAACCCTAAACCCTAAACCCTCAACCCCTAAACCCTAAACCCCTAAACCCCTAAGCCCTAAACCCTAATTTGCTTGGCAGTCTTGGCTCAGAAGCCGGCACTTGCAAAATCGTACTCACTCTCCGAAGCCGGGGCGAAGCTTCGGAGCCGTTTGGCCCCTGAACCCTCCCTGCACCCCAAGAGCCCCCTGGGAGAACATCCGGAGCACGGAGCCTTGGATCCTGAACCCCTAGAAATCTCTAAGATTTTAGGGTTTAGGGTTTGAGGTTTAGGGTTTAGGGTAACCCTAAACCATACACTCCCCCTAAGCCCCAACGGCCCCAACCCTTGTACGCCTGAAGCCCAAAACCAGAAGTCCTACCTCGTGAGCCCCAATGAACTACCCATGGAAATCCCCGCTCCCAACCCGCTAAGCCTTGCACCCCCAATTGCCACCCGAATTCCCGAATCAAACCCTAAAATTGCGCCCTAATGAGATGAAAACCTCCATGAGCCCTTAAATCCCACCAATCCCAGGCCCAAGAACTCCTACACCCTAACCTAAACCCTAAACCCTAAACCCTGAACCCTAAACCCTAAACCGTAAACCCTAAACCCCAAACCCGAAACCCGAAACCCTAACCCTAAACCCTAACCCTAAACCCTGAACCCAAAACACCCGAAGGCTGAAGTCCTACTCCCAAAACACTGTTTAGGCCCTGGCCGAGCCAAGTGCTGCGATCGGCCTGGGGAGCAGCGCAGCTCGTCCGAGGGTGGTGGGTTGGTCAAGTTTGTCGTTGTTGTAGGGTTTATGGTTTAGGGTTAGGGTTTAGGGTTGTTCCTCCTATCAATTGCAACCGTCTTTGGCATGGATAATGGGGAGACACTATAGAGCCATGGATATGGATGTGGGTGTGGAGAGTATTGGTTTGGCTGCAGGGCTTGGGGCTGTAGGTTTTGTTTGGGTCTTGGCGTCATAAGAGTCGCCAAACCCCTCCCAAGCCAATATTCCTTAGACTTCTTGATTCTTAATGACCTTTTCGCTCCAAAGCCTACACCCTATATCCCCTAAACCTAAACCCCTGTCGGGGGGGGGGGGGGGCACGGGAGGGGAGGGGGGGACGGTGTCTTTGGTAAACCGCATCGAGTTGGAATCCCGGTTCTCCTTGAATCGTACCGCAGTATCTAAACCCTAAGCCCCAAGGGTTTAGGGTTTAGGGTTTAGGGTCTAAACCCGAACGTCTGTCTTAGAATCCAGGCGTACAGTGTCCCAGGATTCCTGGTGAGCTGGCCAACTTGTCTTTACTTCTTGTGCCCGCCCACACTGCTTGTTAGGGGTTTAGGGGTTTCGCCTTCAGTTCCCATCTTCTCCCAAGAAAAAAGCCCTAAACCCTATAAACCCTAAACTTAAACCCCTAACCCTTAACCCTGCAGCCTGCCACCCTAATTCCAAATTCCTAAGCCCTAAACCTCTCAAGCCCTAAAACAGATCTCGACTGAGGCTCGAGAAACCCTTCGACCAGTGTCGCGACCAGGCTGCAAAATTGAAGTTTTTGAGGCACTGCTCGGTTTCGGAGGATGACGTGAGCAGCTGATACTGATACTGGTTGTTTTGCCGACCGTGAGGCGCCCGCACCCCACCGAAAACAAAGTAGACTGGCTTTTCCAAGGTCTGGGACCTAGACCCTAAGCTGTCGCCGTAAACCTTCCCAGCCCTAAACCTGGTAACCTTGCTTCGGACGTGGATGCTGGACGCAATCTTGAAACAGCGACGTAGCTTGCATAACTACATGCGGGGTTAAAGCAATAAATTGGCCCTTCTCGCTATCATAGAAACCCAAAAGGGTCCATGGTGGAGATCAAAGCCCCCCCCACATGTCAATCCCGAGACGCCACACTGGTACCTGAACGCCTTTGCCTCCACCATCTCCTGGCTTAGGGAAGTTTAGGGTTTAGGGCTTAGGTTTTGCGATGTCTTGGGACCCTGAACCCTAAACCCTAAACCCTAAACCCTAAACCCTAAACCCTAAACCCTAAACCCTAAACTCGGTTGGGGGAGTGGCCCAGGATGGATCTCCAACAAACGTGGAGCGACTTCTGCGATGCGATCGCGCCGCCTGGCTCCTCTTTGGCAGCTTGCCGAGCCTTCCGCACTCAAACTCGTGTCGGAACCCTAAGCCCTAAGCCCTAAACCCTAAACCCTAAACCCAAATCTTCAGGAGCATGAGAATCCTATGCAGGATAGCCCTAAACCCTAAACCCTAAATTCTAAACCCTAAACTCTAAACCTTGCCACCCACAACTGCTAACATCACTCCAGATAGGAACCCCTCAGCCCTCAGTGGATCCTCATTTTTCGTGTAGGAAACTTAAAATCATTCCCCTCTGTTTCCGAGGTTTCTCTGGCTCCTAAACCCCGAAACCCTAAACCCCAAACCCTGAACCCTAAACCCTAAACCCTAAACCCTATGAGCCCCAAGCCCTGAATTCAAGCCCTGCAACCAGGGAAGATCGCTTCCACGTGGATCCAGCCACAGGCGCGTTGTGTGGCACCAGCCTAAAGGGCTTAGGGCTTTCGTATAGGGTTTAGGGTTTAGGGTCTAGGGTTTAGGGTTTAGGGGTTAGGGGTTACGGGTTCAGGGTTTAGGGGATCCGGTGACCCCAACATCCAGCCAGCTTTTCATGTCTTGCCGTTGGGGTTCTGGGTTTGAGTATTGGGTCCTGAGCTTCAGGCTGTAGCCCTGAGCCCGAAGGCTTGTTTAGGGTCTTTGGAAACCCTAAACCCTAAATTCCTAAACCCTAAACCCTAAACCCTAAACCCTAAACCCTAAACCTTAAGCCCTTGTCTAGGGTTGCTGTCCAGGCAGCGGCGTGATGGCATTGGAAGGCGTCGATGACGTCGCCCCATGACTTGAACTAGGGTTTAGGGTTTAGTTACGGTTTACGGTTTAGGGTTTAGGGATGTAGGGTTTGGGGTTTAGGGTTTAGGGCTAGTACTGGCCATGTTCATGGTGGTGAGAAGGTTCACTAGGCATAGGGTTTCACAGCCTCCTATCCAGCCATGACAGAGGCAGGCCCTCGCGTGCAGAACGGGCGCTTTTGCTCTGTCGCTACCTTAAAACCCTGAAGGTCCTTATGAAACCACAATTTCGATCACCCCAAACCTAGACCCTAAACCGGCTTCTTGTACAGATCTGGAAGAGCCCTAAACCCCAAACGCTAAACCCTAAACCCTAAACCCTAAACCGGCTTCTTGTACAGGACTGGAAGAGCCCTAAACCCTAAACCCTAAACCCTAAACCCTAAACCCTAAACCCTAAACCCTAAAAGGGGGTCCGCTTTGAGCCAGGCTTTGCCCGCAGGCGAGCTGGTTTTTGTCCGGCCTTTTCATTGCAGGCGCCACAATGCTTTGGGCATGACGGACTCTCCCTAACCCTAAGGGTCCATGTACCTAAATAGGGAATACTTGGGCCTTAAAGTACTTCCTGTATAAGGACTTTTGGGACCAAGTATATAATTATCAGGTACATGGACCCTTAGGGTAAGCCCTTGCTACAAAAAACCCTAAGCCCTAAGGGTTTAGGGTTTATGGTTCAGGGTTTGTAGTCTATAGGACTTGCTGTTTATAGTTTTTGGCTGGGTTTATAGGTTAGGAGTCTTAGGGATTTGATTAGAGGGCTTTTTGGGGCGTAGGGGTTTGATGAGTGGGGGGTGAGTTTAGATTGTTCATTGGGGCGGTTTATCACCTTGATGGTAGCTTGAAGGTGAGCAGTGAGAGGGGTAAACTCAGTTGTGTGTGCCATCCGAAGCCCAGCGCATTGGTGCGAAGTCTCTGCAGGATGAAGGCACTCTGGTTTGGGGTTCAGGGTTTCGTGTTTAGTCCTCAGTAGCTGAGTGAGTACACCTTGCACTTTTTTGGGATACTATAACCCTATAAAACTACGAAGACTACGAGTTTAGGGTCTGGGGTTTGTGCAGGGTTTAGGGGGTCTAACCCTCCCCCTCCCCCCGAAACAGCCAAACGACCAAACCTCCCAAACCCGGTAAGCCTGGAGCGCGCAAGCATGCAGCGTCTTTGGGTTGTCATGGCTTGGGTCTTAGGTTTAAGGCTAATTCTAGGGTTTAGGGTTTAGGGTTTAGGGTTTAGGGTTTAGGGTTTAGGGTTTAGGGTTTAGGGTTTAGGGTTCAAACACATTTTTCAGCACTGGCTGTGGGCTCGGGGTTCATGGCTTTAAGGCTCTTGGCTTCGGTGCGGTTTCGAAACCCTGAGCCCAGCGGCAGTCTGCCCCTCTCGTCTTGGAGGTCCGGCAAGCTTGTGGACTATTTGGTGTGCCTTGACTTGGGGGAGACAGAACTCGGGTGCAGAGTAGGTTTGCCTAACACCCAGGGGGCCCTAAACCCTAAACCCTTCTACAATAGAATGAGTCTTCTTTTTGTGATTGATAGAGGCAGCCAAAAGGGTTGGGAGTAGATTTGGGCTTCTGCATCAGGATTCACGGTTTAACGGCTTAATCCTGAAACCCTGAACCCTAAACCCTAAACCCTAAACCCTAAACTCTAAACCCTAAACCCTAAACCCTAAACCCTAAACCCTAAACCCTAAACCCTAAACCCTAAACCCTAAACCTTAAACCCTAAACCCTAAACCCTAAACCCTAAACCCTAAACCCTAAACCCTAAACCCTAACCTTTCCTCAGGGCTTTAGTTGGAGCTGCGGGTCTTTTCGGGTTTTTTGTGTCCAGGGCAAGATCGCTCCGGCAGGTTGCCTCTCTGAGCACCAAGTCTTTTTAAGGTGTCGCTGGGTCGTTGTTCAGCTCTCTGCAGTGGTCTCAACCTGAATTTGTTTGTCAGAGTCTTTTCAAAGAAATCATATTTTCATAAAATAGATTTTTTGTTTCTGAAGCATCGCAACAAGTGTTTTTCTTCTTGTTCGAACAACATTTTCAACTTTCATTCTGACTGACAAGATGGCACGCATGAATTTTAAGTATGCAACTTCAAAGGGGTCTAGGGTTTGGGGTTGGGATGTTCTCCCTTATACTACCAGTCCTTGATAGGGATTCTTATAGGGGGGTAGTACAATACCTACCAAGGACTGTCAGTATAAGGGGGAACATCCCAACCCTAAACCCTATACCCTAAACCCTAGACCCTAAACCCTAAACCCTAAACCCCCTGGGTTTAGGGTTCAGACGGTCTAGGGCTTAGGGGTGTTTACCAGCTTCTCTTTGGATTCTGACCTCCGATGTCTGCGGCTTGCAAGGCTTACCCTATGGCCCGCCCCGAAGCCCTAAACTAGGGTTTAGGGTTTAGGGTTTAGGGTTTAGGGTTTAGGGTTTAGGGTTTAGGGGTTAGGGGTTAGGGGTTAGGGTTTAGGGTCTTTTGGTCGGACTGTGTTTGTGGGGGGTTCGCCTCCACCGGACCCCTCCATACGGGGATTTGGGGGTTTAGGGTAATAGCCTTGAGGCTTCGGGTATCTTGAACCATCCTCTGCATACTCTTTTGGGTCTTATGAACTCAGCAACTAAGAAAACTAGGTTGAGATCTGGAGAGGAATCTAGTAAGTCCAGACGCCTAGAAAGCAGCTGTTAAGGGGTAAGGCCTTGGGGGCTTCGTGCAGCCATGGAAATCCCTGAACCTTAAACCCTTAACCCTAAACCTCATTCCCGCACCCAGGTATATAAAGCAGGTGGAGTTGGACAACTGTCCATTCCTCCTGGCCGTTCATACTCCTCTGCCGGTGGCAGAGGCAGTCCCGCACAAAGAGAGATCGCAGCGCGCCGACTGCAATAGTGTCAAGACCCTGCCCCCCTCTCTCCACCCAAAGCCAAGGTACCTAAAGCCCAAAGGGTCCACTTGTAGCGGTTTAGGGTTTAGGGTTTGGGGTTTGGGGTTTAGGGTTTAGGGTTAGGGTTAACCAAAAATCCATACGAAATAGGGTTCTTTGGCGCCGAATTCCATAATGGTACTACAAATGGATCCTCAAAGACTTTCTAAACCCCGAACCCTACATCCCAATTACGACCGGCTCAAGGCTGACTTTTCGCCTTTTCGTGTTCGGGCTTCTTAAGCAAATAGTTAACCCTAAACCCTAGACCCTAAACCCTAAACCCTACATGCGTTCGGAGTTACATACTTATCTTTTCCCGCACAAGGCACACGAGGGTTCATGTAGGGTTCATTCAGGGGGCCCGTAGGGTTCAGGGTTTAGGGTTTAGAGTTCAGGCTTTAGTTCAATCGTGATTGCAGTTTCCTGCTTGGGTTTCAAGGCAAGGATGATAAAGTTTAGAGGCGAGGCTTCGGTGTAAAATCCTAAGCCAAGCAACGAACAACATTTGCTTAGGGTTGAGGTTTTCGAGTTAAGATAGTTAAGTAAACCCTCAACTCTCAACCCTCAACCCTGAATCCTAAACCCCAAGCCCTAAACCCTAAGCCCTAAACCCTAAACCCTAAGTTGCAGCGCCCGAGGCTGCTCCAGAAGGAGTTTGAGAAAGCCAGCACGCGCTTGGATGACGCGATCTCGGAGCTGGCGTCAGAATTCTTCTACTATGCTCCCATGTGCCTTGGGGTCGTTTAGGGTTTAGGGTTGAGGGTTTAGGGTTTAGGGTTTCGGGTTTAGGGGGCTTAGGCCAGGGAACTCCCTCAATCCTAAATCCTAATTCCTTGGGTGACTTGCCTGGCGTTCAGGAGGGTGTTGAGAAAGGAACGCTTGCAACCCGAAACCCGAAACCCTAAATCCATAACCCATAAATCCTAATCCCTAAGCCCATAACCCATGAACCCTAAACCCCAAACCCCAAACCCTAAACCCTAAACCCTAAACCCGAAACCCTAAACCCTAAACCCTAAACCCTACGCTTGTAGTTGCTGAAGCGTAGGTCGACTTATGGTTGGGATGCTACAGCGACACCTTAGGTACCCAAACCTCAAACTACGGTTTCATGGCTAGGTAGGTCCTTAAAGATAAACACTAAACCCTAAACCCTAAACCCTAAAATCCTAATTTCCTTATTGGGTTTAAGAGGACCAGGTTTAAGAATCTGTGAGGGTTCTATAGGGGCCAACCTAGGATGGTAGTGCCTGAAAGCCATGTTGCAGTCTGAGACCCTGGCTGCAACCATTCTGGTTTAGGGTTTAGGGTTTAGGGTTTAGGGTTTAGGGTTTAGGGTTTAGGGTTTAGGGCAGTTGGGCTGCCTCGGCATTGAGAGTTCTGTCCTTTTTCAACAACGGGTGTGTCAGCCAACTGTACACAGTAGCTCAATGTATGCATGCATGCATGCATGCATGTATGTATGTATGTATGTATGTATGTATGTATGTATGTATGTATGTATGTATGTATGTACGTATGCATATATTTTCTTGCATACATAGGCGTTTGTTTGTTGATTCCTTCATATACACACCGGCCCAGGAGACGACAGAGGATGAGGCCTAACTTGCCTCAGACCGCGCAGGATGGGACGCTGAAGGCCGCAAGTGCTTAGCAAATGGTCACGACATAGCAGGGGTCCGCAGCACCTACCAGCCCAGTGGTCGGCCGAGGGAGCTTTAAGGTTTAGGGGCTACATGGGGTTTGTAGGGTTTAGGGTTTAGGGTTTAGGGTTTAGGGTTTAGGGTTTAGGGTTTTGGGATATAGGGCCCTAAAGCTCCTTACCCTGAGCTTTCAATATGTTGATCTTCTGAAGTATGCTCGAAGGTCTCTGAGTCTCGAAGTGTGGAGCCAGTCTAAGGATCAGGGTTGAGGGGGCCTGAGGTTTAAGGGCTCAGGGTTTCAGGTTTACGGCCAAGTTCAGGGTTTAGGCTTTCGGGTTAGGGTTTCAGTTTCCTTTTGGCTTCTTTCGGGTGGGTGCTAATAGGCTTTTGGGGTTGAACATTTTTTATGTGCCAGATAACGTTTCAGTACCAAGCCCTTGCACTCCTGTGCGGCGGACCTCTGTTCCCTGACCACAACGAGGGAGAGCGGAGAGGCAGTCGTACTGACTGCTTTTTCCGCAGGGTTTTGCCCTGACTTCTTGCCATTCCCTACTATCCCGCAAACTTCTCTACATTCCACTGAATACTGAAAGGAATCGAAAGTGGGAAAGTATATCTAAAGAGCGTGGTCCACGAATGTTGGGTTCTGTGTGCTCACCCTGTACCCCCCCCCCATGAGTAGCCATCTTGCTCTTAGCGGGTGCGAGTTCCCTGAATTAACCTTAAACCCTAGACCCTACCCCTAAACCCTAAACTGAACCCTGCTAGTTCCCCCGATACCGGGACCTTGGTTTGGTCTAGGGGCTTAGGGGCTTTGGACTACCCTTCCTTTCTTACCGGGTTTATGGTTTCAGAGGTTCAGGGTTCAGGGGTTTAGCGTCTTGGAGTTAGGGTTTCGGGTTTAGGGTTTAGGATTTCGCGTTTTGGATTTAGGGTTTGGGGTTCAGGGTTTGGGGTCTAGGGTTGTAGGGTGTAGGGTTCATAGCAGTCCGGTCTTGGGCCGGTGTACGAAGCTGCCCTGAGAGTCACTGGAAGGCAAGGATCTCTAACCTCGAATCAAACCTACAGCCCCAGGACAAGCTAAACCCTAAACCCTAAACCCTAAACCCTAAACCCCAAACAACAAGTCCTAAGGCTCACCCCAATCAAGCCCCCTAAGGGCCTTAAACCTTGCACTCTAAATGCAAGAGCAAAGGGCTCTTTCTTGATTCGCCTCTGTCCTGTGCTGGCGGGCCGAATGGTTCCGCATATTGCAGCAGCTGTAGACGGCATAAGGCTTAATCAGGGTTGTTTGGGGCTTTGGGCTTAGCCACATGCAACCCCAAATTCTTGGAGTCATGGTAACTATATAGTCATCGTATGCAGACCTCCAAGTTTGTGGTTGTGAGGGTGTGTGTGGGGGGGGGGGGGGGGGGGGGAGGGTTTGGGGTTGAAGGTTGAGAGTTTGCAGTTTAGGGTTATTTACGGTTTAGGTCTAGGGGGTAGGGGACAGGGACGCCCACTGTTCTTGGGCTGCTTGACTATTTCTTTTTGATTTAGGGCTTCCATGCCCCTTGTACCCTCCACCCCAAACCCTAAACCCTAAACCCTAAACCCTAAGTCCTTGTCACCACACAACCGACAGGAGCCCTGCCAGCAAACCCCACTTCAAACACCACCAGGGCTGCAAGAGTGACTGTTTTTTTCAAGAGGCGCCTTCCATGTGAACTTAACTCGGGTTTAGGGTTTAGGGTTTAGGGTTTAGGCCTTAGGGGTTTAGGGGTTGGGCTCTTCGGGTTTGGGTTTTGGGTGGAATGTCGCTTTGAGGCTTTACGGTTATACCTGTAGGGACTCAGGACGGAGAACGAAAGACGAGTTTCGGGCTGAGCCCGCCGCCGGAGTGGCAGCGCCAAGAGACCCTAAACCCTAAACCCAAGCCCTAAGCCCTAAACCCCTAAGCCCTAGATTTCGAAGCGCTACCTCAAGGCAAGCACCCCTAACCTTAAAAAAGTGGCCTGAATTGTTAGAATAGGGTTTTTTTGGGGGGGTTATTATCGTATAATTACAAAAGGGACCCTAAGGGAATACTGTTAGTAATGTTTACGACCCCTATATTACTCCCCTCACCCGGCTCAAGGAGATACCCTCAACGCATACCAAGCCGGAGGGTGCAGGATCTACCGGGTTTGGGTTTTTGGGATGAGCACTTGGGTTTCTGGTTTAGGGTCTAGGGTTTAGGGTTGAGGGTTGAGGGTTCAGGGTTTAGGGTTAGGGTTTAGGGTTTAGGGTTTAGGGTTTAGGGTTTAGGGTTTAGGGTTTAGGGTTTAGGGTTTAGGGTTTAGGGTGTGTGGAGCCAACAATACCACTTCCCCTTCTTGCTTCGCACTGGCGCCGCCACTTTTCTGGGAAGAGCTGTTGGGTTGTTTTCAGGCGGTTGGTTGCCTTGGAGCTGAAGACATGGCAATGAATGTCGTAGCCCGAATCCTTGAGACCCATTTCTGCCGTGGAACCTCTAAACCCTGCATCAACCCTGTTCATCATATCACGCTATATCAACCCAAACAGCTAGAGGAAACCTATATACACCCTATACAATCCCTATGTATAAATCCTTATATCAACCCTATATCAACCCCATATAAACCCTTTGCCGAAACCCTAAACCCTAAACCCCTAAACCCTAAGCCCTAAACCTTAAACCCCTATCTGATATGCCTACAGCCTCGACCCGACACAGATCTTCAGGCCTCATCCTTGCGCCCATTACCGCACAGCCCAGCGAAGGTTCGAAGGTCCTATGCTTAGGGTTTGGGGTTTAGGGTTTAGGGTTTCGGGCCGTGTAGGGTTTAGGGTATTTGCGGTATTTGCGGTATTGCCATTTGGGGGTTTTCGGGTGGGTTAAGTAAGGATTTAGGGTGTTGCTGAGGGGGCTTTCGCGGCTCCAACCCTTAACGTAGCTTGAGTGGACATCCTGTATAGACACCATAGCATTCGAGCCTAAACCCACTACACCTTAAACCCAAAAATCCAGCCCTAAAGCCTTAAACCTCAAACCCATATGGCCCCTGTAAAACGTAAACTCCCAAACCCCAAAAAAACCCTACATCCGAGAGCCCTATATAAACCCCAAAGCACCTGTACCTCCGCCTATGTCGTTCCTTGCGCTGGATCCGGCCATCGTCGGGCCGTAGCTCGCTTCTTCCTGGCACAGCTGCGGAGGGTTTAGGGTTTAGGGTTTAGGGTTTAGGGTTTAGGGTTTAGGGTTTAGGGTTTAGGGTGTTCCTGTCCTCTGGAGTGTTACGATGCCCCGTACCTATGAAGGGACGGCTCTGGGTTCTGAAGCTGCGAGTGCACAGAAGGTAAGATTGCGGGCACCTAAACCACCTGAGTCCTTAAGAGTATAGTTCTTTTTTTTTTTTTTTTGGGGGGGGGGGGGGTTTAGTAGGGTGTAGGGTTTAGGGTTTGGGGTTTAGGGTGTAAGGTTTGGGGTTTAGGGTTTAGGGGGAGGGTCCTTCATGCAGTTTGGGGTTTAGTCTTGTGTCTTGATGGGTGTCATCTTGGACTAGGAGACCTATAGATACAGAGCTCTGCATGCAATTTGCGCAATGCACGGTGCAACCTCGGCATATTCTTGTGTGCTTCGGTTTAAGCAGCCTGAAGCCCTGAGACCATGCAATCCTCCTAAGCCCTATACACCCTGCACAGAGTTTGGGGTTTAGGGTTTAGGGTTTAGGGTTTGGGGTTTAGGGTTTAGGGTTTAGGGTTTAGGGTTTAGGGTTTAGGGTTTAGGGTTTAGTAGCGAAGTCGATAATCCCAGCTGGTGCCCAGCGGGGCAGCGGAGCTTGTTTTACGTTCCTCAGCTTAAGCACCTTCAGCCACAGGGCACGCCAGGCGCCGCCGGAATCTATTTATGGGTTTAGGGTTTAGGGTTTAGGGTTTAAATAGGGTTTAGGGTTTAGGGTTTAGGGTTTCGGGTTTAGGGTTCAGGGTTTAGGGTTTAGGGTTTTGAGTGTCCTTTTGTGCGTTCTACTGCGCGGGCCCCCCCCCCCCATGTTGAACAACCTCGATCTACTGCGACTGCTTTCACAGGCTTGTAGTCCCAAACCTCGAACCCCCTGGGCGAAGTCCGAGACACGACACATATCCGTCTATTGCATATAAATGAGTATGCATATACATGTGGGTTGCGTAGGGACTTGAGAAACCAGGAATTCCATGTTGAACGAAGGCTCAAGAGCCTGTACAGCTCTTAAGCCTACACAGCCCAAACCCTAAGCCCAAACCCTAAACCCTAAACCCTAAACCCTAAACCCCAAACCCCAAACCCCAAACCCAAGACTGCTTAGACCTAGACTGGTAGTTGATGCCGGTGGGCGCGGCGCTGTCGCAAATCGGGGTGCCTGTCACAATATCCTGATGTCACGCCGCATCAGACTCCTCAGAGGTTTAGGGTTTAGGGTTTAGGGCTTAGGGCTTAGGGCTTAGGGCTTAGGGCTTAGGGCTTAGGGTTTAGGCTGCAAGCTGAGGCTTTTAGGCCTCAAGGGTTTTGTGTTTCGGAGTTCATGGGATTGGAGGTTAGGGCTTCTAGGGCTTGTATAGACTTTTAGAGTTTACGGGCATGGGTGCCGGGAAGTAGGTGCTCGTGCTCGTGCCAAGCTTCACTTTGCCCTCAAATCTAATCCTCGACCCTATGCCCCAAACACTAAAACCCTAAACCCTTTTAAAACGCAAAACAACCCCCGACAAGGGGTGGAAAAGAGAGGCATGACATTTGGCCAGCGAGGCCCTGTTGTCACGTTATCACATGAAGGAGTGAGTGGAGTGATCCGACCTACACCTCGACCCTGGGAGGGAGACTCCCTAACCCTAAACCTTGAACCCAAAACCCAAAACCCTAAGCCCTAGACTAAACTTGAAATCCTGTAGACTTGAACGTAGCTCTTGATCAGTTGAGGAGAGGGGGTCATCTGGGTTGAAGGGTTTCCAAGCCCTAGGAGATCGTAGGTCACAAGTCCCCACCAGTATGGTACGAGTTACCCATCAGTCCATACTCCCTCCCTAAACCCTCAACCCTAAACGCCAAACCCAAAACCCTAAACCCCTCCCGTATCTCCTACGTCTTACGGTGTACGTGATCCTCCATGGCCCCTGCAATGGAATCGGATTTTCAGGGCTGCACAAGCCACGGCTCCTGTTTCACTGAAAAGCCGTGTGGGGACGGCCGTTGCCGTGTGCGGTGTCTTCTTCTCCGGTGGCCCTCTAGAGGAAGCTTACTTGAAACCGGGCGGTACCCTGTCGCCCTATTTTGTGGCTATGAGTTCCCACTGAACAGCCTTAAGCAATATTGGGCCCTGCAATGCTGCTTAACCATGAATGAGCTCCAAATGCTCTCTTCCTCCCAGGCCCTAAGCCCTGCAACCTCTGCGAATACACAAAGCACCGGAAAACACCACCCCCGAAACCCTAAACCCGAAACCTTAAACCCTCAGCCGTATAATTTCAACCCTTAACCCTAGATCACCTGAAACCCTAAACCCCGAATTCCTCCGAAACCGCCCAAAAAGCCCTCTGCACCACCAAGCCCCAAAGAGAGCTCTGCAGCAGCCAGCGCTTGTTCTCGACCCTACCTGGGTTTCGGATTCAGGGTTCAGGGTTCAGGGTTTAAGGTTTAGGGTTTAGGGTTTAGGGTTTAGGGTTTAGGGTTTAGGGTTTAGGGTTTAGGGTTTAGGGTTTGGTTCCTACAAGCCCTAAGTTCGAACCCTGAAGACCTGAGAGGACCTTGTGAGGGGGAGGGGACGTCGTGTTATGCCTTGGTTGGGTTTAAGAGTATCTCCCTAAACCCTAAACCCTAAACCCTAAACCCTAAACCCTACACCCCATTCGGGAGCCCTACCTGAAGGCTCCTGTAGTTGCTTTAAGGGTTCTTTAGAGGGGGGTTATAGTATACTACACCGAAAAAGTACTACATTAGGAGCCTTTAGGTACACCCTGTAGACGCCAAACCCTATCAACCCCATTTTTCTCTATATGGAATGGAATGGGAATAGAAATAGACATGTATGTACAAATATACAATGTGTAACAATGTATATGCATATTATACATATATATATATATATTGTGTGTGGTTCTTTCTGTACTTATTTAGAAATAAAGGTAGCTCTAAACCCTAAACCCCCAGGGGCAATCTAAAGCTCTCTCTAATCCCGGACCCGCACGCCGCTGGGCGCCGTCCTGGGCCTGTTGCCCTCACTACCCACCACGCCCAAGGCACCTCGAGCCCGATTTGGGGTTTTAGGGCTTAGGGTTTGGGGTTTGGGGTTTAGGGTTTGGGGTTTAGGGTTTGGAGTTTAGGGTTTGGAGTTTAGGGTTTGGGGTTTAGGGTTTGGGGGGCTTTAGGGGGTTTGGCTTAAGACGGCTCAGTTAGAGTTTGGGGTTTAAGGGTTTAAGTTTTTTTGAGGTGTTAGAATCATGGTTTTCTTTGCATTTAGGCTTGGTTTCGTGAGTAAAGTGTTGTCTTCGAAGCAGTTTACCGCTTCGCTTTTGTGGGTTTGATTGAGATTCCTGCGGAATTACATACAAGCCTACACAAAAAGCCTGATATTTCCAAGGCATGCTGAGAATCCTTCGTAAGGTCTGCAGGGGTTAGGGGGTAGGGTCTAGGGTTTAGGGTTTAGGGTTTAGGGTTTAGGGGTTTAGGGTTTAGGGTTTAGGGTTTAGGGGTTTAGGGTTTAGGGGTTTAGGGTTTAGGGCTTAGGGTTAATTAGGTTATAAGCCCTTTAAAGAATTCGATAAGGTATCCTCCAAGTAAGCAAGCTATAGGACACCCAGTAGTGCCCTTACTCCTTGCGTGCAGGGCTCTTGAAGCACAACAAACAATTACTAGGACCCAGTGTAGGGTTTAGGGTTTAGGGATTAAGGATTCGGGTTTAGGGTTTAGGGTTCAGGGTTCAGGGTTTAGGGTTTAGGGTTTAGGGTTTAGGGTTTAGGGTTTAGGGTTTAGGGTTTAGGCCCTCATCGCCATGTTGGTTTTTGGTTCCCTTATAAGCCCCTTTAGACCAACAAGGCTTCCCTTCTTGTTTCCAGGTTCCTCTTGGGTCTAGAACCCTAAACCCTAAACCCTAAACCCTAAACCCTAAACCCTAAACCCTAAACCCTAAACCCTAAACCCTAAACCCTAAACCTATTTGGATAAGGACACCCGGTTCATTCCTAGGTTGCTGGGGAACGGGTGAAGGTTCGCTTTGGAGGAGGCCCGAAGATCTGAAAGCCCTGAAGCCTGAAAGCCCTAAACTTTCAAGCCTTAGTAAAGTCGGTAAGGCCTTAAAGCCCTGAAAGCCCTCAAAATCCGTAAAGTAGTAAAGCACTTCTAAACCTCAAAACCCTTAAGCCCCTAGCCCTTAAGCCCAAAAACCCTCAAGGCCTTAAGCCCTTGAAACCCTTAAAGCTTAAAACCCCTTGCAACCCTCCTTAAACCCTTGAAGCCTTACAAACCTTACAACCCGCAGACCCTTAAGAACCTTAAGACCCTTAAAACCCTTACACCCTTTAAACCTTTAAACCCTGCAAACTCTTAAAGCCCTTAACGCCCTTAAACCCTTAAGCTCTAAACCAACCCGAAACCCTAAACCCTCAACCCTACAAAACACCGTAAACCCTCAACCCTAAACCCTGAAAGGCCAACAAAAGCGCACCCCCGTGCTTGAAGCTCTTTTTGGGTTTCTAAAGGGTTTTCGTTAACGAAAAAACGCTTTTAGGTTTTGTTTGTTACCTTTAAACAAACCCTTTTAGGAATTTTTTGTTAACGTTAAAACCTCAAAAAAGCCACCCCTGTACTTGAAGCTCCGGGGTCCCGGGTGTGGTGAAGAGGTCTGGCAGTTTCAGGGAGGCCCGCGCTCCCACCATGTGCGAGTTTCGCGAGAGACACCGGGCCTTTGGGTTTGGGGTTGAGGGTTTAGGGTTTAGGGTTTAGGGTTTAGGGTTTAGGGTTTAGGGTTTAGGGTTTAGGGTTTAGGGTTTAGGGTTTAGGGTCAGTGGTACACTTTACCCTCTTTTTTGGTTCAAGGTTCCTTGGTAAAGTAGCCAACCCCAAAACGGTGCCCTGATCTTACTATGGTTACTGGGCTACCAGGGGGATGAGGGTTTAGGATGCAGGAGCTTGAAAGCATGTTGCTTGTACTCCCGGCACTCTTTGTGTTGGGGACGCCACCCGTATGAATGCCTCCGGTCAGACCTCCATTAGTTTCCAGGACACCGACAGAGCAAAGCTTTGTGCAAAAACCGACGCCGACCGAGCAGCTTTGCGCAAAAGCCTCCGTCAACCCTAAACCCTAGACCCTAGACCCCCCCCCCCCCCCCCCCCCCCCCCGTGCGACCTCATAACCGTGAGGCCGAAATCCCAGACTCCGAGCCGCGAACGTACGTAACGAAGATCGATGGGGTTTAGGGTTTAGGGTTTAGGGTTTAGAGTTTAGGGTTTAGGGTTTAGGGTTCAGGGTTTAGGGTTTAGGTTTCAGGGTTTAAACCCCCCCCCCACCCCTCAAATATGCCTATGATAGTTGCATTATGTAGTGTATGAGGAGTATTCAATAATGGGTGGTAGGGGGGGGGTTGATATTGCGGGGTGGGGATTATAACACGGTGGGGATTGTAACACTGGGGTTCCGTGAAACTTTCTAATTCTAGATGGATTGTAACGAGGCCTGTCGGGACAGGGGAGGACTTGACGACTTGCAGAGTGGGCTCGACCACCCTAGTTTTGAGTCGGGGGGGGGGGGGGGGGGGGATGGTTACCCCCCCCCCCCCCTAAAAGGACAAGCAATAATACTCCTATATTCCGCTGACATATAAGGAAGAGTCATTTTGGAGGCTGGTTCTTAAGCAAAGAGTAGTTTTTGTTTGGATTCAGGGCTCGGGATTATATAAGGGTCCGATTGTCGAGCTGGATAGGTGCAGATACTGTCTGCGTCCACCCAGACCATGCGCCCACGGCTCCAAACCTCCAAACCCCTGAGCCCTACATTCGCTCCCCAGACACCAGCTGGGGGTTTCCGAAATGTTGGGTACCTTATGGGGGGTCCTTATTATCAGGGAATCCTTCTATTTGCAGTCTAGCCCCAAACCCCTTGCAGTCTAGCCCCAAACCCCAAACCTCTCGAAACCCACCAACCCTCTTCACCTGAACCCCGAAAGCCACATTTCCCACGACCCTTTGCGAGGCTGCGCAGAGGTTGGCGGCCGAAATGACTGCAGTGGAGATGGCAAGGCTTCGTGATTTGAGGGCTTTTGTCTTTTCAGGGTTTAGGGTTTAGGGTTAGGGTTTAGGGTTTAGCGTTAAGGCTTTAGGGTTTAGGGTTTAGGGTTTAGTGTGGAGTCAGGTCTTGACCTCTGAGCCTTATGGAGTGTACAGGCCAAAAGGCACAGCATGTTCTGCATCGTATCTTGCAGAACTTTCGGGAGGGCCTAGAGGTTCGAGAGGAGGAAGCCTCTGTAAGTTTGCGTGATAGCACCGAGGGTTTGCAGGGTTTAGGATTTGGGGCTTGGGGGCTTTGCATCCAGTTCTACCCTAAGCCCTGACCCCTAAACCCTGAACCCTAAACCCTAAACCCTTGTTAAGGGAAGCTATATGTTCCGGGTTTGGGGTTGGCTTAAGGGTTTTGAGTGTTGGGGTTTGGGAGTTTGGGGGTTTAGGGTTCCGACGCATCTCGGCAAGAGTCGATTGCCATCATTTGCAAGGTGTGGTGTTAAGAGATTGGGGGAGGGGTTCGAGAAGTCTCGCGCGTTTCGCATCCCAATATCACCCATCTCCGAATCTCCAATCCTCAATCCTGTGCCTTGGTCCTCTAAAGCCAAACCCTACCTAAGCCTCAGTCGGAAAAGAGAAGCTCGAAAACCTTGCGGCTTACCTTGGTACAGGCTGCGGCGAGCAAGGGCAGAGGAAGCGTACCGCGCCGCCTGTTTAGAGGCGCGGCGTGGCTTTAGGGCCCTTGAGGGCTTACAGCTCCAAACCTTCCTAAGCCCCACAAGCCCTAAACCCTACACCCACTAAACCCCTAAGCCCAGAAAACCCTAGACCCTAAACCCTCAACCCTAAGCCCTAAGCCCTAAACCCTAAACCCTACTTGCTAAGTAAACCCTAAACCCTAGAAACCCTAGAAACCCTAGAAACCCTAGAAACCCTAGAAACCCTAGAAACCCTAGAAACCCTAGAAACCCTAGAAACCCTAGAAACCCTAGAAACCCTAAACCCTGTAGACCCCAGAAACCCCTGAGCCCCCTGAGGTGGACCAGCACCAGTCTGCGGTTCCCATCCTCGGGCCTCCCGCGGTGCCAGCGAAGCCCGGGCCCGCGAGAGCCTTAATGGGAAGGTCCTGCCAGAGTTTGGGGTTTAGGGTTTAGGGTTTAGGGTTTGGGGTTTAGGGTTTGGGGTTTTGGGGTTTAGGGGTTTGGGGTTTTGGGGTTTAGGGCTTATAAGGGTTTAGGGTTTAGGGCTTAGGAGTTGAGAGTTTCAAGATTTAAAGTCTGAAGGTCGTGTTTATGGGTTTAAAATGCAAGAGCGTCAAGGGTTTCGAGAGGGCTTCAAGGGTTGCAAGGGCTTTAGGTTTTCTAGGGTTTAGTGCTTCAAGGGTTTCAAGGGTTTGTACAGGTTTAGGGCTTTAGCCTCAGGGTTGCAACAGTTTAGGCACACGCCCCCCCCCCCCCCCCCCCCCCCCAAAAAAAAAAAAAAAAAAATCTAAAACAAAAAAGCAAAATATATGCATAAAAACTGCCATGCCCAAGCCCTTCAGGCCTAAAATGGTTAAACCCAATACGCCCTAAACCGTTAGACAGACGTCCAGCTTGAAGTTTGAAGCAGCCCAACAGACCTAGAACCCCAAAGCCCCATAACAACCCTGTTGAGTTTTTTCCCGAGCCGAAGACCCTAGAAGCCCTTTAAACTTTAGACCCGAAACTCAAGAAGAGCTCTGACTGCTGTAGCGGCCATGACTCTTCTAAGGGCTTAGGAGCAGTCAAGGGCTAGCCAGCCTGAGTCTGCATCAAACCCTCTAAACCCCCGACCCTAAACCCCAAACCCTATAAACCCCAAACCCTATAAACCCCAAACCCTATAAACCCCAAACCCTGTAAACCCTAAACCCTGAATCCCAAACCCTGAATCCCAAAGAAGAATGCAAGACAACACCACCCGAGTTACTGGAGCCGGCACCTGAGCCGCGACTCCCCGCCCCGCAGCCGCCGACTGATGCGCTTCGGGCAGGATTGAAGGTTTAACCGTACCTGAAGGCTCCCATTTGGGAGGGTTTAGGGTTTAGGCTTTAGGGTTTAGGGTTTAGGGGTAGTTACAGGGGGCTTTAGTATACCATGCCAAAAGAAGTACTACATGAGGAGCCTTTAGGTAGACTTGACCCAAAAGTTCCTTCAGTGTTAGGGTTCTGTGCAGGGAAGCTACAGATATACGGGGCTCCGCAGAGTGACATCTTTTCAGGGGCAAAGGCAGCGTTTGGTTTTCCAGATTGAGACTTGACGTCAGTGCGTTCACGTGGCTCCGTTTAGAGTTGGCTTCAATTTCCTAGTCAGCATCCAGCAAGACAGTAAACTGATCTACAGGGCTTTGCGTTGGAGAAGGGTTGGAGACTTCAGGGAGCGTTTCAGTGAGTGTGTGCGCGTGTGGTTTCAGGGCTTCAGACGTTTCATCTGAGTTTAGGACTCAGGGTTCTTTTGGAGGGACGACGCCAAGAAAACAACGAAGTCCTCCACCCGAAGCCAGAATCGGCAAGACACCCCAAACTCCAAACCCGAGACCCTGCAAACCTCCAATCGCGAAGAGATATTGGGTCTTCAGTGTCTGTAGGTGTAGGACTTAACAGGGTTTGTATGAAGTCTTGGAGAGTCTGAGGTACTTCCGTAAACCCTAACCCGAAACCCTAAACCCTAAACCCCAAGAATTCAAGCCCCAAACCCTAAACCCTAAGAATCCAAGCCCTGAATCCTGAACCCTGAACCCTAAACCCTAAACCCCAAACCCCAAACCCTAAACCCTAAACCCTAAACCCTAAACCCTAAACCCTAAACCCTAAACCCTAAACCCTAAACCCTAGCCCTAAACCCTAAACCCTAAACCCTACCCCAAACTCTGGAAGTGCCCCTAAAAGAAGCGCCAGGTTGTGCTGCAGTCGGAATCCGAGATGCGCGCCCCTCCCCTGCCGATGCCTGCGCCTGGATGGAAAGACAGAGCTTAGAGACTTAGGGTTTAGGGTTTAGGGTTTAGGGTTTAGGGTTTAGGGCTTAGGGTTTAGAACTTTAGGGTTTAGGGTTTAGGGTTTAGGGATATTCCTTAAGCCATAGAAGGAACCCTGTTATGATTTACGGAATATACCTCCTGAATTAAGGGGTATTGGAGTCCCTGGGAGGTTTGGGATTTTTAGGGTGTCCAGGATGTTGGGGTTGAGGGGTTTATGGGCTTATAGGGGTTTATAGGGGTTTTGGGGTTTAAGGGTTTTGGGGTTTAGGGGTTTTGGGGTTTTAGGGTTTACGGATGTAAGGTGGGAAAGGCTTCTACAGGGTTCGGATTTTGGTGTGCCTGTATAGAAGTCTCTCCCCTCTCCCCTGCCGCGCCAATGCTGGTCCAAGTCTTGTAGTCAAGCCAGGGCTGGAACACGAAAGAGCCAGTTGTCCATTCCATCTCCAACCTACACCCTAAGCCCAAAGCCCCTGAACCCTAAACCCTAAACCCTAAACACCCCTTTGAAGTGGTATACAGATTATTCAGCTAGAGCCCAGAGTGGGCCCTTATTCCCGCGGTTTGGGGATCAGGCTCCTTTACAAGCCCGTTTCAACCCAAAGAAGGGCAATTACCCTTAGCCTTTCATTCCCAGTTTCTCTTGGGTCCAGAAAGATTTTCTCGACCTTTGGCGTTTCACACAGTGCGCCTGCATTCTTTGCCCTGGCTCCTGCGCCCTTGAGCCCTCAGACCCCAAAACTCTCAAGTTCTTGACTTGGTCCACCTCTCTGAGGGTAGTTTCATGGGCCCTTAATATGGTCCCGAACCTCCTTGAAAGGGTTCTGAGGTATGGGCCCTTAATGTGCATATATAAGGGGTCTGTGGGTACCCTTTTAAGGGCCCATATGGGTGGCTGTCAAAATTATAGTCCCTTTTTGGATCCGTATTATTATACGGCACCTAATATTTAGGGTACCCCAAAAGGGATTATAATTTTGACAGCCACCCATATTAAGGGACCATGTAATTACCGTGAGAACCTCGACCCTGAACCAAGCGCAGAGGCCCTCAACCCTGCCATTTAAACCTAAACCCTAAACCTAAACCTAAACCCGAAATCCTCAACCCTAAACCCAAATTCTAACACCTAAACCCTAAACCCTAAGCCCTAAACCCTAAACCCTGAACCCTAAACCCTAAACCCCAAACCCTAAACCCTAAACCCAAATTGCTTGGGTCAGGAAACGCGGCAGCCGCCGCATCCACCGGCAGCTGAGCTTCGCATCGACTCGGAGGACGCCGTCTTCATCTGTTGCTGTTTAGGGTTTAGGATTTGGGGCTAGAATTTAGGGTTTAGGGTTTGGGGCTTAGGGCTGAGGGCTGAGGGCTTAGGGTTTAGGGTTTAGGGTTCATGTTATGCATTCGTCTGTTCGTCGAATTTCATGTCTTTTTTGGTAGTGCTATGAGTAGAGGTAACCCGAGAGCTGTCCAAACCTCAAACCCTTTAAGCAGCCCCCAAGGAAAACAAAAGATGCCGAAACCTTGACAACAAGTCGCCCTCCCCTACTTACGACCACTACGACTACTGCGACTACTACGACTGATACGACGACTACGACTACTCCTACCACTACCACTACCTTTGTATGACTGCAGGGTTGGCAAGGGTTGGAGTTGTTCATGGTTTTTTTAGGGGCCCGGGACTAAGGTTTCGGATTTACTAGGGGCTTTGGGTTGTCCATCCCGAAACCCTGTTCTATTTCTCATGGCTTTACATGGCCTTGAGATTCTAGACTTTTAGTAGGGCTGCAAATGACTTGGGATTCAGGATTATGGGGGTTCATGATGTGTGGATTTGGGGTTTAAAGTGTGGGTCTGATGGCCTGTGACCGAAATGGTGGAGGGTTATTACCTGGATCCCCCACTGCCTACAGGGAGGGTACCCTGCACCACACGATCTATCGTTATAAGGGGCTGCAGCCTAAGTCAAAAGGTTGCAACTTGTCACCTACAAGATCAGGCCCATTCTACTTACTTTCAGGGTGGGAAGGCCCATACCTGCACTATCTTGCGTTGCGCTTCGCACTTTAGGCTGTAGGCTTTAGGGTTTAGGGTTTCCCCCACACCCCAAACCCTGAAGCCCCTAAACCCGAGAACAAGACACCTAAAAACTTGAACCCTGAAGGGCTCTGTAAACTTGTAAACGTTGGTTGCTCGTTACAAGGTATGAGGCTGCGGGCTTTGAGGTTTGAGGGGCTTGGGGGGGTTTGGGTCGTAGGGACGAGGGTTTAGGGTTTAGGGTTTAGGGTTTAGGGTTAGGGTTTAGGGTTAGGGATTTAAGGTTTAGTATGAGGGCTTAGGCGGCTTAGGGTTGAGTGCAGGATGTGGATGATGCCATGGCCTGTGCAGCCCAGAAGGTCCCTCTCAGCCTTCAAGACGGAGTGTCAAAGTCGCGGGTTTTGGGGGGCCTGCGTCGTTACAGGGCTGAGGTGCTTAGGGTTTAGGGTTTAGGGTTTAGGGTTTAGGGTTTAGGGTTTAGGGTTGTTGTTGGGTTTGTTTTTGTCAGCTGCACTTAGGGCAGAGACGTGGGTTGCCTTGGTCTTCAGGGTTTTTTTAGTGGCTCTCAAGATGCTTGAGGAGTTAGGGTTTAGGGTTTAGGGTTTAAGGTTTAGGGGTTAGGATCTAGGGTTTAGGGTCTATAGGGCTTAAGAGCCCACGGGTTTTGGGGGTTCGTGGATCCGGGCTTCTGGATTTTGCGTGGCTTGTGGGGGGCTGTAGAACAAGTTTGGGACTTCAGATCAGAGTCCACACAGGGGGGCCAGGGGTTCTTGGGCGTCAGGGTTTAGGGTTTAGGGTTTAGGGTTTAGGGTTTAGGGCTTAGGGTTTAGGGTTTAGGGTTTAGGGTTTAGGGTTTAGGGTTTAGGACCCCAAAACCTCAAACTCAGGAAAGGAGCGAGTCGGAATTTTTCTCGGAGGCCACCACCCCGGCAGAAAGGAGCTGGTTTTTGCTGACGTTCATTGCAGGCTTTATGGCTTTGGTGTGCTTTCAGGGTGTAATGTTAACGTCGTTTTAATAAACCCCCCCCCCCCCCCCCACCCAAAACTTGTTTTGGTCCCCGGGGTTTGGAGGGGTAGAAAAAAACGAGTGGGTGCCAATAATGCGGATTCTGGTGGTCTTGGGGGGGTTAGCTGTCAGGGTCTGCTGTGCTTGGTCAATCTCAAACGAGATCTGCTTCTCTAGGGCCTCGGAGCTCGAAAAGTCTTCGCTGCAAGTAAAATTTCTGATTCCTGGCCGGCCAAATATTACTGTTGTCACCCCATTATTATTTTCACCGGACCCCCCTATATAGACTTGTTTACACACATCGGCCCGAAAACCTCCCGTAATGGAAAGTAGTCTTCGGCTGAGCCCCTCTGGCCCGGCGAATATTACAGTTGCCACCCCATTTATAGATGTGAGGTTAACATTAGGGCTTGTGGGTATCTCGGGCTGAGGTAGCATTTACTCAGTTTTCGGCTAAGGGAGTTGTTCCTAGATGTTGTTTCGCGAATTTAGATGTTCTCGCATGTGGCGGTTGCTCAAGAATCCTTTTTGTAAGTGCTACCCTGAACCCCGAACCCTATAAACCCGAACCTTAACCCTACACCCTCCACCCTGAACCCTAAAAACTCCTGATTCTTAAGCCCTCCATTAAATGCGCGCGCAGGAGACCTTCTCGAGACCCGCCTCCATGCCGGCGCGCTGCACGAAACCGGTGCGAGGCGGCAGACGCGCGGGATGCGCATGTGCCGGAGGAGGGGGAGAAGGACAGCTTGAACATTTTCTTTTTATAACGCATTGGCTTTTTTTTCACCCCCCCGGTTTTAGTCCGGCCACAAGTAGAGGGAGGGTTGTGGTCCGCAACCTATCGAGCGTGGAACACAGAAGGAGAAGGTGTCGCAGTTCGGAAGCCCGAAACCCTAAACCCTAAACCGAAACCCTAAACCCTAAACCCTAAACCCTAAACCCTAAACCCTAAACAGTCGTGGGGCGGCCTCGGGCTCTTCTGCCAGGAGAGTGAGGCAGTTGATCTTGCAGCCGCTGAAAAGGGAAGTGCACCAAGAAGGCTTGGATGTGTGCTTGCAAGTCTCCCTTCTCCCCCCCAAAAAAACCAAAAAAGCAAAGAGACGCCGCATCATGCTTGCACAGCAACCTATAAGCCACCGCTGCTAGTGTGACAAGGTGCCTGTGATGTCCTTTCTGGGTTTGCGCTTGGCGTCAAAGGCGTTCAGGGTTGGGGGGGGGGGGGTTGTTTATAGAGCTTCTAGGGCTGATGGCTTGTAGGGCTTTTTGGCTTTATAGGTTTTAAGGGGGCATGGTTTATGAGTTGTTTAGGGTTGAACTCGATTCCGCAGCGGTCTGGTCTGACCTACTAGCTAGCTGTAGCTCATGACATATGTCACGGCCGCTCTGTGGCGGCGGTTAACAGCTTCGGGTATGGACATGCAAGGCAACTGCACAGGAACCGAAGTTCAACAAACTGTGCAGTACAGGGTCTCCAGCGCTCACAGTCGCTCAACCTA
Source organism: Symbiodinium natans (assembly GCA_905221605.1). Taxonomy (NCBI): domain Eukaryota; class Dinophyceae; order Suessiales; family Symbiodiniaceae; genus Symbiodinium; species Symbiodinium natans. Next base: position 1,604,305 of record CAJNDS010002634.1, read on the forward strand.
GCGTTCTCGCACTTACTAACTAGGGAGTAGACTGTGACAGCTCAGCTGAATAGTGAATGAATTGTCAAAACGAAGAAATGAAAAAACACATCACGCCACTCTGCCTTGGGCAGGGGGCCGGAAACGGCAACCCCGAGACAAGTGCTGCGCAAGCCCTGTACACTGTACAACGTCAGGACTGAGCTACAAAATGGTCAGCTCAATGATGGATCTCACTCATGAAAAGCAGTCAGTTGAGGACCTCCATGGAGGGACGGACTCAGAGTCCACTAGAGCATCGAAATGCACTCCACAGGCCAATTTCAAGCGAAACGGAGTCCACAACAAGCCTCCATGCATACCGCCAACTATACTGGAATCACTGCTTTTGGGCAGCGTAGCCACCGCTGACAGACACATTGGCACATCGTTCTGTCGTCCTGCCCAAAGGGCAAGCTTTGCCAAAGCGGCAGCCTCCATGAGAGAAAGCTGGCAGAAGCACCCCACGAGGAAAGAGAACCATCAGAGCAATCCCAAGAATACCTCAGCGGCAGGTACACAGCGTAGGGGACCATCACGTTGAGGAAGCCCAATGCACCCACCAGACAAGAAAATAAAATAGCAGCAGCATATTGAATAGAAGGGCCGATAACACGGCGCCCCCGCCCGCAGGCCAGGTTGCCGTAAAGCCAGGCAATCGCAAGTGGCCAAGAAAAACCAAGCAAGTATGGGGTGAGTGTGTGGTACTGCTCCAGCACATGCATTGTACAAGCAAAGAACTGAGTCAAATATGGTCAGCTCAACGATGATCCAAACTCATAGGGCAGACAGTTGAGGACCTCCATGGAGAGTCTGGTACTACAGTGACTCGTCGCATCGCGCAAGTTGCCTCATTGCCCGAAAACTCGCCATGGGCCGACCCACGAAATCCCAGAAGGGCTAGGTGGGAAACAGGAACGAACTGTCCACAACGAATGTCGTCAAATATCCTTCCAGCCGTTGCAACCGAAAGTGAAAGCACCATGAGGTGGGCCATCAGAGCAGTCCCAGACGACGCCTCAGCAAAAACGAATTCATCTGCATAGAGACAAACTGTAGCAGCACAATGTAGGGGCCGAAGACGGCGCCCTGCCCATAGGCCTGGTTGCCGTAAAGCCTGACAACCGCAAGTGGCCATACATTCATCCCAAAATGCCTGATTGCCGCAAAGCCAGGCAACCGTAAGTGGCAATGAATAGTCATACAACATGAAAAACAAAAGCAAATACGAAATAAATAAACCAAGCACTGAGCATAGGCGCGAGCTCGCTGGCAGTGAAAACACTGTACCTTGCAGTCCGCCCCGAAGCGTTGGTGCGTACATAATGCCTGGCCAGTATCTTCGCCCACACATGAAGCCCAGGTGATCACGAACCTGATTGGCTCCCGCTGCAGCACTGGAATCTGCAGCAACCCTCACTTCTACCAGCAATACATTTGGCCTGTCTTCAGTGGCCCATCCAATGCTGGTTGCCGGACTTGGGACCGGCACGGCTCGTAAAATAAAGAAGAGCGGACCTGCAGTGATGATGCTTGAAGGTGTCACTCGTGTATCTCCCAACCGTGGGGCTAACTGCGTTTGCGCAACCAGCTCATCAAGTGGCAAAGGCGTCTCCAAAAACATCCAGTAGCAGAATGCCATGCAAATACCATACCAGATCCATGAAGGCCAGTGAGTGCACCGAGGACAACCTGAATGCACGGGTCTCAGACATATCGCCATCTTCATTGCATCTGTGAATGGGTGCCGAAGTGCGGCTTCCCAGGCTCAGTATTGAGACACCATGTGCAATGGCAAGAACTACAGCGTCCGGAAAGGGGGTCCAGTTGAACAGAGAACCTGTTAGGCCTCGAACCCGGTTGACCCCCTACCAAAAAAACATGTGATCCGAGCCGAGAAGCTTTTGTTTAGGGTTGATAGGGTTGATATGCGGTGGAAACCGCTTAGAGTACATTTGTTAAGCCTAAACCCTAAACCCTAAACCCTAATCCCAAACCCTAAACCCTGAACCTATATGGCACCTTCAAGGGCAGATTGTGCTTGAGTAGCTTCTGCGAGGCCGGCATTGCAGACTACGGGTGCGGCCAGAGGTGCTCCGCCTTTGCAAGAAGGTTCATCTGTTTAGGGTTTAGGGTTTAGGGTTCAGGGTTTAGGGTTTCATATATGAGGTGGGGCCTTTCGCTAATTTTTGCTTTTTTGTGGCTGTAGACAGAGTTCCTTGTGGATGTTGGTGAGTGTCTATAGCGTGTGGCGGGGTTTTTTCGGGGACCAAAGAACAATCGCATGCGGCCCGTCCTCGGGAAGTCTTGAAGCATGAAACTCATACGAAACTGTCTACAGCCTATGTTGCTTTTCTGGTTGCCAACATACAAGAATCGAGTCCTCAACCGCATGGGTTAAGCCTCAAAGCCTCCTTTGCATGATTCAGCCATGCTGCGGAGCAGAATATGCCTGTCTTGGGACCAAATGAACCCTAAAAGGGTTTATGGTTCATGTACGCTAATAAGAATTGTTGTAGTCCAGGGCCCTCAACCCTAAACCCTAAACCCTAAACCCTAAACCCTAAACCCTAAACCCTAAACCCTAAACCCTAAACCCTAAACCTAAACCCTAAACCCTAAACCCTGAACCCAACGTTGGGGCTCTTTTGGTCCGCATGGTAAACCCCGCATGTATTGTCAGACCAACTCTAGAAGGCCGCACTCTGGACGCCCTTGGGGTTTTATAGGGTTTAGGGTTTAGGGTATAGGGTTTAGGGTTCAGGGTTTAGTTTAGGGTTTAGGGTTTAGGGTTTAGGGGTTAGGGGTTAGGGGTTAGGGGTTAGGGGTTAGGGGTTAGGGTTTATTGGGTTTAGGGTTTAGTAGGGTTTAGGGTTTAGGGTTTACGGCGCTCTACAAGTTGACTCTACAAGGTCTTAAACTGAACCTTGAACCTTCACCCTAGCCCCTGAACCCCAAGACCCTTAACCCCTGCACTCGAAACCCCCGAACCCTCAACCCCCCAACCTTCAAACCCTCGACCCCGAAGCCCAAAAGCCTAGCCCAAATCCCTGGCTCCTAGCACCGCTTGAAAGTCTGTAAGTCGTACCTAAGCTACCTAAGCCTACTTTGGGCTGCCTGGCGCCCCTGGCTCACTCCCGCCAGGTGCCACGATATCTGGCACCTCCAACGCCCGGGAGGCTCAGACCCAGGGTGGGTCCCTCTGTGTTTTCTTAAGGGTTAGAGTAGGTAACCTTTAACCTTTTTGGGTTAATATGTTCCCCTTATAATCCCAAAGGTTAACCTTTAAAACCCCTAGGTACTGGACAACTAAGTCTGTGTTTTCTTAAGGGCTAGGTTCCCTTGGAGACCTAAGGAGTACGAATGGGGCAGCCTTGCTATTCCCATAGGCTTAGCTGGACTTTAGGCAGTTCTCCTGTATTTTTCAAGATATATGTACATATGTATATATGTATATCCCCCCCAAGACCAACCCCGCACGAATCGAAGAGCAAGAAGCAGCTACAACAGTCGGAGCAATACAAGCAGCCAGAGGAAAAATCCACAAATCAAAAACAAAAGCAAAAGCACAAAAAGTTTCGGAGATTAGTCCCCAGGTCCGGGTCATAGTTCCCCGATATATATGCTTATGACATATCTGCAACACTATATGAAGATTCAAATCGGAATGTATCTTCTCACCATCATATGAAGTGACTGACTGTGGGTCTCAAAGCCTTTGTTGTTTTGGATTTTTGGGCACCTCTTTGAGTTTTTGCAGTATCTTAAGCTATTAGTCAGAAAGTCTACACCTTGGCTAAGTTATCTCAAGCAATCATCCCCCGATAAGCAAAACCTGCACTGTATACTCAACACTGCACCTTAGCTAACATATCTTAAACCATCACGCCCCAGTAAGCAAAACATGACATCTATCCTACAAGCTATACCTTGGCTAAGATGTCTCAAGCGACCATCCCCCGATAAGCAAAACCTGAACATACTGCACACTGTACCTTAGCTAAGATATCTCAAGCAATCATCCCCCGACAAGCAAAACCTGACTTAACCAACCTATCTTAAGCCATCACGCCCTAATAAGCATAACGTGACATCTCTCCGACAACTATGCCTTAGCTAATACATCTCAAGCAACCATCCCGCGATAAGCAAACCTGAACTCTATACTGAACACTGTACCTTAGCAAACACATCTTCGGCCATCACGCCCCAAAAATCAGAACATAACATCCAGCCTAAAAACCTGTTCCTTAGCTAAGATATCTCAAGGCATCATCCCCCAATAAGCAAAACCTGAACTCTGTACTAAACACTGCACCTTAGCTAACATATCTTAAGCCATCCCGCCCCAGATAAGCAATACCTGAATTCTATCATATGTCGATAGAGTGTGTTTATGTTGTGAACCCCAGGAAATGGTGAAAGGACCTTTGCTCACAGTATTCTCCCGCCCCCGGGACGCAAGCCTACAAACATAGGCATAACCCCGTGGGATTTATGGTCTAGGGATTGAAGCCTCCAGCCCTGTAGGGTTATAAGGTTCTAATCGTATAGGTAATGCCTCCATACATATATACATATATATACATATGTAGATAGATAGATATATAGATAGATAGAGGCCGTGGTTTAGGGGGGGAACTTTTTTACGGAAAGTTTTCAGATTCAGAGATCAGGGTTTACAAGGGTGGCAGTTTAGGGTTTGAAATTCGCGATGCCTTGTGAGGCCTTGCGCAACCTGTTCCGGTCCATGCAGAAGAAGAACAAACCGAAGTCAGGCAAGGGCAGGCTTAGGGTTCAGTTGGGGGATGAAAGGGCTTAATGTTGGTTTGGACCTGCTGTAGTGTGGTCCCCCGCCCCCCTTCCCCAGTCAAAGATGGTGTTTGCTCTCTTTAATCGGTCCACGGGCTTCATATGAATTTACAAGGGATGAGTTTAGATGAGTGTGTGTGTGTGTGAGTTGAAAAGGGACAGCGACGCCCGGCAATTGATTTGAACGGCGCGCCACACGCGAAATTTGCTTGTCATTTAGGGCTCCAGGGTTCAGGGCTTGTAGTCAGGGTTGCGCGGCGCGGGTTTCGGGTTTATCCTGCCTTTTCTGATGTAGTGTGTTTATGCGGGTCTGTCTTTCAGGGCGTTTGAGACTTTTGGTTTCCGGAACAACGGTTCCTGGGCAAGGCATTCAGGTGGGTGTTAAAGCCAACATGCACAGGCTTAGCGGAACACAAAGTTTATACGATTGAATCTTGGGGCTTCGGCTGCAACGCCGGACGATAAACCCACAACCCTTAGCCCCAACTCTGAAACCCTAAACCCTAACTAAACCCTAAACCCCCTAAACCCTAAACCCTAAACCCTAAACCCCCTTCCATCCCTGCAGGTGCTGCAGCTCCGGAGTCCAAACTCTCGGAGACTCGACAGGCGCCTCACAACCCATGGCTTGAAGATGATATCCTAGGACCGGGAGTAGGCCCTTATTCCTTTTGTTAGGGTTTAGGGTTTAGGGTTTAGGGCTACTAGGACCGGGAGTAGGCCCTTATTTTTGCTTGTTTTAGGGGTTGGGGTTCCCTCATAATCCCCTTAAAGCCAAGAAGGGTTTTTTCCTAGGTTACTCCCGGGTCTAGCACCCGCTTCTTGAAGATGGTATCCTTGTTGACCAGATGAAGAGTCCAAAATTGGGAGCCCTTAGCCCTAACCCAAACCCAAACCTACAATCCTTTAGGGTATATGAACCAGAAGCCTTGTACTTCATGTAGTCCTTAAGGATGTCATATCAACTTTACTGGACATGAATTCTCCTATTCAAAGCAGATTCCCTCACCTTCTCAGCCCTCAGCCCCAAGGATCCTTGTCGAGCCGATTGCAAGCCCCCAAACCCGAAAAGCCTGTTGGCTTGGGCAGGGGTCCTTTTTCTTTTTTTGCCCAACCCTAAACCCTAATCCCGACAGCTTATAGCGCACCTTTCTGAAACCTCAGCCTTCGAGACCCCTGACAACCCCAAAATTGTGCCTCAAGCCAGGCTGCGAAGCCCCCCCATTATCCTCTGGCTAGGCTCTCAGCAAGCTCTACCAGTCCATGCAGAAGCAAAGTGGAGGCCCCGTTTGGGAAGCCCCTACCTAGTGGAGTTATATCGGGTTTGTGAAGAGCGTTCTTTGGGAAGTTGGTTCTGCAAGAGTTCCCCCCCCCCCCCCCCCCCCCCCCCCCCCAAGCGCCCATGCCAAAACGGCACACTGTTTTTGCTTATATAAGGGCGAGGGGATTACTCCTGCCAAGCTTCACTGCGGATGCCAGAAGCCTAACACTGAAAAGGTGCCCAAGGTTGATTTAGAACAAACATTTGAAATTCTCTTGCTTAACCGCCTTAACCCTGAACCCTGAACCCTAAACTCACCACGAACCAACACCAGACCTACACTCTGAACCCCAAATCCTTAAACCCACCATGAACCACAGAGAGCAGAGTGAAAACCCTACAGCCTAACCCTAAAACCTAAGCCACCATGAGCCACAGGTAAACCCAAACCCCCAAACCCATCATGAACCACAGGGGGAGGGGAGGGGGAAGTGGGTCCATGCGCGCTGGCGCATGTATAACCCTAACCCTATATAACTCCATATGGCCCCAAATAATGTACCCTTATGGCCCTAGCCTTGTAACCCTTTATACCCCGCACAGATTCCTGTATTACAGCGCCCCGGCGTCAGGCATGGGGTTTAGCGTTTGCAGGTTTTGATGGTAGCCAGTAAGCTTCGCGCTGCTCAAGCTTGGGATCAAGAAGTGCCTAGGGGTTTAGGTGTACAAGATTTGGGGACTGAGGGCTTAGGGTACCTTTGAGTTTGGGTATAGATGATTGTGTGGGTCGTTGATGTTTATCTTGTCAGGCCACTCCTGATCTTGTGAGCTTGCTCAGTGAGCTGCCAGCAGCCAACGCAAGAGTGGATTAGGGCTTCAGAAAGGTTTCATCACCGGGCTTCTCTAGGGTTTTCATCAGGGTCTAAAATTGCTACAAACCCAAGCTGAAGCACCCACCGCAACCCCTTATGTAAACCCTGAACCTGCTGTCTGCTTGTGATGATCCAGTCTCAAGTCGGAGTTTAAGGGATTCAGGGTACGCAGGGTTTTCGTTCAGGGCTTTGGGTGTTGGGTCTGGGGCTTGCAGGGTGTGGGATGAGATGCTTGTTTTGCCGGCCTTGATGGTTTGGTATGTCCAGTCGCAGGCGTTAGTAGATGGCAGTGAGGAGCTGCGATCTTGGAACTTGCGGCATATGCCGAGGTGCGCGAAGCAGCCGAATGGCTTTAGGCTGATTAGGACTAACCCTAAACCCTAAACCCTAAACCCTAAACCCTAAACTCTCTGCGAAGCATGGCAGCGGCCCACTGGGAGCATTGAAGAATTCGAGACGAAATGCTGCAAGTGGAAGTTCGAATCGCTGCCAGTGCTGCTGGTACTGACCTTGTATGCCCTGAACCCCCTAAACCTAAACCCTAAACCCTAAACCCTAAACCCTAAACCCTAAACCCTAAACCCTAAACCCTAAACCCTAAACCCTAAACCCTAAACCCTAAATACCCTAAACCCTAAACCCGACCTTCAACTCCGAAACCCTCAAGCCCGAAACCCGCACATGGAGAGCGGCAAGGGGGGCTTGTGTCAGCTGCACAACCCTTCCGGTTTAGACATGGCTTAGGGGTTTGTTTCGGGAAGTAGGGTTTGACGGTTTCAGGGATTAGGGCGAGTGCTTGCGCCACATCTTGAGTGCGTCACTCGCTTCTGGCAGTGTTGGCATGGACTTCCGCTACACAGCATCACATGAGACCACCAGGGGGGGGGGGGAAACTGGTGTCTTAAGGAGGTATAGGTTTGATGGCTCTTGGCGTGACTTTGTGGGTGGCGCTGCGATGAGGGCTTGTAGGCCTGATTTTCAATGTGGGCTGCAAAGATTTGGGGCTTACTTAACCCTACCAGGATGGGCTATTAGGCTCTAAAATCCCTATAAGCAACCCTATAAAGGGCCTGTTTAGGGGGTTATGGGGTATAATAGCCCGTCCTGGTAGAAGCCCCAAAGCCATGAAATGACGACTTCCAGCGCCAAGCATGCCCACAGCACGGGCCAAGAGCATCGGGGGCCGAGTGCATCGCGCGCGGCTGGGGAAAAGCACTGCTGTCCTCGGGGACGACCTGCACCCTAAAAGGGTTTGTGGTTCATATACCTTAATAGGAAACATAGTAGTATAGGGCACACGACCCCAATTTTAGGGTCGAATTCGTCCCCAAGGGAGCAGGGCTATCACTATCTGCAGGGCTCGCGCAGGAAGGTTCAGATCGTGGCACCAGCTGCGTGTCGCTGGTAGACAGCGCTACCCTAAACCCTAAACCCTAAACCCTGAACCCTGAACCCTGAACCCTGAACCCTAAACCCTAAACCCCAAACCAACCCTAAACCTTATAAAACCGAATTGGAAGCTCTTCGCATGCCTTCGCCTGGTGAAAAGCCCTTGAAATCTTGAGAGAGGCCCGAGCCTCCAGAAACCTAGGACCTAGGTTGAATTAGAGCAGTTTCGGGTCTAAACATATAGCTCTCGTTTTCTGAGCCCTCAAGTGACTCAAGTATCACCCTCGCAGTCTTCTAAACCCTGCACCCTTAAACTCCATCCTCTCTCCGCTGCTAAGCCCGAAGCTGCTTTATGTAAACCCTAAACCCTAAAGCACCCTAAGTTCCGGGGCAAGGGAAGTGCATGAATGCTTGAACCTCTGTGGGAGCCGTGTGCACGTGCAATTACCCTCGGAAGGTTGTTTAAACAGCAACTTACTTAGGCCGCCGGTTCCGGGTTCCTTTATATATAAGGAACGATCGAGCAATTGGTTTTTGGTGCAGTTTGGTTAGAGCATGTTAGAGCTGTGGGACTTGAGACATTCAAGTTGCGCGACACAGCCTTCTCCGAACATCGTCTCCTGCTTCAATCGAAGCTCAAATGGGCTCGGAAGGGCTTAGGGGCCTAATCCCTAAACCCTAAACCCTTTAAACCCTAAACCCTAAGGCGTCGTTAGTTAGGGGATAGATAGCACCTTTCAGGCACCTTTAGGGGAATGTCGGGTTGATATCGGGCTTTTACCTCGGTTGCCGTCCTGTGAACGATTTGCGGCTTAGGGTTTTGACACTTGCTCGTAAGACTGAGAACTTTTGCAGAGAGTGTCAGGGTCGCATCTCTTCCGAGCTGTCTTCGGAGGCACCAAAGGGAACAGGGGGCTGACCCGATCTGCTGTGAAGGAGCGGTGGAAAACAAGCGCTGCCGCAACCTTTGCAAGTCCCTATCGCCCTAACACCCGCAGCCCTAAGCAGCTTCAGCACTACGACGGCGGAAATGTGCGTACGCGCGTGCGCCTCGCCACGTCGCCCACCGCTTGCTCTCGAAACAGGCGCCCGTTGTAAGGCAGGGCCGGTTGGCGCGGGAAATTGCGGGAGCAGCTGCCGCCATTCCTACGTTTCCTGCTCTTTCGAGCGTGGTGCCCTTGTGGATCACTTGTAATGGGGTTTATGGTTCATACAAAATTATAATTATGACCCAATTTAAGGGTTCATTTGGTTTCCAAGGTGCCAGCTACGGAAAGTGTGCCGGAACCTGCGCACTTGCAGCCTCCCTGCTTTTTATGGATGTTTGCACGCCATGTCGAAGGAAGGGCCGACAGGATATCGGCCTCTACATGTTTTAGCAGGGGGTTTATCACCCTAAGGGTCCATGTACCTAAATATGGAATACTTGGGCCTTAAAATACTTCCTATATGAGGACTTTTGGGTCTAGGTATATAATAATAAGGTACATGGACCCTTAGGGTCAAATGTAGTTTTGAGACATGATGGCACCACGTTGGATCATCCCGCCATGATTTGATTTGGCCTGTCAAGAAGCCGCAAGAAGCCGCGCGCAGTGCAAGATGTGTCGGCTGCACGGTTCGCAGTCTCCGATAAACCCTGCGGCTGATGTACGTTTTCTACAACAATCCGCATTCCTCCGATCGAGGAAGGTGGTGCGTGCCGACGTGGTGACGGTTGCAAGAAAGGGGCAGAGAGCAGTGCACCACTGCACCGCTCTCGCACGGTCAGCATTCGCAGCGGCGGCGCGTCGCAAGCTTGTTTGGTTGAGCAAGTCGTGCGCTCCCCGGCGTTAACCTCTGTCGAGACTTCGGAATGAAGGACGCAGTCCAGCACAACACAGCTCAGCTCACTGCTTCAGCCGCACGCGCAGCGACAATCGCGGCCTGTTGCCAGAGCCTGCAAATCCGCGGCGCCGGCAACAGGCACTGTGGGTGAAACATCTCAACACAGGACTTCAGTCAGTTGACAACGTCGGAGGCCGCTAGGACAAGTGCCGGAAAGGACAACGTTTCCGACGTCTGTGTCGCGGGCGCCTGCTTGTTGCGGCTTCGATGTGTCTTGACGTTTCGGATCGCCGCACATGCTGGACATCGCGATGCAGGCCAACGCGTTCGTAGCCCATCAAACTGCACTCTTGCGCTTGTTTGGGCCGGCATGGCGACGGGACAAATGTTCATGTATGCTTCGGCTCACAACTACTGTGCTGCTTAATGTTGCACCTGGTTGTATGGAGCCACCCTTTGGAATCAAAGCTTTTTGGGTGTACTTAGTTTCCTGAATTTTGTTTCCTGCTGCAACCATGACACGTTTCTTCGGTGATTTTTTCGAGCTTGAGGCCCTGTTTCCCCTCTGCTGGGTCAAAAAAAAGTTCAGGTTGGACAACTTCGGGCCTTCTAAGGCTCCCCAATGTTTAGGGTTTAGCGTTTTTGGCTTTGAGGGGCTTTGCTTCAGCCCAGGAAGGCAGGAAAACTTCAGGCGTTTGTGCCTCCAAAATGAGGCTCCCCCCTCACTTATTTCGTGGCAGGTAGTCCACGGACTCCACGGGCCAGCCGAATTCGGCTTTTATCAGTAGGTTAGTTTGGGTCATCTGCCACAATAAGGAAAAGTCTCAAGCCTCAAGACTCTGAAGGCTTCAGGCTTTCTGGTTCTCAGCTTCAGCCGCGGAAGGCAGAAGAAAATTTCAGGCCTGCTAAGGGCCCTTGTTTCAGCTTTCAAGGCCTTTTACCCAGCTGTTTGGGAAGGGTATAAGTACTAAAGCGAGCGCAACATTACACATGGGATCAACAAGGCAGAGCTTAGGAAACTCAAGATGTTTACGCGCCACTCGGCATGCCCCGGTGCTGGTTTTATTTGGCCGCACGTGCTGAGGCTGTTCCATACACTAGTTACGCCCCCTTTCCTCTGCAGACCTGTAGATATGCGGACGTGCGTAAACAAGGACGGAGGTGATACGACCCAACGAGTTGTAGAACAGCTCCTGACGCCGATCGCCTGGTTTCTGAATCTGTGGCCCAGCCACAGTCGACCCACGGTACTACTTCTGATTCCCTAACCCTACAAATAGGGTATAACCCCCCCCCCCCCCCCCCCCCCAAAAAAAAAAAAAAATAGTAGGTAAATGGGCCCCAGGTAGATTCACAGTGTGTAGCAGTGTAGCTGCCTCTCCCGGGATCGAAAACCGAACGAAGGGCGGAGCTTCGAGCCGCACTTCGCTCCTATCCGACAATTCGCATCCTTTATTGTTTTTTCCCTTTTGCGGTGTAACAGCTAAGCAATCTGGCAGCAAATGAAATTTCAGGACGACTGTTCCTGGCCATTCCTGGCTCTCCACCCTCCGGTCCTTAGCAACTTCGCAGCCGGGGTGTCGTAGCGCGGATGGAGGTTGAAAGCCATTATGAACCCCCCATCCACATGGTCTCACTACACGCGTTCCTCAGAACCTGCCAGTCGGCTGGGAGGTTGGGGTGGGCCCGCGAAATCGATGCTCTTGAAGATCTCGGTTCATGCATGTGGTGGCACTGGCTCGGGTCCTGCAAATGTGAACTCGCCGACACATCGAGCCCATGTCCGCACTGTGTCCGTCGTTTTGTTTAGGATGCTCAATGTCGCGAGCCGGCGGCCAAGTTGTAGCAACAACTGGGTCGTCAGCATTATTTTCCGAAGGCCTGTTCGAACCGAAGTGCTTAACCTCACGCCTGTTGGTAAGGTAGGGGCTGCTTCGGAAGGCGGGGCGCGGACAAGGTTGCGCAACTCCAAGGAGCCCCATGAAGAGCCCCATCAACTTTGGCGTCCCTCCCGAGCCGTTCACGCAACCGCGACAGGGGCATCATCGGCCATGACGAACAGATCTATGAGCGTGTGCACGCGTAGCATCACAGTATACTTCCCTGACGCGCATGTCTTTCCACGCCGCGCCTGCGATGTCGCTGCCAGCGTTGCGCTGGCACGGGTGATTGCTGTCATCCACCATCCAGAAGCCTCCGGTCCGGGCGACATGTTTCGGTCCCGCACACTGGTTGCCGCCCACGCCGTCACGTACTGTAGACACATCTTCGCCTCGGATTATCGCATTCAGACATGCAGACACGCTTCTGCCCACCATGCTGCGACAGTTTGGCAAGGCGAAGTTCCATCTTCAGTGATTGCTTCGCACAGGGTCCAGCAGGGAACCTGGCACCTGAATCGTCTGAATCGTTGTTTAGCGGTAGATGCTGGGAAGAGATGCGACGAATGAACAGGTCAGAGCCAACGCATCTCTGACATCGGCACGAAGTTGTACCGAGGTTTATGAGCGTAGCGGTCAAACATACGGAAAATCACAAGTCCAAACGCACGATTGCTTTCAAGGTGTCCTTGAAGCCATCGCGGGAGGCTCATATGCTCCAGCGACCGACAGTGCTCATTCATCATGTGCGTTCATGTCCCGGGCGTGAAAAAAGAAACTCTTGCTCTGTCGCATTTTGGTTCGGCCATCTCCACAATCCCATTCTGCGCGAACAGTCCTCTCGCCGTTCAGCGACACGTGAAGCACCGAGCTCGGAATCATTCACAGGCCGGGGCAGTGCTACGGCCACAATCGGACTTGGCAATCAGCTGCGCTCCGGACTCGCAAAACAACACCTCGCCGGGGAAACACCTCGAGTTAGCTGCTGCCTCGGGTAGCGAGCTCGGTACAAACCAGAGAGCAGGCGCAAAAGTCTGGAGACAAAACTCGTTTTGGACTGTCCCTTGCATTGTATCCTATACAGAACAGTCCTATAGGTCATCACATCATCAGGCTATGGATCCGACACTCTGTAAAGCAGAAAGCACGGTGACCAGGTTCGCCACACGTGTCTCCAAAAGCATTGACGATGTTTGCGCATATTGGTGTATGTTTGTGTGCTCCTAGAAATACACGAACGTGGGGACGAAAGCAGCCGTTTTCGGGCGTGCTCATGTTTTGGAAAGATATGCGCGTGTGCACGCGTAGCATCACAGTATACCTTCCCTGACGCACATGTGTTTCCACGATGCGCCATGATGCGCCTGCGATGTCGCAGCCAGCGTTGCGCTCGCATGGGTGAGTGCTGTCATCCGCCATCCAGAAGCCTCCGGTCCGAAGCCCACGCCGCCGCGTTTGACATGTTTGACGAAGTGACCGACCGTCCCAATGCGTCTTGAGTTCTCGCGCGGGCAGTGGAGCACTCGTGCTGGCACTGATGCGCTGTCCAGTCAGCATGCTAAGTGGCGTGCCGGCCTTGAGCAGGACGCTCAGACCACCGTCGTCACAGCACAATCCGCAATCTTGCTGGCGGATTACAGGCAGTTAGACATGCTGTTCGGGGATGAAGTACAAGCCCCGAGCATGATGCATATCGTACCAACAGACTTGCTTCAATCCGGCACTGGATAGCACGCAACCCATCTGCAGATTGTCCTTTGGAATTTTGAAATCAAACAGTAATTGCCTTCGCAGACACGCCTCTACCCACCATGCTACACCCAGTTCGGCATACCGAAGTTCCATTTGCAGCGATTGCTTCGCATACGTTCCGCAGTGAACTCGGCATTAGTAAGATGCGGCGAATGAACAGATCTGAGCCAACGCATTTCTGACACCGGCACGAACGTGTGCCGAGGTTTATGAGCGTAGCTGTCAAACATACGGAAAATCACAAGGTTCCAGGCGCACGACTACTTTCAAGGTGTCCTTGAACCCATCGCGGGAAGCTGATATGCTCCAGCGACCGACAGTGCTCATTCATCATGTGCATTCATGTTCCGGGCGCGAAAATTCTGGTTCGGCCATTTCCAAATTCCCAGTCTCAGTGCGACCAGGCATCTCGCCACATCGGACAATTGGCAGTCTGCTGCCCCACGGGCGCGCAAAACAACATTCCGCCGAAGAGATGTTTAACCTTATTCACAACACATGCCAGGCATTGACGATGTTTGCGCACATTGGTGTATGTTTGTGTGCACCTAGTAATACACGAACGTGGGGACGAACGCAACAGTTTTCGGGCGTGCTCATGTTTTGGAAAGATATGCGCGTGTGCACGCGTAGCATCACAGTATACCTTCCCTGACGCACATGTGTTTCCACGATGCGCCTGCGATGTCGCTGCCAGCGTTGCGCTCGCACGGGTGAGTGCTGTCATCCGCCATCCAGAAGCTTTCCGAAGTCCGAGACTGGTTGCCACCCACGGGCCGCCTTCGGGCTTTCAGGCCTGACTCCTGACGCAGAGAATGATAATGACAATGATCATGATATTGATCATGATAATTAGTAGGTCACGGTCAAACCTGAATGCCCCAAGCTGCCCCTTATAAGGGCTCAATCCGCAATCTTGCTGGCTGATTACAGGCAGTTAGACATGCTGTTCGGGTATCCAGCACAAGCCCCGAGCATGAAGCATTGGTGCTGTTTCAATCCGGCCTATCTGCGGATTGTCCCTTGGAATCTTGAAATCAGCCACTAATCGCCACCATGCGACACGCAGTTCGGCATGCCGCAGTTCCTTTTTCAACGATTGCCTCGCATTCCAATGTCGGCAATCGTACCTGAATCGCTGTTTGGCGGCAGATGCTAGATCTGAGCCAACGCATTTCTGACACCGGCAAAAACTTGTGCCGAGGTATTTGAGCGGAAAATTACAAGCTTTCAAAAAAAACCTTCCAGATGCACGGCTTCTCTGAGGCTACCACTCGCGGAAGGCTGTATTGGTCCTTTATGTGCCGGGCTATAAAAGAAAGATTAGTTTGTTTTTGTCATATTCGTGGATGCGCTCGGGCCTCGAAGCAGCACGCTTCGTGCGCTTGCTCGCTCGATGTCGGGCTCGGGCGGTCCCGGCAGCATTCCGGGCCCACCAGCGCCTTTGTTGCCCGCTGGTCCTCGCTGCTCGCCGTTTCCGCAGCGCGGGCTTTTGCGGCCACCCTCCTCGCGCTGCCCGTCGCCCCCACCAACAACGTCGACGGAGGTCCCGCCTCTCGCGAGCCGCATGCCGGCGTGAACCGGGGAGGCTGACCCCTTAACCAACAGCCCTGCACCGGGACCTGCGCGGATCTTGTGGAAAGAAAGGTGCGCGCAAAAAACTGATGCATTTGCTGCAGCCGGCGCAGGGAGTGTGGCATCATTTTCTGCGTTCCGATCACATTCCGAGCTTCAAGGTGAACAACGATTTCGCCACTCTCGGAGGCGATGCTGGTTCGGTGCTTGGTCGCCCTCAAGCACCATCCGCTGTAGACGTGGGGCACACACGGGTTCATGACTTGATAATTGTGTCGCACGATCCAACGCGCGAACATCCATCCACACGCATTCCGATCGCCTGACCCATAAAAAACCTTCGATGGTCAACATCATCATGCGACAACGGGCGTCCCAAACAAGTGTTGAAATCTCCACAAAAAAAACTCCCAAAAAACAATCTCCACCAAAATGCGGGGTGGGCCCCCAACCTGCGATCAGTACGGAAAAAAAGGATGTGGGATGAGAAACTGGTTAGCATTTGCAGATGGCAGGAACAAAGGCCATTGGACCTTATAGAAGATATGCGATCTTCCAAGACGATCGCCTCCTCGCGCGTGCACGCGCCTCCGCCACGCCGCTGCGCTCCGTCCCGCCACACGGGCCGTTTCGAGCAAATGTGGTGCACCCAAGGCCCGCCCCCAGGCACACACATGCCCCGGGCCCACATGCCGCTGGCAATTTGTGCCGCACTTGTCCACTCCTTCCGCGTGTTGCAGGACATTGCATGACGGGCGCCTTGTTGCTTGTCCCTGAAAGCTCGAGCCTGCGGCTGCAAGGGTTTGCGGGGAAGCTGGCACGACCCTCAACACCTTCGCGCGAAGCAGCGGGAAGGCAACACCCGTCCGCTTGCTTGCTCGCTGCTCCGCCATCCCTCCCCCCATGGCTTGCGTGCCTTGCCGTTGCGCTGCACTGGGACCGCCTTGACCAGCAGAAAAAGGTGCGAGGTAAAAAAAAAAAAACAACAAGGCATTTATACACAGATGAGGTTAGTTTTTTTTGGGGTATAGAGTCGAGCTGACGGATTCGTGTGTTTTTTTCGGCTTGGGGCATACAAACTTCGGATCATAATTGGGGGGGTGTAGTTTTACTTGGAATGATTCGGCGCGGCTGTCTAATGGTGCCCCGCGCTTGTGCGGTCGGCAGCTGCTGCTCTCCGCCGGGACAATTTCAAGGCTTTCTTAGCTTTGTTTTCCCGAGGTTTTGAAACTGGTTCACAATGAGTGAGACATGAGTGTACGGTCAGATGGGGTCCTGTACTGATTCTGTTCCCACCAAGAAGGTTCGTCAATCTAGGAAGTTATGATAATGGGCGTTTGACTTGCAAGCCCTGGTTGTTTGCAATTGGTTGGTATGCGCCCAGACGAGGAGCGTGTTGCTTACGGTTGGGTTTAAGAGCACGCTGATGTGGTTTGGCCAGGTCCACATCAAGCCAACTTCCAATAGTGCCTGGAACAAACATGGCGTTGGCTCAAGTTCGTACGGCCATACGACGCTCAGGATTGGGTGCTCGTAGTTGAGTCTGCTCCTGTGGTGTTCGTGCCAGCGTGGCCATGTCTCCAATGCTTGCCCTGCTGTTCGCTGCTAGAACCCTTGCGGTGCTGGGTGGCAGCTGCGGAATGGAAAGGCTGACTATGGAAGGCGCGTATGGCTGCAATTGGAATCAGGAGGGTGACGACAACATGTATTGCAACCTTGCTTGCACAAGCGACCTGCATGCCACACAAACAGATGAGAAGAAGGCAGAATTACGGCCACCGCACATGGAAAAATGCGGTCGTGAATACCGCACGTCGATAGAAGTGACCTGCGCGAAACCCATGAACGAGTTCCCCAATGCTTGCAGTTCAACCGGACCTCTGCAATTTGTTCGCAAAGGACGTGACTGAGACTGGGTCAAGCTTCAGCATCCAAGCTTGTTTTTGTTGTGTTCCTGCGCCCTTCGTTTGGCTAAACTTTTTAACGCAAGTACATCTCTGTTTGTGCCTTGGGCAACGCGGACTCAGATATCTACATGACCCTCTTCACCTACAGGACGGAGGCTCTGCCAACCGGATCCGAGGTGGTACTCGAAGTGCAGTGGCAGTGGGATTCCGGCCAAGGCTGCTCGCAGAAGTACAACGTCACTTATGACAAGTGCTTCGGCCTCGACCCTTGGGGACGGCATGAACCCTAAAAGGGTTTTTAGGGTTCATATACTTTTGGGGTTTAGGGTTTAGGGTTCAGGTATTTTATAGCCAATATTGTATTGGCAATACTAGTAGAGAGGGCATATGACCCCAATTTTCGGGTTCATTTGGTCCGCAAGGATACCACCTCCGTGGGCAACAAAGTTGACGAGCCCGCTGTGGCCCCGCCGAGGCCCAGGGGCAGACCCATAAAGAGGGTTTAGGGTTTATAGGGTCTAGGGTTTAGGGTTGAGGGTTTAGGGTTTAGGGTTTAGGGTTTAGGGTTTAGGGCCACAGGCGACTTCACTTGGAAGACGCAATCAAAGGGCCCGAGCCATTTTCGGAAGCCTAAACCTCAAACCCAAAAAAACCCCAGTCGGGGGGGGGGGGGGGGGGGGGGGGGGTCCTTGCTTGAGTTGAGGTGGCTCTCTCGACAGTGTACCTCTCTCTACTACAAGAAGAAAAGACCCCCCACAGTCTTTCATG
Source organism: Symbiodinium natans (assembly GCA_905221605.1). Lineage (NCBI taxonomy): Eukaryota > Dinophyceae > Suessiales > Symbiodiniaceae > Symbiodinium > Symbiodinium natans. Next base: position 1,622,366 of record CAJNDS010002634.1, read on the forward strand.
GCAACCCTCGTAATCCGCACAAGAAACCAGTAAAATAAAAGCAGTAATAAAATAGATTTTCTGAAGAAGCCAGTCGCATAAGGCCGCCAAAGAACTCTTATCTCTTCCGGCACGTGGGCCCAACCACGACGCAGACGTCGATTACCAGAACCACGGAAACGAGAACCTCAGTCAGCTTGCTCAATTGAGTTGTGCTGAGTTTCAAGTGCAAGGTATGTCTAGGATCTGTGAGCATTCGAGGCGTGCCTTTTGTGGAAATAAGGTGACTAAGACGACCGTAACCATCACATCCATCACGGCAACCACGACAGCCACACAGACCACAACGATGACGACATTGACCGGAACGCTCACTACCAGCACCGTCTCAACCACGACGGCAACGACGACAGAGCCACCAAGTCCCCTGAGTAACTCTCTTCCTTGGCTCCTGGTTGCCGTTCTTCTTCTTGCGGTTGGGGTTGGCCTCTACACCGTCAGGAGGCGGAGCGAAGACGAGCAGCGGTTGCGGGATGCGAGAGAGATTGAGCTGCCGGGGCTGCCGGGGCGCTATTGATGGGCTCGGCTGGTGACATCTCAGGCTTATGTCGCCTGGTGTACCATACTCCTTGGGGACCGAATGAACCCCCAAAATTGTGGTCATATAGCCGATATTACTATAATTCCGATTAAGGTATATGCACCATAAACCCTTGTCGGGTTCACTGCGTCCCCAAGGCTTTGGCACGCGCAGATTCCTATAAAGTCCAAGGCATGACGTGTGCCACGACGGACCCGACGAAAGCTCAATTCGAAAGCTGCCAGCAGCGCTCGTGGGTTGTGCAGATGCATGCGGCCGTTTCCGTATACCAAGGGCTTCTTTCGAGCGCCAGCTTTCCACTGCCATGGGACCCCGAAAAAGGGTTTATGAATCACAGACCTTCATAGGAACTATACCAGTATAGGGTAACCCCAATTTTAGGCTGCATTTGGACCTCTTGGAAACTGGCATGTTTGCACAATCTGCCAAAGCGATAGCGCCGGCTGGACGTTTTGCTCGCTTTTCCTAGACTAAACCCTAAACCCTAAACCCTAAACCCTAAACCCTAAACCCTAAACCCTAAACCCTAGACGATGCCAACAAGAGGGTCAGGCAAAAGCTTGGCCCAAACCCTGACGCCACGCCTAATCTCCATGACTTGTTGAAGTAAGTTGTGCGCTGCCTCCTTGAGGGCCCCATAATTGCGCATTATATATATATATATATATATATATTAATAATCGTGATAATAATAATAATAATAAGAATAATAGTACAATAACTGCTCTGAGGGTATATGAGCCATCAACCCAGGGTTCATTTTGTCACCTGAAGCTTGTGCAGGATGCGGGGAGACACTGTCGGCACCCAAAGCTCCACCTGTGCGAACGGCGGCAAAAAAGATCCCTGGTCGATTGGGGCATAGGGTCGCCAGTGCGAAGTTCTGGTTACTGGCTGGCGATGATTCCCACAGTGTTTGCGTTCTTGTCTACGTTGGCTCACCTATTGCACCGGGAGCGAAGGTCTGGTGTTTGGACTAGCTGGTATCTCTAATGTTGCTGTGCATCGGCTCGGTTTCTTCATGTGCTTTGTGGCTGTGGAAGCCGCTGTTCATGACCACTCTATCCACGTCGGTTGTCTGCCTCAGCTGTGGGGGGCGGCTAGCTTGCTGACTGCGCTTGTTTGGCGCAAGCTGCAGGGCATGCTCTCAAGCTCCACGTTCTTTTGGAAGAGTGTAACAAGGTCCAAATCAAACTCGCAGAATCCCAGCAGCTTGTTTGGAGTTGCGGCTCGGACCCCGATGTGGCAAGCTACTGTGCAGCGTAACCCTGGGGCTCCAGACGGCCCCACAGTAGCTCTTATTGAAAGACGTTCAGACCCCAAGTTGGCAATATTTATAGATTTGGCTCAAAGGCTTGCAGACCGAGGGTGGTTCAATTTACATGCCTGTATAGGGCTCCAAAATGCTCCAAAGCCATGCTTGGGTTGCCTCATGCGTGCAATCCTCCTCCAACTGGCTTGAACTTCAATTGGCGCGTGTTCGCCCGGCACCCTGGCGCGTGGACGACGCTTTTTTGCGGGCACCCTTGCGCCTGCGGTGGGCCAGTCTGGCTGGGCTTCTGTTGGACTCTTGGCTGGCAGGAAGTAGGCTGGGGTCAATGTCGACTGTTGGTGCACAGGACACAGACTGAAAGCTGTTTCCTTGCGTGCGTGTTGAGACGGTGGGGACATATAATGCATAAAGGTAATTTTACAGGCACGGTTCGGAGGAAAGGCGAGTCATTGTAGGAGTTGCCATTTACCACAGTCTTTTGTTTCCAGCAGCTTGCATCCGAGGTCACAGGGCAAAGGAACCAGGTAGATGGTCTGCGAAGCTGTCGACGGGGACAGCGGGCTTCCTCGCATACTGTGCCCTGTGTTACATATCTTCTTGTGGATGGCGATATCCACTCGATTGAGGAGATTCGGGCTGCTATTAAGGATGCGCAGAGGTCGCAGCTGACGGTAAGCGGACAACCATTTTCGCAGAGCCAGGGCGCCAGATTAATCAGAATTGGTCTCAGCTTTTTGCGGGGCCTTCTATCGCGTTTCAAGCGGTGGAGCGTAATTCCTCTGACATTGGAGAAGCGAATGATCATGCCATCACGAATGAGTGCGAGAGACTCATGAAGCGGAGGCAGGGCGCAAGCATTGCTCTCCTCATTTCAGATTTCGGCTATGTGGACATCATCAGGAAGCTATTCGCGCAGGGATCGCTTGGGACAGTTTACACCTCAGCCAAAAACCATTCCCTTATAGAGCGTTATCGTGCTGCAGGCGTTGAAATCGTGGGTCTGGGACAGGGCAGCAGGGCCAGCACAAAAGTGAGAGCTATCCTCCACCAGGACGGTAGTGGGCATGTGGAGCTTGCGACGCCGTATGATCGCCATAATGTGTCGGATGAGATTTCGATGGACGCGCTTATCAACTTCTTGCGTGAGCTCGATTATGTCGGTCGCGACGAACAGGAGTTCTTGTTGCACTCCCTGGCAAAATTCTGGCACTTGAATGGGTTGGGATCTTTGACTGTGTTTCCCCAGCGCTGCGCCTTCAAAGACGTCTATGTGACCATGTCGACCTTGCGTGAAAGACCCTGGCAGAGGTATACTCACGACTTAGCCTTCCTGCTTCCACAATCGGTTAATAGGCCGAAGTTGGTCAAGGCAGCGAAACAGACGTTCGGAAGCGGCTTGGCCAAGTCAATTTACAAGGGTGGTGGTCCGTTCATACTCCGAGATTCCGAGAACATGGTTCGTCAAGCCTTGGAGAAGATGGGATATCTGGACGGAGACCTAAATGCCGACCTGGCTGAAGCAATGCTAGTTTTTGTGAACGGTCCCAAAAATCAGTACAAGCTGCGAAAGGACCTGAATGCCTTGCCAAGCCCTCAGGATACGCCCGTGGAAGTGCAGGCAAAGCTGCGGCGCGCCTTCTCGTCACACCGTTCGGACTGCGAATGGCGCATCGCGCCCAGGGATGATGCCGTGCGCATATTGCTCCGACAACAAGGTTTCTTGGCCAGGGCCGATGCCAAGGCCAAGGGGACCGGCGAAGTGTTCGAAGCAATGGCCAGCTATGCCAAGCGGCACGGTCTGCCTAAGATGAAGACATACAACGGGTATGTCTTCCGCATTCTGCGGGCCATGGACCGCACGCCGAACAAGACTGGCACTGTGGAGTTCCAGCTGTGAGGCATGTGCAAGAGGTGCCGACATCACGAGGCGTTTTCGCTCCAGGGTCTGACGCTGTTGCGCAAGCATAAGCATTGTTCAGCATGTGTTCCACTCGAATGCTGCCTGCATCAGAACCTCTACAGGTGAGGGGCTTATTCTGAAGGATTGTCCCTTGCGGATCTCGCTTAGAGTAAGTCTTTTCTGGTAGTTTAGGTTCCTCACATGGGCTCTTAGAACAACCCTAAACCGTAAACCTCACGCGCTGTACGCCAGAGCTATCCGATTCGAAACGTGCTAGGGGCCTGGGCAGAGTTCAGGTCCTACAGGGTTACGGGGCCTGAAGCAGGGTTGGTAGGGGTGTCTGGGCTTCAGGACAAATATATATATATATATATACATATATATATACACATATATATATATACATATATATATAGTTAAACCCTTTTTGGGCCAGGGTATTCAGCCCAGAGGCTGTTCTGGGATTCTAGGGACAACTCCAGACTCCTGACAATGGGGCGGCGAGGATGGGTTCATTTCGACTGTCTCACGGAGCCACAAACCAGACCTTTTCCGCGGTTGCAGTGCCGATTGAGCGGGCGGTTGCTTCTGAAATCTTCGAATAGTGAGAGTTTTTTTGCGGAACCATGGCAGGGCGTGTCCTTTCGTCACGAAAGCACCTGTCCAAGCTTCACAAAGCATGCACAGGGGAAAAGTCACGCCAAAATCTACCTAGCTAATCCAAGAGAGTGATCATGCAGCCCAAGGGCTCAAACACCAGAGAATCCACAGCCCACGCGGCATGACAGTAGTGCAGTCTTAAGTCTGAGGAGGTCGAAGCAAGTAGAAGGAGCATGCGCCAAGACACTAATCCTACTGCCTGCGCATTCGCGCCATCTTTGAGGCATTTGAAGCCAAAGCGATGCTGTAGACTTTGTGAGCTGCAAGCTGTGTCGCCATGTCCGCGCCTAAAAAGGACCGGCACCTTTACGACACAATTCCAAGCGCATGGGTGTCTCGAGTTGCTTGACGGTGACCAGAGGATGGGACAGCCATGCCACGCAGTACGCGTTTAGCCCTGGTTGCTGCGCCGCCGCCTTAGAATGCAGTTGCCAGTTCGCAGTGTTCGGTCTCACCCGTGTTACCTAAACCCTATATAAACCCTAAAGCGCCCCTTGGTAACCTAAGAACCCTGAAGAGATTCTGACTTCTCTTTTTTGCCCAAGCTTTTGTACTTGCTGACTTGGATTAGTCAGCATGCGGAGGTCAGCAGCTGCTGCAGAGGCATTGACGTTCCCGATCGACTTTGCGAAGACGCGCATGCAACTCAAAGTGGGCAGGCACACTTCAGCTATTTTGATTTTCAAATTTGACGGTAGTATATTGCATTTTACGACATTGTGATTATGGCATATATTGCGTTATACCTTTTTGGATGTGGGATTATAGATGAGAATATATGTATTTGTTACTATACCTGGTTGATTTTGCTGCATATCACATGACGTGCTCGCAGGGTGTGATTGGGTGGAATTATGTGCTAGTGCTGGCGCACGATTAGTTTTGCACTTGTGCTCGGTCGTGGCGCAAGGCAGACTTTCGTCGACTCATTGGCAAGCCTGGCCTGTTTCAGAGTCTGCTTCCGTTCCATTTCAGCTTCGTGATCGAGACGTAACCCTAAACCCTAAACCCTAAACCCTAAACCCTAAACCCTAAGCCCTAAGCCCTAAGCCCCAAGCCCTAAGCCCTAAACCTCCTATGCAGGTTAGTGCACTTCGGCACGAAGGACTTGGCCGCCCGGCGCATCAAGACACCTGGTGGAGGTTGCAAGGTGGCAAGACTTGCCAAAGCAAGTTAGCAACGTAGACAGGGGCAGCCTTCCGAAGAATCAGCAGCCTGGAGGTCACTTGCTACAGCTGATTGAACCGGTCTCCTGGGTTTAGGGTTTAGGGTTTAGGTTTTAGGGTTTGGGGTTTGGGGTTTAGGGTTTAGGGTTTAGGGATATTCTCCCTCAAACCCTCGTAGTGACAAGTTGACTGACAGTGTGTTTGTGCAGACATTGTGGCCTGATTAACTGGTTGAGCATGGCTCAACCAAGGTGCCGTGTATGCGGGTTTGCCGTCGGTGCCCTACAGTGTGCTTTTCCTGCTGCTTTTAGGGTTTATAGGGTTTTGGATTAGTGCACGGCGTTATCTCTAATCACATCACCTAATGTTGCACTGTCTTTAGTATGGGGCCCCCCCCCCCCCCCCCCCCCCCCCAAACAAATTTGGACCCTCTATAAACGCGTGGCCCGGCGACCCCCCCAAACAAATTGGGGGGGGGGGGGACCGCCCTCAGGGCCTCAAGCCTTTAGGACCTCAAGGCCTGAAGCTTTCCAGCCTTTAAGATTCCTGGAGCCCAAGGCCCTCGGGGCCTCAAGCCTTACTGCGTAAGCCCTTAACCCAAAACACAAACCCTCAAAAAAAAATCATCCGAAAAAAACTTGGTATTATAGAGGGTAGCCAGACAAACTTACTAAAAACAGTCTGACCGGCCCGTGGGCTACCTATCACAAAATTTGTTTGGGGCCTCGTTTCGTAATGAATTTCCATTAGGCTTTACATGGGATTGGCCGGGCTTAGATTTCTGGATTCTCCGCGCTCTGGCTCTTTAAGGTTCCTGGAGCCCAAGCCCTCAGGGCTTCAAGCCTTACTGCGAAAGCTCTTAACCCAAAACACAAACCCTTAAAACAAAAAAAAACGTCCGGAAAAAACTTGTGATAATAGCGGGTACCCTGAACAAACTCGGTTCGCAGAATAAATTTTCGAAACTTGTGATTATAGACCCTCCTTATACTAAAGTCAGTCCAACATTAAAGCCTTCAAACTCTGCCACCACGTACAGCCTTGGAGCAATGTGGCGCATCCTCGGCCCACCAGGCCGGCAGTTCTCCGACACATTGTGTATTCTTCCCTGCGCATCTCCTTCTACGAGGATGCGCGGGCTTGGGGTTCCCTGGCCTTGCTTTGAGGTGTTGTGAGTGAAGGTACGTAACAACCTAAGGGAGTACAGAAAAAGGGCCCTAAACCCTAAACCCTAAACCCTATAAACCCTAAACCCTATAAACCCTAAACCCTAAACGGCAACAAAGCATCATGTCGTAGCTGCAGCAGCAGGATATGCGCGCAGCATTTTCGCGGCATCTGCCGGAAGAGAGGGGCCCATGCCCCAGTGTGAGTTGGGGACCGTTTAGGGTTTAGGGTTTAGGGTTTAGGGTTTAGGGTTTGGGGTTTAGGGTTTAGGGTTTAGGGTTAGGGAACCGTAAAGTTGGGGTCATCTACCCCCTGTACCACTACATGCAGGTATACCTGAAATGTAGTTCCTGTTTGGTGAGTTATCGGGGGGTCATGGTATACTACACCAAAACGTACTACAGTAGGAGCCTTTAGCTCAGAACCAGGAATCCTAAAATTGGGGGGAGGCACACACTATGTACTACTATTGTTCCGATAAGGTATATGAACCATAAAATCTCTGAACCCTAAACCCTAAACCCTAAACCCTAAACCCTAAACCCTAAACCCTTTTGGGTTCATTCGGTCCCCAAGGATGTGAGGTGGAACCGAAACACCTAGAGCTCTGAGAGTCGGCACTCGCATGAGCCCTATGGGGGTTTAAGGTTTAGGGTTTAGGGTTCAGGGTTCAGGGTTTAGGGTTTAGGGTTTAGGGTTTAGGGTTTAGGGTTTAGGGTTTAGGGCTTAGGGTTTCGGGTTAGGCTTTGGGTAGCCCAGTGGTGCCCTTTGGCCCCCTCTGTGGGGGTTGTAGGTTCGCTCATCTAAAGCAACCAACCCAAAGAAGGGCATCCTTATTGTGACATGGCTGCTAGGCTATCAAGCTTTTAGGAGCAGAAGCCTCTTGCGTCTCAATGAGAGTTGTATACAATGCATTAAGTAATTAGTATTAGAGCTTTCAAGAACAGTCCTTCTTCCAACGCATT
>CAJNDS010002634.1:1635076-1877628 GCA_905221605.1 Symbiodinium natans
TGGCCCGGCAGGCAAGCAGCGTCCTCCCACTTACAGACTTGTGAAGCATCTTCAATGGGAACCAAAGGAACCCAAAACTTGGGTTCAGAATATACACTCTACTACGAGAATTCCTACCCGATGAAGGAATATAAACCATAAACCCTATCAGTGTTCATTCGGTCTTCAGGGTTGGTGTAGCCTCCTCAGCTCCCATGTTAGCCAGTTTTTGAAAGTCAACAAACAGTACGTAGTAGGGACTACAGTACCCCCCGATTATCATCCCTCTGAAGGACAGTTAGTAAAAGCGGGGAGCATCCCAAGGCATGCAGTGTTGAAGCCAAGGTACCCTGAAAGCAGCCGAGAAGGGCCCAGCACCATTGATCCTAAGCCCTAAACCCTAAGACCTAAACCCTAGGCCCTAGACCCTAAACCCTAAACCCAAGGCAAGATTATGTTCCCTATTTTCTGTGGTCGGTGCCTCTGGAAGTTACGGAAGTTGCTTCTCATGTAATTTGGCAAGCTCACATAGTGTCGGTGTCACAAGCCCACAAGGCTTCCGGCATCATCAGCTGCGTGAAGCCCTGAGAGCGCAGAAATGTAGACCTCGCACAGGGTTTAGGGTGTAGGTTTTGGGGTTTAGGTTTTAGGGCGTCGGGTTTAGGGTTTAGGGTTTAGAGATCTGCTATCTTAGGGTCTAGGATTTAGGGTTTAGGGTTTAGGCCTGGAGGCACTTGAGGGAGATCTCATTCAAAAGGGGTTTAGGGTTTAGGGTTTAGGGTTAAGGGTTTAGGGTTTAGGGTTTAGGGTTTAGGGTCGTGGGGGATGCTTGGACCTGAAGGGCCCACAGGGTTTGGCCCGCAGGGTTGGGCGCGCTCGCGGGGGCTACGCCAGTGGGTTTAGGGTTTAGGGTTTAGGGTTTAGGGTTTAGGGTTTAGGGTTTAGGGTTTAGGGTTTAGGGTGTTCAGGTTTGAGGAGAGAGCTGCCCAAGACTTCATTCTCCCACAAACAATTCTGGCCCGGCATGATCTCGGGGAGCACAGGGAAGCCACCAGGGAGTTGGGATCTTTCGGTTCGAAAGCTTTAGGATGCTCGCCTGGAGTTTAGGGTTTAGGGTTTAGGGTTTAGGGTTTAGGGTTTAGGGTTTAGGGTTTAGGGTTAGGATGCTCGCCTGGAAAGGTGCGTGATGCAGTGGGGTGCCCAGCTTTTCTCAGCTTCAGCCCAAAGTTGGAAGTCTTTGGAGTTTTAGGGTTTAGGGTTTAGGGCTGAGCTCTCGCCTCCGTGTGAGGTCCGGAACGAAGGTTGGCTGGCGTTGTGGTCCGCCTCTGAGCTTTTGGGTTTATAAGGCCTGGTGTTTGGGTGGGATCCTGGGTTCATGGGTCGTTCTGCTTCTGCTTCATCCAGTCGCATGAGGGTCTGAAACCAATCCATGCTCCGCCGCTGCTTCTTGCAGATGTAAGGGGCCTTGTGGACAAGACGTGCAGGCTTTCAAAAAGGGGGCCGCAGGACGGATCAAGCCCCAGTATAGTTTGCGCCACGGGCAAAAGAACCCAGATCACTTGTCCCGATGTCCCTCCGCCTGCCATGGCATCCTTTCCATCTGGGAGATATCTTGATCACCATGCCAGGCCTCTGCCTGCTAGGTGTGTCTTGGTAGCCCAGTGGTACCCTTTGCCCCTTTTTTTTCTTTGGTTCCCGGTTCCCTTATAAACGCGGCTTTAGGGTTTAGGGTTTAGGGTTTATAGGGTTTAGGGTTCAGGTTGCCATTATTACAGGATGTTAGCTGGGTTACCAAGGTGGTGCACTGCGCCACCGTGTTCTTTGAGATGGCCATTGTTGAGGCTATGTCGGCGGCTGGTCATTTCAAGGAGACCCTCTCCCCTTTGATCCTCGTTTTCTCCGCCAGCGTTGTGACAGTGTTTTGGTAGCCCAGTGGTACTTTTTTTTCAAGGTTCCCTTACAAAGTCATCAACCCCAAAAAGAGTACCCTCACTGCAATATGAACATGGTTCCTGCGCTGCGAAGGTGTTCTACACTTTGCCTGCGGTCCTGTTCGTTGCCTTTGTCTACTTCGGCGATGTCACAAAGCCATGCTTGATGGCTGCTTGTGGCGCCGTTCTTGCATGCAAAATGGCATCAGAGCTTGCCAGTACGAGCCCGCTTGCCAAGCACCTGAAGTGGACTGTGGCGCCCATGCTCTTCTGTGCAATTTCGTTGTGTGATGTATGGCGGTTTTGCTGTTGTGCTGTCATTCTGCTCTCGATGAAGTTCGGCTTGGCGAAACTCAGCAAAAACTTCAAGTCCCCACAACCTGCACCAGGTGATCCTCTCCGCATTTTGTGCATCGGAGACAGCTTTTATCCCTACATGGATGGTGTACAAACATTCACCACCAACACGATTCAGCAGTTGAAGAAGATGGGGCATGACGTGCACGTCTTCACTTCCGTGGCCGGACCCGACAAGTTGTTTGACGTGGATGTGACGCGTGGAGCTGGCATGAGTGGTAACTATCCAGGTTGGGTGGTTGTCAAAATCATGGTTGCCTTTTTGGGTCCCTATTTTAATACGGCACCGAATATTTTTGGGTACCCCAAAAGGGAGCATAATTTTGACAGCCACCCAGGTCATTCACTTACATTGCCAAGCCCCGCTTTGTTTCGAGCATTGACCTTTCGACCGCACTTGGTCCATTTGTTCGACACTTGTCCCATTGCGTTGCTCACAAGCTTCGTGCTATGGCTGTTGGATATCCCATATGTTTGGTCTCATCACACTCGCATCGACCACTACGTCCAGTTCTTGCCTCAGCCAGGACCGCTGATTGGAATAGCAGTACTCCGAGCGTTTGGCACCTTCATGTGCAACTTATGCAGCACGCACATGATGGTGGATGATGCCATGAGGAAGGAGACCCCCTGGCTACAGGGTGTCGATGATGATTGCAAGTTCTTCTGGAAGTCAGGTTGTGATGTCAATAATTTTACTCCTGAAGCGCGGTCGGCAGCAACACGAGAGTGGATCAGTGGTGGACGACCGGATCTACCTGTCATTGCGTTTGTCGGGCGCATGGCGTACGAGAAGAACATCAAGTTGCTTCCAGATTTGATCCTTGGTAGCCCAGTGGCACCCTTTTTCCCCTTTTTGTTGGTTGTTAGGTTCCCTTATAAATTAGCCAACCCAAAAAGGGTGCCCTTACCCTAAACCCTAAACCCTAAACCAATATGGTTACTGGGGTACCAAGGATCAAAAAGTTTTCAGAGCATGGATTGGAGAACAAATGCCGCTGGGTGATCGTGGGGAGCGGCCCAGCGGATGATGATATTCGGAGTCAGCTGGATGGCTTCGGCAACGTGGTCTTCACAGGTCGGCTGGGCAAGGAAGAGCTCGCGAAAGTCTACGCCTCCTCGGATATGCTGTTCAACCCTACAGTGACGGGAGGTTGCGACCTGGTTCTCTTAGAAGCACAAGCAGCAGGCTTGGCAGTCGTGGCACCCCGCTTGCCAGTCATCTCCATAGTTGTGGGTGACGGTGTTCGTGGGAAGTTGTACGAACCCTTGAACATGGAAGATGCAAAGAGGGCCGTGCTAGAGTGCATTGCTGACTTGGAGCGACTAAAAGCACCCACACGAGCTCATGCAGAAGCTGAGTTTGCGTGGGACCGTGTCATTGCAGATGCCGTGAAGATGTACCGGAAAGCACTCACGGCTCCAAGCCGGTACTGAAGAGTTGCCTGTTTTGCCATTCTTTTGCTTTCAGGGCACATTTGGTGGCCCTGAAACAGCGGGGATCCAATGCCAGGCTCACCTGAGTTGCAGGAGCTTGCGAGGATTTTGGCTGTAGACTCCGTCTAGATCTTTTCAAGGTTACGATAGTTTCACACGCAAGTTTTTGCGCCAGTGGCTTTGAAGAAAGCCTCTAATTAGACTTCGCCTAGTACTTTCAAGATTGCGATAGTTTCACTCACAAGTGTTGCACCAGTGGCTTTGAAGAAAGCCTCTAATTAGACTTCGCCTAATACTTTCAAGATTGCGATAGTTTCACTCACAAGTTGTGCGCCAGTGGCTTTGAAGAAAGCCGCTGATCACTTCGATATCATTCTGTGATCCGACGTGTCACCTGACGAGATAACCGCACCGTCTCATTATGCAGCCAGAGTGCTGCAATGTGGTGTGTGTGTGTGTGTGTGTACCTGGCTGGCTGCTCAGAGTTGCTGGTGGCAAAAGAGTGCAGAATCTGGGCCAGCCCAAGGTGGCACCCAGCAGCCCTTAGCCCTAAAATCCGATAGCCCCGGCCCCACGTTCTCCTTGCGCCAAGGAAAGGCTTCTTCCCAAACTGGGCACGCCTGGGGCCCGGGCCTCAGTCCTCCACACACTTGGGGCATCCTCAGCCGAAGGTCAGACGCTTATAGGTTCCTAAACCCTAAACCCTAAACCCTAAACCCTAAACCCTAAACCCTAAACCCTAAACCCCCAAAAGATCCAGAGGTGGATAGAAGCTGCGGAAGCTTAACAATCAGTGTGCAGGGCGGGCTGAGGGTTCTTGCACGAGGCATGGGCACGAAGTGTTCAGTGTTCAGGGTTGAGGGTTTAGGGTGTAGGGTTCCGGCTGAAGCCTTCTTTGCTTGTGAAACTCTTACAATCAGGGAGCGTCTTCTGCTCTGGAGCTATCCGACATGGCATGGCCAGCTACACCTTTCAGCAGAGCAGGGGGTAAGGAGGAGGCCGCGAGGAACGAATCGATGGAAAGTATAAGGTCTGTTCTCGCAAGATGTGTGCAGGCCTTTTGCAGCAGGAAGAAGTACGCTTCAGCAGGCATCCTAGAAATAGCCCGAGGAAGCCCGAACCCTGACCCCACCGCCGTCCCCCAGTCAGCCTCAACCTTGCATTCTGTAGACGAGGTTCATGGTGGTCATTCGCCATTTATAACTGTACTTATAACTGTACCTGCAAACATATTAGGGCACTTAAGGGGGGGTGGCTTACGATTGGTCAGTATGTACCATGAAACCTCCAAGTACCCCAATATTCGCTTTAGCTGCCTGTTGGAGCATGACAACGGCTGCTCAGAAGTCAGGAGAATGTTGTGGGCCTAGTGTAGGCAACCTAGGCAACCCCGAAACCAAAGCTTAAAGCCCAAACCAGGGAAGCCGTTCAACCCTGAGAGCCCTAACCCTAAACCCTAAACCCTAAACCCTAAACCCTAAACCCTAAACCGCGGGAGCCTTGAGGCCATGGCAGTTGACCTTCTGGGTCACGTACGAGCACTCCCGGTCAGCCCTAGGCGCGGGGACCTGCGGAACAGGAAGCTGGGTTTAGGGTTAGGGTTTAGGGTTTAGGGTTTAGGGTTTAGGGTTTAGGGTTTAGGGTTTAGGGTTTAGGGTTTAGGGTTTAGGGTTTAGGGTTTAGGGTTTAGGGTTAGGGTTTAGGGTTTAGGGTTTAGGGTTTAGGGTTTAGGGTTTAGGGTTTAGGGTTTAGGGTGTTTTGTAACTTCATAGGCCAGTGTTGCCCTTTTGGGGTTCTAGGTTCCCTTTCATAAGTAAACCACCCCCCAAAATAAGGGTTCCCTTGTTGTAATGTAGTTGCTGAGCTACCAAGATAAAGGAGCTTCGGGGATTAGGGCTTAGGGCTGAGGGCTGAGGGCTTAGGGCTTAGGGCTTAGGGCTTAGGGCTTAGAGACTGTCATGCCAGCTAGGATTGCGAGTGTGCATGTCGCTATATCCTGCATCCCCAACCACCTCAGGAACCAAGCGTACTCCCGCAACCCAACCCCTTAGCCCCAAAGGGCCCATATGCTTTTAGGGGAACCCCTTTAAGGCAGGCCCAAGTATATCCTATATATGTACATGGACCCCTTAGGGGACCTTATTGAGATGACAAAGCAAAGCCACAACCCACACAATCCAGGCTACGGGGGCTTCTGAGCTGAGTGAGCCCGGTTGGACTGGGACGCTGGAACAAGAGCGAGTCATCCGTCATGCGTCAGCTTTCGCAAGGCTTCAAGCCCCCTGGCTACCCTATCTAGCAGGGCCGATATCGAAATCTGTACCCAAAGATGTTAGGGACACTTTCCATTGTCCTGCAGCTTAGTGCAACTCATGCGTTGCAATCCTTAAGCCTGCAACAGCCCAGCGCCCCACCACCTCTGTTTGCATGTCGTGCCGGCTGCCAAACTCAAGTTCGCACATCGTCGCTTCAGCGCCTCAAGGTGGGGTATAGCAGAAGGACACACCGAATGGAAGAAGGCACGCAGTAGAGCTGGAGAGCCCCATGTCCTTGCAGCCTCGCATATCCGGTGTCTGGTTTCATGATGCAGTTTGGCTGCTTAGCTCATGGCGGCTGCGCAGAAGCAGCTTGTCCAACATGGGAACGGGCTACCAGTCTGCCGCATAAGTCCAGTACAGCAATTCTGCTAGTGATGCCTCACCCTAAACCCCGAAACCCGAAACCCTAAACCCTAAACCCTAAACCCTAGGCCCTAAACCCTACCAAGAACAGCCACCCGGAGTGCTCTTATAATTAGTCTCAGAGCATTCCGGGTCGTTGTACTTGCCGTGGTGGTAATGGGACTCCAAGCTGTAAAGTGATTTTCTTGGCATGCTGATTTGTGTTGCATGCTTCCCGCGATTCTCGATTTTGCAGGTTCCCCCCATCTTGAGGAATCAATACAAGTCAGTGCTTTAAGAGAAGCTCCTCAAGTACATCTATGCCGTATATATATATATATATTTCTATATATATATATATATATATATATATATTTCCATATATATATATATATGTTTTTCATTCAGCCTGCCTATAGCGCCCTGTGTCCAGCAATTTGCGCAGCCGTGCAACGAAATTCAGAAGCGGATCGTCATGGTACGGTCCATGGCAGCCTTGGGTGCATGCGTTGCAGTTCTCCTTTTGGGTCCTGTAGCTACGTCACAGGCTGGGGGCTCTAGACAGCTTAGTTCCCTTTTTGGGTGCCAGGGTTAGGGTTTAGGGTTTAGGGTTTAGGGTTTAGGGTTTAGGGTTTAGGGTTTAGGGTTTAGGATTTAGGGTTTAGGGTTTAGGGTTTAGGGTTTAGGGTTTAGGGTTTAGGGTTTAGGGTCAAGCTCGGCAGCATCCGGGTATAATCTTCATAACGTGCAGCAGCTTGGCCCCCGGCAGGATCTGGCAGCCACGCTGGCGAAGGACGATGCCTGCGTGGCTCAGGAACACTGCAGCCTCCAGCTGCTTCAGTTTCGAGGCCATGGGGACAACTCAACTCCGGACAACGCGAGTATGTCGGAGAACTCGGGTAACTCGAGCTCGATGGGGATGGACTCAGAGTGTGTCAGCAGCCGCACCGGCCACGTCTCTTGGGTGGACGACAGCGCCGCGGCCGATGCTTCCAAGACAACTCAAAAGAAGCTTGGGCTGAGAAAGCTCGTGCACCACCGATGGAAGCTCCACTCCTCGCAGGTGGCTCGCAACGATACCTGCGGCAAGGCTCACAAGGCCATGCTTGCAGGAGGGCAGCGAGACATCGAGCACCGGCTCTTGAACCGAACAACCTACATGATCCTTGGAAGCTGAGTGAGTAGACTTTACACTTTTTGGAATACTATAATTCCCCTATAGAACTGAAAGTGTAACCGTAAACCCTAAACCCTAAACCCTAAACCCTAAACCCTGGTGGGGGGGGGGGGGCTTCTGAACTCAGCAACTAAGGATCCAGAGGCTTCGCTTGCCGGGGTGTAACAGCAGCCAGGCGGTGAACGCGTCCTTCGAGCCAGGGCCCAACATGGTAAGTGGCCTCATCAACGCATCCAGAGCCTGTAGCTTGGTAGCCCAGTGGTACCCTTTACCCCTTTTGTTTGTTACTTAGGGTTTAGGGTTTAGGGTTTAGGGTTTGGGTTAGTAACCAACCCCAAAAAGGGTGCCCTTATTAGAATATGGTTACTGGGCTGCCGAGGCAGAGAGTCCTGGTCAAGCCGGGCCGGTCACGTTGCGAAGCAGTTCTTCATCAGAGTCGCTGGCCAGTGTGGGTGGGAGAAGCGTTCCTGCCAAGAGGAGCCAGACGTCCCTGGTGTCCGTTGTGAGGAGACGGTCATTTGCCCTGTCGTTGTCGAGTACCTGGGCTGATTCCCATGAGCGAGATTCTCTAAATCATGGCCCCCTTATTTGGGAGAACAGATTACGAACGAAGCCTTATACATATATATATATATATACACATACACACACACACACATATATATATATATATGTATAGTTCGCATGTATATTCATGCACATATGTAAAGGGTACCCAAAAAAATGGCCCATGGTTTAGAGAATCCACCCAACAGAATGTAGAGCTGCCGTTCCGATTTTAACCTTTTGCCCGCGCCCAACGTGCAGCCAGCGATCTGCAAGTGACGCTTGTGCTAGAGTTTAGGGTTTAGGGTTTAGGGTTTAGGGTCGTATCTACCACAGCAATGTGCAGGTTAAGGCATGATAAGACTGGCTAATCAATTCTAGCTTGCCCTCTGCCGTGCTGCTGGGTTGCATTCTCACCGAAACTTATACGTTTCTGGTTAAAGGCCAGTCTGTACAAGAGCAGTGGCCTATCGCATGCCCAACATGCAGCATCATGCAGCCGGCAGTTTTGCGTCCCCCCCCCCCCCCCCCCCCCCCCATTTTGTGGCAGCTGCACCCTACATTGCCCACCATTCTTATTCTTGTGCAACAGCAGCGAAAAAACCCGTCAACCCGTTTTTGTGCCAGGTCGACCTCGAGATCTGGTGCGCCGTCTCATGGCTCGGGCCGGTGCTCTTTGAGGGTTTATGAATAAAGGGTCCCCTAATTATTGACCCCCCCTAAGAGTCGAATTATAAGGAAAGTATCCCTAATTTCGGAAACCCCCATCTCTGTTCCCGTTGTTTGGGCCGAGTTGGCACGCTTGCGTGCCTTTAGATTGAAGGTTTCGCTTTGACCTGTTGTCGTCTCGTGATTAGGAAAGTCCCCACGGTGCCAAGCCTGCCCATGGCCTCCGAACCAGAGGTACAAGTTGTCAAAGTGAGAGCTGCGGTCTATTTGCACCCATGGCCAGAAGAAATGTCTGGAAGCATCATCCTAGCTCATTTGCATTACAGTCTTCTGTTGGCTCCTGAGCGTACGAGATGACAAGCAGGCAGCAGGAAGATCCCAAGGACGCAGACCCGAACTTGCTCCAGCCTTGTTGTCTTCAATCCTTACTCGCGTGCACAGAGTCGCCACATCCATGCGCGCAGCTACAGTGACCTGAGATGGGGCCCTGAAATCCTAAGCCCACTACCTCAAGACTCAACAAGCCCTTGTCCCAAAGCCTGGGCCTAGACCCCAAACCCCAAACGCCCAAACCCTAACCCTGGTTTAGGGTTTCGGGTTTAGGGTTTAGGCTTGCGCAAGGTCCTACTCCCAGCTGAGGGCCAGGGCCGAACCCCAGGAGCAGCAAAAGAAGCGGAAAGGAGTTTTGCTTTGCTTTGCAGGCGCCGGTGTTCCACGGCTTGTTTGGCAACATGTACCGCCTCCTTGAAGTGACAAGCGCTAAACCCTAAACCCTCTCTTTCACACATATATATATATATATTTTTTTTTTAATTCATATTTTATTTATTTATATATATACTATATTTATATTTATATTTCTATTTATATTTATATATATATCTATATTGATATTTCTATTTGAACCTTAAATGGGGCCGTGGCCATTGGCAAAACTGTGGCCATTGGCAAACAACCCGTGGCCATCGGCAAAAAAGCCGTGGCCATCGGCCACAGAATTTTTTGCAACCCCCCCCTACCTCTCGACCCCCCCCCCCCCCCTCCCCCCCGAGCTCCCTGCACCCTCTGCCGACCCCTGTAAGACGCCAACAAGCCCCCAGGCTTATTGGTGCGGAAAGGGCCTCTCTGGCCCAGACCCCTATTCTGGGCTCGAAACTCTAGGTCTGGGGCAGATGAGGGCTTTGACACCCCACCCCCCCTTTATTCTTTCTCATCTTGAGGGGTTCGAGGGTGGCCTGGGGGAAAACAAAAACAACATGAGGTTAGCATGACTAGGTTTTCTCGGTCAACCCGGACCAATGTCTAGTTGATTCTAGGGTGGGTTGGGGATTGGCTCGAAGTAGCGAAGAGACGCAAGCACTCGAATTGCAGTCTGAAGCGCGCTCATGCGGTTGTACGAGGATGCCACCCGCCACTTTGTTACGGAGCGTTTCGGGCCTGTTGGGAAATCAAAAAACATGAGGTTAACAATTTTTTTTGGCCGGTTCGTGCCCGAAAACAAAAACATGAGGTTACCAAGGTTAGGTGTTTTTTTGGCTGTTCGTGCCCGATACGATGGTGGGTTGGGGGCAGACAAGAAAAATGAGTTTCATGATTTTGTTTGTTGGTTGGGGGGGGGGTTGTTCGTGCCCGAAAACAACAAAAACACATGAGGACAGAGTGAGGTTGGGGACAGGGCTTGCTCATGAAACATTTAAATCGTTTCTTAATGTTTTGGGATTCGCTGGGTGGGTGGGTTTGCTTCTAGAGTCGAAACAGCGGCTCTACGAGAGATTGCTCGGCCGGGAGCTGCCGAGCCCTAAACTCTAAACCCTAAACCCTAAACCCTAAGTTGGGAGCTTCAGGCTCGTGAGAAGAGCTCTTGGAGCAAGGAGTCAGACTGGCAGCATCTTCTTGTTGTGCACGCGCTTGTGGCTTACTTGGGGACTACATGAAGCCCTAAAAAAGACTTATGGTTCATATACCTCAGGAAGAGTTCTAGCAGTCTAGGGTAGATGACACCCAATTTTAGGGTTGATTTGGTCCCCAAGCTAAAGGTAGGGTATAAGGTACGCTTGGAAACGCTGGAATCCTCACGTGATAGGCATGCGACTCTATTGGGAAGGAACAGAGGCACGAGTTCCCATGGCTTCTATTTGCTTTAGGGCTGAGGCCTTAGGGTTCAGGGGCTCAACACCCGGAGACCCTTCATGGCACAAGCACCCTAACAACTAGCACAGCCCACTTGTTAGAGCTCGCCTCAACGTGTAGACGATGAAGCTATGGTGGCTTGCTTCCGCCGTGGCCGTTGCCGTCCTGGCAATCCTGCTTGGGCTCCATACCAGCCGGGCAAGGTCTGGAACATCGAAGCAACAAAAGCAGTGTAGGTCTAAACCCTAAACCCCCTCAAGGCCCATCCCATAGGGCCCTGGGGACACTTGAAGGCTGGGAATACCCTAGGTACCCTAAGTGCTCTTGGAGCACCCTAAGCCGTAAACGCTAAACACCCTAAGTGCCCTTCAAGTCAGGCAGGCGGGCGGCAAGACAAAACCCTAATCCCTAAGCCCTGTCCCATACACCAGTGAGCTGTGCTTTGCTTCTGTCGTCCCAGCCAAATCTCCAAGCAAGTCATGGGGCGGGGTTTAGGGTTGAGGGTTTGGGGGTTTAGGGTTTAAGGATTACTGTTTGGGTACATTTAACATAAAGGGCTTCGTATCGAAAGTTGCAGCGACCACAACTTGGGGAACCCCCTCCCCCGCCCTCCCCTTCCCTTTGAAAGATTCTCTAAGGGAATAGAAGGGCCATACTAGGAGTATATCAGGGGAAGGACCTTTAAGGGTACATCCTTAAATGGGGGTCCAAGTTTGCCTCCCCTGATCCTAAACCCTAAATCCCAAACCCTAAAACCCTCAACCCAAAACCCTACACCCGAAACCCCAAACCCTAAACCCCAAACCCCAAGCCCTAAACCCTAAACCCTAAACCCTAAACCCTAAACCCTAAACCCTAAACCCTAAACCCTAAACCCTAAACCCTAAACCCTAAACCCTAAACCCTAAACCCCACCACAACTTGCCCTGCAAGGTTGGGAGAGCCGGAGTTGCCTGGCTCCTGCGGCCAAGCCGAGGCCTGTCCGGGATACACCGTTTCTTGTAGGGTTTAGGGTTTAGGGTTTAGGGTTTAGGGTTTAGGGTTTAGGGTTTAGGGTTTAGGGTTTAGGGTTTCAGGGTTTAGGGTTTTAGGGTTTAGGGTTTAGGGTTTAAGGATACCCCAAACCTATGAAGTGTTTACGGTTTAGGGTTAGGGGTTTAGGGTTTAGGGTTCTCTCAGGACTCTGTTCTGAAATCCCAAGTAAAACAGGGGAACTCTACAGTGCTGCACTGTAGTTCTTTTTGTTGATTGGACATTTTTTGGACAACGGTTCAGTCTTTGTGGGTTCCATGTTGTTAGAATACGATCCTAAGAATTCGGAATCCCTTGGTTGGGCCTGGGGTGTAGGGCAATGTTTGGGAGGGGGGCCGGGGTGATGTCACTCGAATCTCTAGTTTCAACTTGAAGGCTTTTGAATGTAGGTACGGAATTGCTTCATCATTGCAAATTTGTCCTGCCACTTTACTACTGCTTGCGAATGCATTTCTCATGACACACGTGGCGTTCCAACACACGTGCATGCGCACCACATACGTTCGCACATGCATGTCTTATAGGGGCATGCTTGCGCCCGGAGATGCTGGCATAGACATAGGGCCGACATCGATATTTCTACGCTTGTGAGGGCGTGTGACGTCAGGTTCCCCTTTGGCTTCCGAAGCCTTGATTTCGTCCTCCGGCGCCGAGCATCTCGAAACCCTAAAATCCCTAAAGCCAGAAAACTTAGAGCCCCAAAGCCCAGTTGGCCCTACAAGACCCAAGCCAGCCGGAAGCCAAAGCCGTACTGTTGGTTAGTACGGAATGGGGGAATGTGGTACCCTACATAATCCCTCAGAAGGTATATATAGGGCCCTAGATACCCTAAACCGTAAATCCTAATTCCTTGCTAACCAACAGTAACTGTGGAGGTCGGTGCCATGGTGCGCTTGTCGTACGATCTCTACCACGCTGCCGATGGCACTCCAGCTCTGTGGCGCCAAAGGGATCTAGGTTTAGGGTTTAGGATTTAGGGTTTAGGGCTTAGCATTTAGGGTTTAGGGTTTAGGGTGGGGCTCAGGGTTTTAGGGGCCTAAGGCAAAAAGGGAGTTGCAGGTTCAAGGTGGTTGGAATGCTCACTGATTATCCCCTACCACAAGCATGGAGATGAGTAGGCTTGATGCACGATAAAGGTGAAGAACTCGTAAGGAATAGAATCTCATTATCTAAGGATATCTGACCGTGCGAGCTTGTTGGCCAGAGGCTGCAGTTGTTGCTAGATGCTTGACACAGGTACATGTGGCTACATACGCATCGATGTATTCTCTTCGTAGGCATATGTATACATGCATGATCATGCATAGTTGGTTCTGCACCCAAGAGCATGTGTGCATGCATATATATGTACATATACATATATATAGAGAGAGAGATCTACACATTTACATGTCGCTATATCATTGTACGCATACTTCCCCTTACGTCTCCATGCTGTTCACTTGCCAACTCACTGATTGCTTGTCGTTCATTGTGCACTTCGTTGTAATTTACTTTTGCAAACAGGTGAACACACAAATATATGTATATATATATATGTATATATATATATACAATTCTATATATGTACTACATATATATATATATATATCAGTTTTGGTATTTTTATTTATGTGTACTGTATACATGAATAGACCAAGGTCGCCGACGGCCATGGAACATTGGAATTCGAGGCACGAAGGAGTCGCACTGTACCCCTGGCCCTAAACCCCTCAACTTTAAACCCTACACACTAAACCCTGCACTCCAAGACCTAAACCTCCTAAACGAAGCCCTGATCTCCAGAAAAAGCCTTAACCCCTAAACACGACTTCCAAGGCGGGGCTTGGGCAGTTTAGGGTAAAACGGTTTTGGGTTCAGGGTTTACGAACCGAGGAGGCAGCCTTGAGGTCCTGATGCCAAGTACATGAAACATTCGCTTTAACCCAGAGCACCCAGAGAGAGTCAGTCCGAGTGACAAGGTGGTGGGCGAGGTCCAGCGTCCTAAACTGCATGCGCCATGATCACATGTAAATGTACGGGCAGTTGCTGCGTTTTCTTTGGCAGATGCTTGCGAACCGGGTCAAGAGGGGTTGAGCCAGAAACATGCCCTGCGAACCTGAGCATAAGCTGAGCCCATCCACCGAGAAGCTGTAGCGTTGGGGTGCACGACTCGGCATGACTTGTGAATGCGCGAGGGTGCGTGAAGAAGGGTGGTTTAAGGCTCAGCGTCGTGAATGTCCACGAGTCTCTGGATGTCTGCTACTGTAGCCCTAAGGGTCCATGCACCTAAATAGGATGTACTTGGGCCTTAAAAGGGGCTCCTATGTGGTAGCTTTAGGGCCTTTAGGGCCCAAGTCCAAGTATGTACTATTGAGGTAACTGAACCCTTTGGGCAGCTGACATTCCCAGAGGTGGGTCGTGGAGACGTGTTTCCGGCAGTGGACGCGAACGTCAGGGGCCTGGGCGTCGGCGAGATGAAGGACTCCGTATCATCCTAGAGCACCCTGTAAAGTAGGGGGTTCATGGTTGTGTTTGAGCTGGGTGCCCCAACCCCAAATCCAACCCACTAAATCCGTTTCTCACCTTTTGGGCTGCTTGTTGGGCTTGTTCTGTCAGGAAGTCCTGGTAGCCAGGGTTTTAGAGGTGGATCAGGACTTTCTAAGAGTCAAAAGGGCTGAGCACTGATGCTGTTGGATTTAGAATTCTTTCCCGTCTGGGACTCGACAAAATTGGGGTCTTCGGGAGCCGCAGAACTTCCCCTTCGTCGGGGACGCTGGCTTTGGCGAGCGAAACGCCGACTGGGTCGTGGAGTACGACCGAAGCCCCTTGGGGCGGTGGCCGATTTTTTCGGGGTGCCAGGATGCCTTCTCGTAGCAGGATCACATGCGGAATTGCCAAAGGACCCTCACAAAGACACCTAGACTGACCACGCGCCAAGTATATGTGGTCGAAGTATGTCTGCAGGAGCTGTCCATTCTCAGCTTCAGGGTTTAGGGTTTAGGGTTCAGAGGTTTAGGGTTTAGGGTTTAGGGTTTAGGGTTTAGGGTTTAGGGTTTAGGGTTTAGGGTTTAGTCTCTACAAAAACTGAGGCTACTTTGGGGACCTGGCGGTGGGTACGCCAGTGACAGTCCAGGGCAGCACTGCCATCGTGGTTGCCCTGATGCTCGATGACGAAATCAGAGCCTGTTGCGTTTAGGGAGAAGGGTTGATACGAAGGTGCAAAGCAAAGGCAACAACCTGCGAGCATTGAGAGCGAATACTGGAGCTCCCAATGAGGTAGGCAAACGGACACAATACGAGCAGAGCTGATGAACCCCCACACTGGTCTTTCAGTTGCATCCCTCTCGCGGGTTCTGGCCTTACGGATAGAATCTCTACCGCAATCCTTGGAGAGCGTCGAAGCTGATAAACCCTGAGATCATACACTAACCCGCCGGAGTGCTCACTCCGAGGATAAGTTGCTTGTCTTGCATCCTCTTGGCTTTCTAAGCTTGCGCGCATCGGGGGACCCTGATTGATTCAACACCCACACGCTCCTCCCCGCATGGGCTTTGCTCCTCCTTGTCACTAACCTGCAAAATATGCTGGTTTACGAAAATAGGGGGACCCCTAATATAGACCCCCAAATAGTAGGATTCCCCTTATAATAAGGACCCCAATAAGGTAACCCGAATTTCGGGACACCCCCCCCCCCCTCCCCCACATTTGCTCTCAAACCAAAGACTGTTCTCCACGCTTTTTTCATCTCGCTATCGCCCAAAAAGGGCCCAAGCACTCCGTTCCCAGGATGGAAAACAGCGTGCGCTTGGACTTTAACCATCCACTGGCTGGTACCAACCTGACCATGACTGTCACCGCCCCTGGGTCTTGAGATACATTAGGGTTTAGGGTTTAAGGTTTAGGGTTTAGGGTTTAGGGTTCCTTTCTGGCAGTCACCAAGTCCCAGTTGCAAAAGGGTTTAGGGTTGGCGTTCCTAAACGTTTGCTACTCTTGGCACTACAAACCGGAACGAAACCCCAACACCTCAACCCCCCCCCCCCCCCAGCGGTAGTAACTAAACATTCCCATAGGACTTAAGCTAGAACCGACTGCATCCCTGAAAGCTCGTTTAAGCTCAAAGGCTGCATCACTGGGAAGCACTACACACCCTGTTCCTCCCCGGCACCCCTAAACCCCAAACTTGCCCCTAAACCCTGGCAGCCCTAAGAACCCTAGGGTTTAGGGTTTAGGGTTTAGGGTTTAGGGTTTAGGGAAAAAACCTGGAAACTGGAAACCCTCAGTGCTAGAAACTCTAGAACCCCTAGGAAAAACTCTAGAACCCCAAACCCCACAAACCCTTCACAAACCCTCAACCCCATAAACCCTAGAAACGCTAGAGCCCCCAAGCTCTGAAAACCCTGGAAACCTAGAAACCCCATAAACCCTAGAAACCCTCAAAACCCAAAATCCTAAAACCCTGGAAACCTAGAAACCCCATAAACCCTAGAAACCCCATAAACCCTGGAAACCTAGAAACCCCAAACCCCATAAACCCTCGAAACCCTAAAAACCCCACATCCTCGGAGTGCTAGAGCCCGCTAAACCCAAAACACCTCCTGCCGAGCGGTTCCTCCAGCTATGCAGGTGCCAAAGCCCTAAACCCTAAAAAACAAACCTAAAACCCTAAACCCTATAAACCATAAACCCTAAAACCCTAAACCCTATAAACCCTAAACCCTGAACCCTAAGTCTGCCAAGGTCATGGAGTGCAGGCCACG
The DNA here is from genome assembly GCA_905221605.1 of Symbiodinium natans. NCBI lineage: Eukaryota > Dinophyceae > Suessiales > Symbiodiniaceae > Symbiodinium > Symbiodinium natans. The sequence continues at coordinate 1,651,734 of CAJNDS010002634.1, forward strand.
GAGCGTGCCGGCCGTACGCGTGGAGACGCGGGTGCCGGGACACGGCAGAGCGACGCCCCAGGACTCCCATTGGGGGTGTTTAGGGGTTTAGGGTTTAGGGTTCAGGGTTCAGGGTTTAGGGGTTTAGGGTTTAGGGTTTAGGGTTTAGGGTTTAGGGTTTAGGGTTTAGGGTTTAGGGTTTAGGGTTTAGGGTTTAGGGCTAGGGTTTAGGGATTTAGGGATTTAGGGATTTAGGGTTGAGGGGTTCAGGTTGACGAGGGTTGAAAAGATTCAGGGTTTAGGCCCTTTTCAGCTGGCAGCAATGAGGCCAGATGCCCCCAAGGGTTGAAATGGGTTGAGGAGTTTTTAAGGCTTGTAAGGGCTTGGAGTTTGTGGCGAAGTTGCTTATGAGGGCCGGCTTAGTAGTCTGACAGTGCGTTTGGTTGGTGCCAGGAAGGCTTAAGAAGCAGTTTATCAGTGCTCCAAGTGCACAGATGTACAAAGAGTGTACAGGACCGCTTTTGGTGTTACCTTTGGTTTGTGAGGCTGGCCTAGGTGCCTGTATGTTGTATGTTGTTGAAGTTCCCTAAGCCCTAAACCCTAAACCCTAAACCCTAAACCCTAAACCCTAAACCCTTTGAAGAGAGTTGCGGTTTAAGTGGTTTCGAGGGCATATCCATGGCCCTGAGCTCGAAGCACGGCCCTGCACGTGAAGCGTACGCCTCGAACGCCTGCGTGTAAATTCCTAAACCTCAACCCAAACCCTACACCCTAAACCCGGCCCTACTGGTGAACCGCAAAGTGGAGGGCTTTTGGGAAACATGACAAGGATCCCAGGATTTAATGGCCAGCTTCTCATATCAAATAACAAGCCCCTTTTGGCGTGAAGCCTACTCCAGGAGGGTGAGAACGTCAGCATCCATTGCGAAGGCCTGGGGGCCTGGGTCTACAACCCTCTGGGCGTGGAGTCAGGGTTCTTGTAAGTGCATTCCTGAAGGCCCTCCGATGGAGCACTTTTCTTGGTGTAAGTGTGCTAAATTTCTTAGTCGGAGATAGATAGCTGACACCAAAAGGAACTGCAGTGAAGTCTTCAGGGTTTTTTCGTTAAACGTGCAGTCTCGGACTGGAGCTCCAGCTTGCCTAGCATGGCCTTGACTCTCAAGGGTGAGGGCACCTGTGATGGCGAGCCTCATGTTCCAGAGCCCCCCGTTCGATGGTCAAAGGTGCCTTCGCAGAGACCGGCGAGGTCTTTTTTTCCAGCAAGGAGTGGGTTCAAGTGCGTGATAGCGACTGGGGTTAACGTGGACTTGCGGTTTGGGACACGAAGTTGCATCAGTATGTCATGCGGGCTCCTGCCCCTAGATCCAGATCCTGTGCCAAACCGGGACAGAAATGGGATCCATCGGCAAATCTCTATCCTGCCATATGCCTAGACCCCCTCAGCTCTTAAGTTGCTGGTAGACCCCCAAGGCCCCAGAGAGCCCAATACCCCTTAAAATTAAGGAATATAGCTTAAATTACAAAGGGATCCTTATTCTGATTTAAGGAATATTCCTTAATTAAGGGGTATTGGGCTGTTTTGGGTCTCAACTCCAATGCCACCTTGAACCCAAAATCCAGGACTCCGCGACACCCTTTGTCTTTCAGGTCGGCGCGGGGACAGCCGCCCGACGCATCCAAAAGCCTTTTCTTAGGTTTAGGACTTAGGGTTGATGGGGCTTAAATCAGGGTTTAGGGTTTAGGGTTTAGGGTTTTGGCTTGTGGTGCACGGGGGCGTTGGGCTTGAGTAGGTCTTTGGGGCAATGTACTTCTCGAACACCTTTGGCAAGCCACCTTAGAGAAGGCGCTAGACCTTGCGAGTGCGCGCGGCGCACCGTCGACAGAGACTTGAAGGCACACAACAAGGAGCCTAGACTCATGAACCTGTCCAACTCAGGTGATTCCAGGCCTTGACAGTGGCGTCAGGCGGATGTCAGAAGCTTCGGCAATCACTGGCCTTCGGCGTAGGCATTGCTTTTGGATTTCCTGCACTTGTTTCGGGGCTTTGGAATTTCAAAAAACACCACCTGTCGCAACTAAACCCAAAGCTCCAACACCTGAACATCTAGAATCCCAAAATCCCAGATGCCACGCCCCTAAACCCCGAAGCTTTAAGGTGGGAGAGCAAGCACGGCTGCACATCCCCTCGGACTTAGCTTATGGCCAGAAGTCGGACCGCGTGAAGGTGGCAGTTCCTAAGGACGTGCTCTAGCCGAGATGGGCTAGGGTTTAAGGTTTAGGGTTTAGGGTTTAGGGTTTAGGGTTTATAGTTCAGGGCTTGGGGCTGAGTTATGTTCGCTTATATGGCTCGAAGGGTCTACTTGCGGTTCTGCCCTGGAGTTCTGGGTTGGACATGAAGCCCTAAACCCTAAACCCTAAACCCTAAACCCTAAACCTTATAAACCCTAAACCCTAAAGTGCAAACTGTCATGGCACCCCGCGAGGATGTGGTCTTTGACGTGGAGCTGCTGGAAATTCAACGCTGAGCGGCGAATGTGCCGCCATATGACTTCCCCCACACACATGCCCTGTAGACTCAAAACCCTGCTAGAACCCAGGGTTTAGGGTTTAGGGTTTAGGGTTTAGGGTTTAGGGTGAATCCTTAAAGCCCCTAAACCTCAAATCCGAACTCTAAACCCCCAAGCCTCCCTGCCCTACACCTTGACCCCCAAATTCCCTCAAGCCAAGACTCCCAGAACCCTCAATACCCTTTAACGCTGCACCCAGAAAGCCCTCACAGCCCCAAAATCCCTGGAAAACCCTCAAAATGCCCTCAAATCCCTTAAAACCATTAGACCTTCAGTGTGTCTCTGAGTCATGGCAGTCCTTACACTTCGTCTCCAAAATGCGGGACATGTCGCCTGTGTCAAGGGTTTTGGGAGGATTCGGGGAGAAGGGGCTTAGGGTTTAGCGCTTAGGGCTTAGGGTTTGGGGTTTTCGGGGCAGTTTTGGCCATGCTTCCACCGGTCAGTCCATGCATCACACAAGGGGGCTTTAGAATGGGGAGCCGATGTCGTGACATAATTTAGTTCCCGAAGTAGGCCCTTATTCCCTTTTCTAAACCCTTAATTGGCCCCTTCAAAGAAGAAGAACAAAATCGGCACCCTCTTAGAGCATCCGCACTTTGCAGCTGAGTCTTCATCCCTCAAGCGATCCCCACGACGACATCGCACGCCCTTAGTGGCCTGGAACAAGGTGTTTTTGGAGGAAAAGGACTTAACACTGTAGGTGAAAATGCTTGTAGAGCCTAAACCCTAAACCCTAAACCCTAAACCCTAAACCCTAAACCCTAAACCCTAAACCCTAAACCCTAAACCCTAAACCCTTCTCTCCACGACCAAGGCTCGAGTTCCAGCCGCACGTTTGAAAGTGGAATGTCAAGACCCCCAAAGCTTCACATGGCCAAAGTGGAAGAGTTAGGGTTTAGGGTTTAGGGCCTTAGGGTGCAGGGTTTAGGGTTTAGGGTTTAGGGCCTTTGGGGTTTAGGGTGCACGGCAGCTTTCACCGGCCTTCTTTCGAACATCAGACCCACAGTCCGAACCAAGCCTTGAACCAGCCGCCATCTCTCCCCATCCCCCTCCATCCAAACCCTGCCCTTCTCTGAGTTGCCCTTGTTTCGACCCACGCGAACCCCAATGTCCGGCGAAAACAGCGGCCATGATGAGGACCTGGCTCAGGGTTCGTGGTTCAGCAGCCTGTGAACATGTAATCCTTTTTTTGGGTACATTGTGCTCAGAATACAAAGCCATGGAGCTATCCAAAAATCTTGCAGGCAAAGCCTTTTGTTCTTTTTCTGGGAACTGCAACAGTAGGCTTGGGGCTTTTAGGGTTTGAGCTTGCGGTTTTGAGATGGCTGCTTCCTAAGCTTGTACACCCCGATTCTCATGACGACCAAGAATCTTCCTAAACCCTCAACCCTAAACCCTAAACCCCCCCCCCCCCCCCCCCCCCCTACCAAACCCCTGAACTAAGCGCACAGACACTCCGAGACCTGCTTGGAGGTCCATGGTACTCATTAACCAATTATCACTGTATTTATAACCCACTTCTACACCCCTTAAGTGCCCTAACATGGTCATAAGTACAGATAGAAGTTCTGTTTTTCATTGGTTCAAAAGTACCATGAACCTCCCAGTAACTTCTTGGAGCCCATGGCCCCAAAGTGCTTGTCTTTGCCAGGACATGTGCCCCATTTGTCTGGAAGATGAGCATCTTGGGTTGCATGTGGTGTGGGGTTCTGCTTGGGGGTACTTGGAGGTTCAGGGTACTGATAACCCCAAATATAACTGTACTTATAAGCCCCCTAAGTCCCCTAGGTCGGTTATAAGTAAGACATGTTTGGGTTCATAAGTCCCCATGAACCTCCAAGTAGAGGGGTTTCAGGGGGTTCTCCGTGGGCCCTTCCGCCCTCCCAGCAAGCCTACAACGACTGTAGGTTACCGCAAGCTCCAGCCCTTTGATTCCAGGGCATGACCCCTACATTGAATGATCAAACCCTGAACCCTAAACCCTAAACCCCAAACCCTAAGAAAGCCCCCGCGAGCCCACCATACGGCCGAGGCCAACACAGCCGGTGATATGTCCATGTCCAGGTCGAGCCTACGGCCTTTCTTGTTGGGGGGGGTGGTAGGGTTTAGGGTTTAGGGTTTAGGCTTTAAGGCTTTAGGCTTGGGGCTTTAGGCTTAGGGCTTAGGGCTTAGGGCTGAGGGCTGAGGGCTGAGGGCTTAGGTGGGGTTGTTTGGGAAGGGGTGGGTTGTTTGGGAGGGGGCGGGTGCTTGAAGGGGATGGGGCTTGTTTTGCGGAAGCTGGTTCTCTAGCACTCCAGTCGTCGTCGGAAAACAAGGCTGGTGCGGATGGAAAGGGCAAGGTGTTCGGCTTCGGGGGCCATCGACGGAGTCTTGCTCGACGTGGAAGCTCGAAAAACATCAGTCAGACTCCATAGATTGACATCACGCTAGCTGTCGTGAATCAAGGAACTCAACCTTAAGCAAAAATGATAGACGTGAGGCACTTAGTCAAGCGTCGTCAGACGGAGATGTTGTAAAGCATTTTAGTACCCGGTAATGCCAGAAAGAATAGCAAGAATGAGAAGTCATCACCGTCATCATCATCATCATCATCATCATCATCATCATCTTGATAGGGCCCAAGGATACTTGATGTCTAGGCGCCGCAATTTGTACACAAGTAAATACAGGCTGCGTCTTTGCTTGTTGCAGTCCTGACGATGAGGCGCCACGTCTTCCACAACCCTACGCGTGCACAAGCCCCAAGCCTGCTGTAAACTGTACTCGGGGTTGAGGGTCTAGGCCCAACCCTAAACTTTAGGGTTGAGGGATGAGGGTTTAGGGCTTAAGGTTTAGGGTTTAGGGCTTAGGTTTCAGGGCTTAGGGTTCAGGCCTTAGAACCTAAATCCAGCATACGTGAAGTTAAATTTGCATCCGATTGTTTACAGGGGTGGGGGTGGGTTGGGGGGAGCGGGGTCCTTTGCAGAATGTGCTTCTTTGTCGAAGAGTCTCTACAAGGAGACCCTATTGAGAACATCTCCCCATCAAAAAACCCCGGGCTCTTGACTGATTAGCTTGAGTTACCAGAAGTCTTTAGTCTATATTCCTTTTCCTACTTCAGTTACCAGATCCCTACATGGTGGTCAACTTGAGCTTCGAATTCCCCTAAACCCTAAACCCTAAACCCTAAACCCTAAACCCTAAACCCTAAACCCTAAACCCTACGACCCTTAAAGCGAGAGGCCACCACGTCTTCTGCAACGACTGCCTGGCAGCCTCCAAAGCCTTGAGCTGCCCCTTGTGTAGGACTGCTAGGGTTTAGGGTTTAGCGTTTGGGGTTTGGGGTTTGGGGTTTGAGGTTTGGGGTTTATAGGGTTTGGGGTTTACGGTTTAGGTTTTAGGGTTTAGGTTAGGACTGCCGCGCCTTCTTAGAGCGGCAGCAAGGTGGTGGGATCTGGAGTTCTTGGGACTCAGTTCTGAGGTTGTTTGTTCTTGACTTTGTTATGGCTTGTAGGGCTTTGTGGCTAAGTTTTGGGTTTTGGGACCTGATTGTTTCGGATCTACTTCCTATGCACGGCTGTTTGGGAGAGAAGGGTTGAGAGGAGATAGAAGGCGAGGGCGTAGGACGTGTTTATCCCTGGCCGCCCAGATTCCTTGAAGTGTGGAGGATCTTGCATCTCTACTTGTCCTGGATGCCCGTAAGTGCGGAGGATCTTAAGTACTCGTATCGCCGCATGCCCTACGCGCCCTACACCCCGAACGCCCAAACAGGCCCAAGTTACCTGCAGGCTCCTAAAGTATAGTACCCCTAAACCCTAAACCCTAAACCCTAAACCCTAAACCCTAAACCCTAAACCCTAAACCCTAAACCCCTTGCTGGTGTAGTATACTATAGCCCCCTATACCTATCACTAACCCAACAAAAGAACCACATCAGAGTCTTTAGCCTAAGCCCCAAGCGTCATGGGTTCCCCTCTATACTACCCCCCCTAGGTTCCCCCCTTCGATAACCTTATGGGGGGAACCTGGGGGGGCGGGGGGGGTTGGTACTGTCGAGGGGGGTAGTACACCTAAACCCTAAACCCGACACCCTAAGCCCTAAACCCTGAACCTTGAACCCATAAATCACAAACGCAGCAGGAACAAATCCGAGCCCGTGGTGCGCTTCCTCTTTGGGCTCCAGCGCCCGGGTCAAGGTCGGGGTGCGGGCGCTACTGCCCTGGGGGTTTTACGTTAACCCTAAACCCTAAAACCCTCAACCCTAAAGCCCTAAACCCTGAACCCTGAACCCTAAACCCTAAACCCTATAAACCCTAAACCCTTTGGGTTGAGACTGCAAGCCCTATGAGCCCAGCCAACCTGCCCCAAGCCCTGCAAGAACCCTATCAGTTTTAATAAAGGGCGTGCCAAGCTGCCGAACAAGCGCGCGGTTTGGGTTTAGGGTTTAGGGTTTAGGGTTTAGGGTTTAGGGTTTAGGGTTTAGGATTTAGGGTTTAGGGTTAAGGGTCCTGGCGTCAAGTCCTTGTGGCCGAAAACTGTCTGATGCCCCTCCGGCCTCCCAAGGGCCAAGAATTTGAACCCCCGACCTTCTAACAAATGGGTATATGGGCCCTAAAGCCTAAACCCTAAAACCTGAACCCTAAACCCCAAGCCCTAAACCCTAAACCGTAAGCCCTAAATCCGTATCCTCCTCGGCCCTATATGCTCAAAAGCAGGTCAGCTAGAGTGGATGGTCGACCAACTGATGGAATCAGCGCTCCCTGACAATCAGGGTTTAGGATTTAGGGTTTAGGATGTAGGGTTTAGGATTGAGGGTTTAGGATTTAGGGTTTAGGATTTAGGGTTTAGGATTTAGGGTTTAGGATTTAGGGTTTAGGCTTTAGGGTTTAGGATTCAGGGTTTAGGCTTTAGGATTTAGGATTTATGGTTCAGTTATGGTTCAGGACTTCGGGTTTAGCGTTGGGGGTGGGGGGGCTTCGGGTCGGTAGAGGCCAGTCGGCCGCTTTGCATTGAGAGTGCTGCTGTGGGCCATAAACCCTAAACCCTAAACCCTGCCATGGTTGATGGAGGAGGGGTGTAGGCTTTGATGAGGCTTGGACGGGGTTCTTTGGCCAGCTAATGCCGAGTCCTGTGCCTGTCTCTCAGACCCTTTGAGGCACGCTGCAGATGACAGTAGGTGTTGATGAGCGTAGCATTCTCGGGATCGCCTAAACCCTAAACCCTAAACCCTAAACCCTAAACCCTAAAGCCTCAGTGATATTGTGGGAGAAGCAGTGGCAAGGCATAACAAGGCCAAACTGAAGCTTCGCAGCTTAGCACAAACACAAAGCAAGACAATGGCCAGGAAGCACGTCCAGCGGTTTAGGGTTTAGGGTTTCGGGTTTAGGGTTTAGGGTTTAGGGTTTGCTCCGAGGTTGCAAGGGAATCTGCAGATACTGCAGATTCTCGTGGAGTGGAGCTGCCCCGTGAACATTGCCGCAGGGGCCTCGGGCTCTACATGACGCCGGGTTGACGGCGTTCTGCCTGCGACGAAGCTGACCCTCCGAAATGAATTTGTTGTTTGTTGCCCTAAACCCTAAACCCTAAACCCTAAACCCTAAACCCTAAACCCTAAACCTAAACCCTAAACCCTAAACCCTAAACCGCTTGGTGGGGGCGGGGGGGGTGACCACTCGCAGCTTCACATTGCAAAGCAGTTGCCGACATCACACGAGTTGCTTCGCGCCTTATCCCCACAACACGCCAGCCCGCAATAAAGCAAGTGGAAAGAATCTAGGTAAACGCTATGTCTTCTGTTTCCCGTTGATCACTGCCTATATGCGAAGCAAGTACGAGAGATGTGTTGGGAATTTTCCGCCTTTTGCGAACAGTCCTTGATAGGGACTATAGTCCCCCCCCCAGCACAATCCCTCTTAAGGAACTGTTGTACCAAAACCCTAAACCCTAGACCCTAAACCCTAAACCCTAGACCCTAAACCCTAGACCCTAAACCCTGAACCCTAAACCCTAAACCCGGCACAAGGGGGAACATCCCAAGAGATGTGCCTCAACGCGCATCGACCTCGGCTTCCAGGAGCGCGAGCTCCAGCCGTTACACCTCGCTGCGCAGGACCCACTCCCGTCCTAAAAGCTTGTAACGTGGACCCAGGGTAGGCCCCTAAACCCTAAACCCTAAACCCTAAACCCTAAACCCTAAACCCTAAACCCTAAACCAACTTGTAACGTGGACCCAGGGTAGGCTCTTATAGGGTTTAGGCAGATTGCCTCTTCATGGAAGCGCTTGTCTGAGAGTCAGCAAGTGTGTCTACAGTTCAGGGTGTGGGTGCTGCTTCCAAGGCTGTTGCAGAAGGGCTTCGAGTTCCGATTGGGGCGTCCTTTTTTAATTTAATGGGCTCGTGAACCCCAAGCCTAAACCTTAAACCCTAAACCCCTAAACCCCTAACCCCGAACCGCCATTTTGGCTCAAGGTTCTCCCAAGCCTTGAGGCACATGCCCCAGAGACAACTACCAACATCCTCAATTCGCGGTATCTCCATACCAGGGGACTCTGTGAGTTTGAGCCAGATGGCTCGGGAAGGCAACCTGGTGACTGCTCTCGCATCGCTTCTCTCTGATCCCAACAACACCGCCCTGACAGGAGGTGTCGCGTTTGACAACCTGCATGTACAACTCATGCAAGCCTAAGACGCAGCAGGCAATGGATACCAAGGCCCCGCAGTTGCTCACTTCCACCATGTTCGATCTTGGTGCTCCGTGGATTCATGGCATGAAATCGGACTACAGTGTGGACGACGACTCCGTGAGTGGGTTCTTGATGGAACTCTACACGCAGGTCTTTGGGGGCTCACAGTTCAAGAGGCTCTCCCACTCCCCCGAGCCCAGGCTAGTGACGCGGGCGCTCTTGCACCCCTTCCCAATCTGCGCGTACCGGGAACCCCCGCCCGCACAATTCAGATGAGAAGCTTTCGCGAAGTTCTGCATACTTCTGACTTGGCATGCTGGGGGCCGAGTGTCCCGGCATTGCTGATGATGTTGGATCGCGTATTTTCGTCGCGCATGCTCTTCCAATGATGGCCGCTGTGCAGCATGCGCATGTATTGGAGGATGTTTTACCTTCACGAGGGCCCATCATCAGTGCTGTATCCTTCGTGACAATATGCTGCGCGCATAGAAGGGTGTCTGGGCGATGCTGGTATCGCCAGCGCAGCCGAAGGGCAAACTGGCATTAACTGCTTCAAGCTGGTAGAAGCGTGTAAGAGCTCTTCGGCACCAGCTCCGACGTTGTTCACAACGATTTCCCAGGCGATGTCGGAGATCTAGAGGGCGTTGGTGAGAGTCCCAGGCAAGATCTCTCCGACTCGATATCACTGATGCCGGCTAGCTCTGATTTGGCCTCGACTTTTGAAGATTTACTCTTCGAGGATGGTCGTCAGTCTCCGGTGCCTCATCGCCTGCTAATGTTTCGTGACCGTGTAGACACTGGATGAGCAAGTCTTGCATTTATATCCTTGGTGTTTGCAGGGTTCCTTAAGTCAATTGTCGGAGAAAGCTGCGAACGACACTCATTTCCTGGATCTGGAGCTTGCGCGTGATTACACAGGAGGATCAGCTGCAGAACAGTTTCCTCACGAAGTTCCACTGCTGCTTCCTGGATGTCTCTTTCATCCCAGAGCTCCACTACGATGCCGTCGTGGCTGTGGAGGTCAATCCAGGGTCGAGTGGTCAATTTCTGATTGGGTTCTTTCTGTTTTTGGTTGGGTTCTTTCGATTTCTGCTTGGGTTCTATCGATTTGTGGTTGTGTTCTTTCGATCGCAGGATGATGTCTACGATGTAGACATGGAGGGCGGCGAGGGGCAGAACGGGGAGGACACAGGGCCTGTCGTCATGCTAGTGGACAAAAGTGCCCCAGCAGACGGGACCATGAAGCATCCAGAAGTTCCACATTCCAGGAGAACCTTCAATAAGCCGCCGGTCCGAACATACCGCTCCCACTTGCTCCACCTTGAGGAAGACCGCTCCGGGCGCGTGTGTGGACGACGTGTCCAGAAGGGATGCGTCCCGAAGCCCAGGTACTTTTCAGTCCTCATTATCTGGGAATGCTGGGCACCTGCTGGTGAAACAGTCCAACCGGAGCTTTGGCGAGACTGTGACTTGTTCGTCGACTCGTCGACACTCCGGAATTGATGGGCAATGATTCAGTCAAACAAATGGCTTCTTTGTGGGTGTTTGCACGAACTGGCGTCATGGAGCAGTTTCAGTTGGCTTGCGCGAACCCTTTGCCGCGCCAACCCTTTCTGTCATTGCAAATCTGGACAGATCGCCTCGATGGATGAGGTTACGCAAGATTGATCTCCAATCACGCCGTTCTGGGCAGTGCGCGATTTCTCCTGCGTGCTGGGCGAGAAGTTCGATCTCTGCATGTGGGCGTGGAGTCGATCGACGGAGCCCAAAAGATATTTTGCAAGTTTCATGAAGTTTTCACTGAAACTTGGACCGTCGAAGCTCTCTCCATCGATCTAGCATCAGTCACTGTCTACCAGGTGTTTTCTCCACGATGTATGCAGTTTTGGTCACAGCCAACGCGTGCTCCTCCACTTTTCTAGAACCGGAAAGGTATAGGATCCGGAAATGGCAAACTACGGCACTCCAGCTCAAGAGCGAAGGTCTGATAAAGCACCCTAAATACAGATACACTTTTTGTTTTCGACACTTTGCATGGACCTGGCGCATCCACAATAGCTCAACCTTGCCTGCCTTGTGCGAGGCTGAGTGTTCGTACCCTAAACCCTAAACCTTAAAGCGTTGCACATCGGGTTCCTTTGGGTGGCTTCCTTCTATAGAGAAGTCTCTTGTGAAAGTTTCCATATGAGATGAACCCCAAGCAGCCTGCAAGCTTCATCAAGTCTCATCTCACGAAGAATACTTGCGAATGCTTCCAGTGCATACAGCTTCTTCACCCTAGAATCAATTAAAACTCCAAGCCCTTACACCTGAAGAGTTGCGGGTTTTTCAGGGTTTAGGGTGTAGAGTTTAGGGTTGAATTCCTAGGGAAAAGGTTGAGGGCTTCGGGTCCCAGAAGAAAAAATTGAATCTTGCAACAGGGTTTTGGTTTGGGGTTTTGAAAATGGAGAAGGTTTATGGGGTTGAGTACATGAGCTCCTTCCGACTCCCAGGAAGGCCACACGCAGATCGTGCGATTCCTTGTCGAATCCCGGGCTGATGTGGCGAAGCTCAAATCCAGAGCTCCCCAGAGAGTTAAGGGCAGGGAGTCTGGTGTGTGGCCATTATAATCATTATATACCTATACTTAGCATGGTAAGGGCAGGCCATTCCGACTTGTCCCAACCCCGAAGTGCAGAGCATTTATGGGTCGCCGCTTGCACCCTCTGACACCTGCGGTCTAGGGCTGAGGGTGGAGGATTCAGGGTTTAGGGTCCTTGAAACCCGAACCATCCCTGAAAGCCGACTTCAGACGCCCCAAAAACCCTGACTTCACCCTTGCCGAGCGTTTGAGGTTTAGGTCGCAGCAGCTTGAGTCACACTTTAGGTTGACGCAGTGGCTTTCCCTTCCCCCTTCCAGCTCGGTGGCTTTCCCTTCCCCCTTCCAGCTCGGTAGGCGCTTGCCCTTGGGTCATTTCATATGTTTATTTCTGGGTTTGAGAGGATCATGTTCAGGAATGTTTTTCGGAGGGTTTTAAGGGCCATCCTAGCAAGCCTCAGCCCAGAATTCGGCAAAGCCTTCGGGCCCCGAAGCTAACGTCAATAAGACCTGAGATGCTCAACCGTGAAATCGGGCAAGCGCGTTACTCCTTTGACTTTGAAAGGTGGAGACAGTGGAGAAGGGAGACGACTCCGGCCAGGCTCATCTTGTTCTGCAAAGAGGAAATATCGCACTTACGCCTTAATTTCGTGCGTTGTCGCAGCAAAGATGCGTGGCTCTTAGTTGCTGTTGTACGGCCGCTTCCCAGCGAACGGTCAGCATGAATGTGAGTGAACGCATCATGGGTTCCCCTACTACCCCCCCCCCCCCCTACGCTTACCCTGGTTGAAAAAACGATTTTGGGATAATTATAAGCCTAACCTAATGACAGTTATTTTTCTGGGGGGAACCTAGGGTGGTGGGGAAACCCATCAACGAACTGAGCTTGGGAGGTGATCCAAATGCCCCAACTATGTCTCATTTTCGACTTGAAATTACTGTTTCCAGGCCAGTCTTCTCAGTTTTCCTGCCTTGCTTGGAGTCTTTAGAACAAGCTTCGCGCTCGGAGGCCCCCCCTTGTTCCCCGCTTCACCCCCCGAAAAACCCAAACTCTAGCTTCTAGGTCCCAACCTCTAGACCGCAAACCCCAAATCCTAAACCCGAAGCCCTACCCTAGAGTGGTCCTGAGTGGGTCAGCTGGGCGGGTTCCCAGGCACCCTCAACCCTCAACCCTCGACCCTCAACCCTCGACCCTCGACCCTCGACCCTCGACCCTCAACCCTCAAACCTAACCTGCCTTGGCACTCTTCAGGGCGCTGCCCCGTTGTCTCTTGCAGCATTCGAAGGCGGGCTGAGATGGGTCTTACACATAGGAGAGTAGGTAACCTTGAAACACCTTTGGTTTAATTAGAGTTTTGAGGGTTTATGGTTTTAAGGGTATTGAGGGTTGAGTGTTTACGGTTAGGGGTAATCCTACAGGTGTTCAGAAGAGCCGTCGACGGACTTGTGGCTCCACTTGCCGAAGTGGTTTGGGGTTTGGGGTTTAGGGTTTAGGGTTTAGGGTTTAGGGTTTAGGGTTTAGGGTCCCGCAAGTCTAAAGTGAGATGGCGAGGGGAGTGGGGCTGCGACACGTGAGTTAATTTTACAAACCTGGTTGTAAAATTGGTTGGGATGTGCGCTTGGCAGCTACGGGCGGGCGCCATGTCGTGCGTGTGATTCTGCCGTGAGGTCATTTAGAGATTGTCCAGTACCTCGCAGAGATGCGCGCCTTGACGCAAATGGGGCAACTAACTGACCCCGAAAGGAACTACTGAGTGCAGAGGCGAAGCCAGTAAGCCGACAGCAGGCCCCGCCAATTTATTCTTTCCACGAGTGTGGCAGACCGAAGCCTACTGCACTTCTCAGTTCCTAAACTCCAAAGCTCGAGGATTCATTTTTTAGAGGATCTATAAGGCTTCAACAGGGGAGGGGAAAGGAGACACCATGCCCACGCGACTGCCACGGTGCCTTGCGCTTCGCAACATGGTTTTGGACTGTTTGGGAGGGTGCCTTGAGCACGGACAGTGTGCACATTTCATGTAGGAGGCACGTGCGTTGGGCATGCCCACGCGGACAATGTTTCCATGTCGCTTGACAAGGGAGTGTAGCGCACGCACGCGCAACGAAAGAAAGACACATCCCATACCTCAAGGCATGTTTCAACATCGACCACATTTAATGCCATGCCAGTCCAAACGGGACCACATTGGCCTTTAGGGTTTAGGGTTTAGTGTTTAGGAACGGGGGCGAAAGTTTGTGGGTTGTGCAGAATCCGCAGTGGCTCTTGAGCTGCAATCCTCGCAACAATTTCTGAAAACATACCAATGCTGTAAGCGTAGATCTTCTGCAAATGATCATGCACACACACATAGACCGTCTCTCTCTCTCTCTATCTATACATGTATGTCTGTGTACATATACACATGTATGTTCATGCATCGTGGTCGACCCAAGGTATTATTAAAACAACCTTTTATTAAGGGGGATTTAGACCAGGTGCCCGGCTGGACCGCTTCGATGGCGACTGCTTGACGCTGCTCGACCTCGCATTCTTTCGGACACGCAGTGCTCCCTTTATTCCCTTCGAATTTTAGGGTGTATAGGGTTTACGGTGTAGGGTTTAGGGTTGTAGCCCTAACCCCCCAAACCCCTAAACCCTAAACCTCTAACCCTAAACCCTGAACCCTAAACCCTAAACCCTAAACCCCAGGCCTTTTATGGCCGCCTGCAGTGGGGGCCATGTCGAGGTGGCCCGCTTCTTGCTTCTTGGGTGCAATCAAAGCTGGGGGCTTCCGGGGGTTTAGGGTTTAGGGTTTAGGGTTTAGGGTTTAGGGTTTAGGGTTTAGGGTTTAGGGCTTGGGGTTTACTGTTGCATGTGGAACTAAAAACGCGTGTATTTGGTCTCCTCAGCCCATGGAGCCCAGGCTCCAGGCGAACTCTGACCCCTGCAAGTGCAGCTTCTGGGGCTTCACCGCCTTGCAGCCTCGGTGTGAATTTGAAGGGGCGAGGGGGGGGTGGGGGGGAGGGTTTAGGGTTGGGTTCAGGGTTGAGGGTTCAGGGTTGAAGGTTCAGGGTTCTGGCTTGCCTTTTCAGTCAAGTGGCAAAGGGTTCAGGGTTCAGGGTTTACGGTTTCGGGTCCTATAGGGTAGGTGGTATAAAGGTCTTTCGGCTTGTTGACAAGCAGGGCTTGAAGGGCTTCGTGATCTGAGAGCGCTACTCGGATCTTTGGGTTGCATGAGATTTCCGGGTCCAGCTTTTGCTGGTTCTGGGTCTGGGGGTTTAGGGTGTTTCGGGTGTTTTTGGTTTGGGCTGAAAGATGTGATCTGCTGTTTGGAGAGATGGCAGACTGACAGTACAAAGAAAACACACCTGATTAAACCCAAAGCGCAGACGCCCCTACAACCTGGGAGTCTCTCCTCCTCCCTTCCTTCCCCGCCTCCCCTCCTTCCTTCCCAGCGGCTCCTTTCAGTACCTTTAAGGTGCTATACTAGAAGAATTCCAGACAACCGCAAAGCGATGCATCAGTTTCTCTTTGATGGGTGCAAAGTGACTATGACTGCCTCCCTCCCACAAAAACCTAGCAGACCAGAATGCCTTAACCTTGAATTTCTTCATGTTGAGTCCGAAGCACCCGCCTTTCTTTAGAGCTTAGGGGTTTTGGACCTGAAACGGCCCTGTATATAAATAGCGGAAAGTCTACACCCTGAGCCTCTGAAGCCCCAGGCACATTGCCGTCGAGGACCAGAGTACTGAGGCTTGGGATGTTCAAAATGCAATTCAGGTCGGGGGCTGGGGGTTCAAAAAGAGAAACTGATTGATTACTTGTGTCTCCCTTTTTGTGTGTTTTTTGGTTGGCAGAGGGTCCAACGTTGATGACATTTGTCGTAACTCTCAGAGCAATTGAGTCACCCACGGGCACTGCTTTCAGTGTCGCGCAACCCATGTGATTCGCCCAATCTGAAGTACCGAAACCAAGTAGAATATACCGTAAACCCTAAACCCTAAACCCTATGTAGAGCTTAGCGCAGTGCAGTGGCCGAGCACAGGTGTGCGAGTGGCTGTTGCGCGAGGCCAGGGGTGTGGTGGTCAACGCAGCTTGGTGAATAGTGAGTGGCCACGAGTTGTTTTGGGGGGCCGGGGGGGGGGGGGTGGGGGGTGACAAGCCTTTTGCAGAAAGACTTGAAGCCATGGATCTTTGTGACAACGCGGTTAAAGAGGTCAGCGTCGAGTTGATGGAGATTAGACGCCGAGAGTGTGCATGCAGTGTCTAGTTCGATTGGGGGCCGGAGAGGCGGGGGGGAGAGGGTCATCAGATTCAGAATAGATATCGTTTCTGCGGATCTTAAGATCACATGCGGTCATTCTCAACTTAAAACCCTACATCAAGCTCTGCGCGCAAGACGATGCCTAGGCCATGGCCCAGTACGACGAGACCATCCTACATATCGCCGGCAGAGTGGACCACTGGGAGGTGGGCCTCCGGACTGGAAGAGTTGGCCCCTGTATTACATGTTTTGGGATTTAGGGATCACTCGACCGTTTTCCAATGTGCTTCGCATAATTTTCTGCTAGGTAGTTCAATGTCCAGTACTGTTTCGGGCTGCAGGCATGCTTGTCCAAGCGGATTTTTTGGCTGGAGGAATCTTCGAGAAGTTTTGGCAATGTGTTTTGCTCGCGCACCGCCCTCAGAATGTGGAGAGACGGAGAGAAGCTCCTGAGCTCCATCGTGAATGTTTAGCAAGACCTCTAATTTTCAACCCTCTCTAGACTGTTCTAGCATTGCTCGATTTTAAGCCTTGGCTGCGACTTATGCGTTTGAGCCGCGATCGATTCTGCTTCCGAAATAGCAGTTTAGTTTTGGAACCAAGCTTTAGCCCTGCAGCCCAGCCTATGACGCCAAGCTAGGCCCCTAAACCCTAAACCCTAAACCCTAAACCCTTAACCCTAAGCCCTAAGCCCTAAACCCTAAACCCTAAACCCTAAACCCTAACCCTTTAAGTCCTTCAACCGCTTGGAAGCCCTAACGCCCGGAAAGGTGATCGACTTCATGCAGACGCCCTTGGGCAAAGCTTTGGTGGATGCAAGGACCACGACAGGCCGAAGTTTGTAGAGGTTTCTAAAAAGGTAAAGGGTTTAAGGTTTAGGGATTAGGGATTAGGGTTTAGGGTTTAAGGATGGGACCAGATCTCTCAGTCTTAAGCCCTACACCAGCCCTATTCCCAAAGGCTGCGCGCGAGGATTTCCCTTTTTTTGGAGTTCGCGCCCCCCCACCCTAAACCCTAAACCCTAAACCCTAAACCCTAAACCCTAAACCCCAAACCCCAAACCCAAACCCCAAACCCCAAACCCCAAACCCTATACCCTAAACCCCCCCCCCCTCTCCCCTCCGCTTTGCAAGACGAAAAGCTCCCTAGCAGGCTTCTCGGCGCTGCACTTAGCCGCAGCCCTGGGCCCCTCGAGCCGCAAAACTTTTAGGGTTCTCAGAAGGGAAATAGGGTTTAGGGTTTAGGGTTTAGGAATAGGGTTTAGGGTTTAGGGTTTAGGAATAGGGTTTAGGGCTTAGAGTTTAGGGTTTAGGTCTTAGGGTTTAGGGTTGAGGGTTTATTTAGGGATAGGGTTCTGGATATAGGAGAGTCCTTTGGCCAGGGAGCTTAGGGCTTCGGGCTATTCAGGCTTTTTGTTGTTTGACTGTAGGCTTGGGCGCTGTTTTCGGGTTTAGGTGCTTGTGGTTTACAGGCTTTCAGGCTTAAGGTTTCCGGGTTTCTGCACTTTCTCGTGCGCCAAGGGCGTTGTATACCTGAAGGCTACAATGTAGTTCCTTTTTTGGCTAGTTATAGGGGGGTACAGTATACTACACCCAAAAAAGTTGCCTTAATCGTGATTTTGGTAGTATAGCGTCTATGACCCTAACCCTAAACCCCAAACCCTAAACCCCTAAACCCCTAAACCCTCAACCCTAAACCCTAAACCCTAAACCCTAAACCCTAAACCCTTTCGGAGCCAGCTGCAGGAAACCTTCGTGCCACCGACTCCCTGCTGCGCTTGAGAGCGGGCATCGACTGGAGGAGCTTACGGGGCGGCAAGCTCGGGGTCGTTTGTGCTCAGGTTTTTGGGGGTTTTAGGGTTTAGGGTTTAGGGTTTAGGGTTTAGGGTTTAGGGTAAACCCAGTGGCGGGGTTGTGTCCTAAACTGCTCCAGGCCGACGGCTGGGGGTATAAGACCATGTCAGAGCTTCGACGGAGCTTCCTAAATGCTCGGGACCAAACGAACCCCACAATTTCGGCCCTTTACCCTGCACTACTATGCATCCTGTTAGGGTATTTGAACCATAAACCCTTTTGGGCTTCATGTGGCCCAAATAGTACCTGACTCATTATGGGCTAGCCTACGGAGCCTGCCGTGGCAGCAGGACCTTGCATGACGTGACTGCACTACACATCGCCACGGAAGCCCGCGCCCGCATTTATTCAGTCTCGTCTTCCCTTGGGTTGCGACGCGCGTGTCTTCGGTTGAGGGGTGTGATGATAGGGGATTCGGAAAGTAGGGTTCAGAGAGTTTCAAAACCGAGGACTTAGTAGGATGGTAATCCGAGCAAATCCTGGCTGTTCGCTGAGGAAGGGGGCCATCTGGACGTCGTCCAGTACCTCCTGTACATGGGTGCAAACGCATCGATACCGTGCAACTGCTTCCACGTTCACCATTCTTCCTTGGAAGCTCTGCTGCAACCCTAAACCCTAAACCCGGTTTCCTCGGCAGTGTAGGGCAGGATTTCTATACAGGAATCCAAGAAACCATGCCAAGGTTTGCATAGGATAGGGTTTGGGGTTTAGGGTTTAGGGTTTCGGGTTTATCGTTTAGGGTTTTGGCTTGCCTCTCCGCAGAAAAAACTGGGGTTGAGGGGGGCAGAATGACTATAGAGCCTACTTTTCAAGAATAGACCCTAAAACCCAGATTCTCTGACAAAACCTCGAAGTTGCTTCAGTGAGAGCCTTTGAGATTTAGCAGGGGGCTGAGGGGTTTGGTTCAGAAGTTGGGGTTGTCGTGTAGGTGTGAAGAACACAGACAACTCACAACTCCGATCCTCCGAAACCCTAAACCCTAGACCCTAAACCCTAAACCCTGAACCCTAAACCCTAAACCCCAAACCCCAAACCCTAAACCCAAAAAAACAGAGCAGCCTGCATCCATGTGTGGTTTCATGGGAGATGGATGAAGGCTGCACAGTAGTACGCCCGTTGAAGCCTCGTAATCGCCCTGCGATGTGGATTCGCCCCAGCTGTGCAGGAGTGAAAAAAAAACCAGAAGTTGGCCCGAGGATTGGCATCTGCCCCGGGACTCCCCCAACTTACTCAACGTGCAGGTCAGCCGAGGGAGGTTTAGGGATTCAGGGTGTTTAGGGTTTGGGGTTTAGGGTTAAGGGTTTAGGATTCAGGGCGTTTAGGGTTTAGGGTTTGGGGGTTTGTAGGGTTAGGGCTTCGCGCCTTAGGGTACAGGGAGTTTCAGGGCTAGGAGGTTTAGGGCTGAGGGGTTCAGATGGTTCAAAGTGGGAAGCCTCCGAAATCCCAAGTTTTCTCAGGGCTACGAGTGAAGGTACTGCGAAGAGCATTAGTCGGCAACCCTCATGTTTTGGTTTTTTTGGTGCTTGCCTTGGTAGGGTTTAGGACGCAAATGGTTTTGGATCGGGTGAGGGCTAGAAGGCTTGAAGCTTAATTACAGGGTTTATGGGGTTTTGGGGTTCTTTGAGCCGAGGATTTCTGGCGGGTTCAGGGTGCGGCTTGCATTCACAATGTTTTTTCAGGCTCTGGGGCGAAGATCCTGTTGCAGTTTCACGCCTCTGTCTCCTCTGCCCCCAAGCCCGGCCCAACTGTGTCTGAACCCTGAAACCCTTTCACCTCCCAAACCCTAACGCTAAAATTACACAGCTCCCTGAACATTCTAAACCTCATATACTTAAAGACTTTGTTTATAAGACTTTAAGGCAGTGCGTTGAGCTTGGACGCCCGAGATTCTCGAAATCATGATTTGCCGGAGTTGCTGGGGATGGTGTTTCCACTCCGAATATGAGTTTTGAAGATGGCGCTCAATCACTCGCTGAGTGTGGTGGCCCTAAGCCCTAAGCCCTAAGCCCTAAACCCTAAACCAGAAACCTGAAACCCTAAACCCTAAACCTTAAAACCTAAACCCTAAACCCTAAACCCCAAACCCCAAACCTGAAACCCTAAACCCTAAACCCTAAACCCTAAACCCTAAACCCTAAACCCTAAACCCTAAACCCTAAACCCTAAACCCTAAACCTTCGCCCGCCGACCTGGACGTGGAGGTCGGTGGCCAGGTCAGCTTCAACCTCTCAGAGTTGGAGTGGCCTTGAATGGTAAGGGGGGCAGAAGGTTTAGCGTTTAGGGTTTATAGGGTTTAGGGTTTAGTGTTTAGGGTTTAGGGTGGGCTATGTAACAGGGGTATAAGAGGGTGTATAAGAGGGGGCGCAAGGGGGGGCACAAGGGGGAGTAATTAGATTTTGGGAGTCTACCGGGCTTTTGGGCTTAGGTCAAAGGGCGTTGAGCTTGGGATTTAGGGTTCAGGGTTTTGGGTTCAGGGTCGAATAACTGTAGGGGAAGAGGGGTTTGGGCTTGGGGTTTCAGAGGTGCAAGGTGTCTCGACGCAGGGCTTTTGACTTTGGCTTTGTTTGGGGGTGACGAAGAGAATGGCAAGTTCCCCAAGCAGGAGCCGAGCCGTCGATCCATGTCAAGAGTACCAGTTCACTCATTTGCTACTTAATGACCTTAAGCCCTAAACCCTAAACCCCATACCCTAAACCCTTTTCTGACTTTGGCGCGCGTCCGCAGGACTCAAGCATCATTGCCAGAAACCCTAAACCCCAAACCCTAAACCCCAAACCACAAACCTTAAACCCCAAACCCTAAACCCCAAACCCTAAACCTTAATCCCCAAACCCTAAACCAAACCGAGGCTGCCCTATGACGAGAGGAGGCCGAGCCGTTGGGTGTCAGGGGCAGTCGAAGCGATCGAGGAGGACCCGGCGCCTTGGCCTGAAAAAGTTTAACCTTATAGGCCCTAAACCCTAAACCCTAAACCCTGAGGAGCTGAGCTTTTGTGGCACCTGACCTTTATAGGTGAGTAGGTAAAGCTTAACCTTATGGGGTATACATAGTACTACCAAGATTGAAAGGTTAACCTGTTTTGGCCCAAGGTACTCAGCAACTAGGTGATGGGAGTTTGCGACAGCGCTTAAGCACGTGCGTAGTCACAGTTTTTGTTAGCCCTAAACCCTGAACCCTAAACCCTAAACCCTAAACCCTAAACCCTAAACCCTAAACCCTAAACCCTAAACGTTAGGAATCGCCCGATCGGTTTGACGACATTCTCATGGTCAACACAGGGGAGGTCACCTACAGCATCTCACGCTCCTTGGCTGACCCTAAACCCTAAACCCTAAACCCGAAACCCTTGGTTGCGTTATGCGACGACGAAAACCCCTTATAACCTCGACATCCCGAGCCCTGCCAGCCAAACGTACGGTTTGTGAGGAGTTAAAACTTGATGCTGCAGCTCCCAGGTTCTCATTCTGGGGTTTCAGAGTCTCAGCGTTTTGGGTTGTCCTCCGAGATGATCTGAGATTCCACCCTTGTGGCTGGGGGGGGGGGGGGGGGGGAGTTAGGGTTTAGGGTTTAGGGTTTAGGGTTTGGGAGCTAGAGTTTTGGCAAGACTTGCAGGCTACAACTGCATGCCGCACCTTCGTTCCACCCTCCTGGAGAACCGGCACGTGATTCAACCAGGAGAGACCGCTTCTTGACTGGACCGGCTGTATATGGACGCATACGGCGGGTAGGCCCAGATGATGAGCCCTTCGTGGTATATACCCCGTTTATCATAGGGTACAATGGTGCATACATATATATATATATATATATATATATTTTTTATATACATATATATATATATTTGGGTGCAACCACGGTTTTCAAGCTTCGCGGTTTGTTTGGTGTCCCGTACTTATACTACCAGGCCAGTGCAAGGCCCAACGTCGAAGTTGCCATTCTTGCCGATTCTTGCCATCTGATGCTTGATTCGAATCATATACGGACCCCCCCCTTAAAGCCCTACCTGAACCCCTAGACCCTACAAAGGTTTCTGATTCGCCCTCAATCCCCGAAGCTGGCAAGTAGGCTGCTGTGGGATTTCTTGGGTTTGGTGCTTTGGGGTTCTTTAGGGTTTGGGGACTTGCGGATTCGGATTGAGGAGGCAGGCTCTCGAAGGGTTTGTGTGAGGGGGGGGGGGGGGGGGCGGGGGGGTGAGGCAAGAGGGGGGATTGTTCCCTCAACCCTAAGCCCCACGCCTTTTTTTTTACTCTTGAAAAGGTCTATGTCAAAGCTCCGATCTACTGCAACGCCGGGGATTGGATCCTGGTGCCAGGCCAAATTCCCAGCACTCAAAGGCAAAAGATAGGTTGTCTCCTGAACGTTTGGTCATTGCAGTTGTCACAATTACTTCATGCCCACAATTGAAGCCCTGCGAACGTCTCGTGCTATTCCTTGTCCTCGGCGTTTAGGTGCATAGGGTATCCTTTGCATTGGACATCCAATTTAGCCACTTCATGGGCCTGACAGGGCCCGGTGGAACGGTTTAGGTTTCAGAGTCAAAAGCTTTCCCGGTGTAGTTAGAGTGGTAGGGCAGATGGGCAGAGTGCAACAAGGCAAGACCGTCGCACACGATGCCTTCGAATACTGCCGATTCATCGGAATTACCTGATATGAACCTAAACCCTATGATGCCCAAACCCTCTAAGACCTCAGGCTGCCTAAAAGCCTATAAGACCTCAGGCTGCCTAGAACGGTGTCAGCTGAAACCCCCTTAAACCCTTTAAGCGTGTGGCATGCCTTAACTATTTCCTATGTAGTACCCGAAAACCCTTAAACCCTCAAAACAGAATGTCCCTAAACCCTAAACCCTAAACCCTAAGACCTTAAACCCTAACAAAAGGAAGTCCTATCTTTAATTTAAGGGCATCGGCTATTTCAGGGGACGTCGGCCATGTGGTGGCTGTGCATGCCAGTGGGGAGCGGCCTGGACGGCAGTTCAGGTTGTTGCGGTTTACGCGAAAGAGTAGGTGCCCTATACCCTAAACCCTAAAGTACCCTATACCCTAAGCCCGAAGCCCCAAAGGGGTCTGTGGGGTATTTTCCATCTTGGGACCTCGTGAGATCTAGTTTGGTTTTTTTAGAGGCCAACCTGCTTCAAAAGCACCACAACAGCCTCGAGCCTGAAAACAGATGACACAAAGCGGCCATGATTCTGGATACCTTCGAGGGCTGAGTGGCTTTGGGTAGTTGAAGGGCTCCAGGCTTTCTGATTCATGAACTTTTTCCCTCAGGGAATTCGTGGCAGGGGCGCTCCTTCAGGGTTTAGGGTTAATTCCAACCAAACAGTATACTAAAGTGCACGAGGGCAGCTTGGGGGCTACTCCCTTGGATTGTTTGGGGCCTTGTTTCGCAAGCAAATTGTTAAACAGCTCGGCTCCAGACATTTTCGGATTCTAAGAAGGAGCACATGAGGACCCAAGACTAGAGTAGGGGTTTGGGGTTTACTAAACCCTAAACCCTAAACCCTACACCCTAAACCCTAAACCCTAAACCCTGAACCCTGAACCCTAAACCCTAAACCCTTGCCGAAAGGTACGAGATCGAAGCAGCCTGGGACTGTTCCAAGTCTCGGTACCTCGCCACCAGGGAGGCAGGGCCAAGCAAGAGCCATCCCCAACAAGGATTAGGGTTTAGGGTAGGGTTTAGGGTTTAGGGTTTAGGGTTTAGGGCTTAGGGTTTAGGGTTTAGGGTTTAGGGTTTAGGGTTGAGGGTTTAGGGTTTAGGGTTTAGGGTTTAGGGCTTAGGGTTTAGGGTTTAGGGTTTAGGGTTTAGGGTTTAGGGCGGTGAGACATTCCTTACTTAGCCAAAGGATGAGAACTTCAATCTATTTGGTTTTCGTTATTTCGTAGGAACAATGAAGTTCAACTTTTGTACTCCTTTGCTCGTGGAAAAGCAAGGTTCGAGACCTTGGAGCCCTTTTCCTTATTCCAAAGTGGACAAGCTTTGTTGCGCTAGGCGGGAATCCACAGCAAAACCCCCACACCGACGTTCTCAACGTAGACCAACTCCCGTCCAATTTCCGCGAGGAACGCTTGTTTTGGTTTTTCTCTCTTCTTCGAAAATCTGCATCGGTAACCTCCAGCCCCAAAAACGCATCCCGCAGCCTAAAGTTCAGTTCTGAACCTCAATCCGGCTTGCAGGACCTCATGCCCTATCTGCAGGAGGAGGTGGGCGAGCCTCGAATCCCCAGACCCTAAGCCGAGTAAACCCCTAAAAAAAAGCTTTCTCGAAGACTTGCCGAGCTTCCTCGAGCTTAAGGCTGTGTTGTTGCTTTTGCGTTTTTTCCCACGGTCCAGGACTTGCCTCGAGAGTGAGAGTATTTTATTTTGTTTTTTTCTTTGGGGGGAGGGGAGGGGGGGGGGGTGCTTAAGCCCTAAAACCGAAACCCTAAAGCCTTTGGTGGGGCTGTTGAGTGTGGCTTACGCTTCACGGCTTCAAGGTTTGTGTTGCTCTGGTTAGCGACCAGAAAACAACCTCATAAGCTGGATTAGGTTTGTTTAGGGTGAAGGTTAGGGTTTAGAGTTTAGGGTTTAGGGTTTAGGGTTTAGGGTTCAGAGGAATTTAGGATCAGGCCCGGCCTGGGGGTCTGCAACCAATGGCCGCTGGTGAGGCGCTTCAGTG
Organism: Symbiodinium natans; assembly: GCA_905221605.1. Taxonomy (NCBI): domain Eukaryota; class Dinophyceae; order Suessiales; family Symbiodiniaceae; genus Symbiodinium; species Symbiodinium natans. The sequence continues at coordinate 1,676,276 of CAJNDS010002634.1, forward strand.
CGCCGCCCGATGCGGGCACGCGGACATCGTCGAGGAGCTCCTCCGAGCGCGAGCGGCGCCTTGGCTGCCTTGCCTTGCTTTGTTGTGGCGTGGGGGGGGGGTTTAGGGTCTAGGGCTTAGGGTTTAGGGTTTAGGGTTAGGGTTTAGGGTTTAGTTTTTAGGGTTTAGGGTTTAGGTTAGGGTTTAAGGTTTATAGCGTGTGGTTTCCTACGGAAGGCTCCAATGTAGTTATTTTTTGGGTTGCTTATGATTGCAGTACACACATTAGAATAAGGAGCCTTTTGGTAAATCCTAGACCCTAGTCAAACCCTAAACCCCCATCAGTGTGGGCGGCAAATTTTCCGCTTTAAGCATCCCAACAGCCCAACCACCCTATGGTCAAGTTCAAAGGCCCCCGAATCCCCGTACAAAGTAAGCCTGGCACGAATGATTCAACGATCCGATAGAGCCGAACATCCTTACGCAGAAGGTTTCTCTAGCTGGGCCTGTGAGTCTTGGAAGGTGGTGTGTGGCATATGGGCATGCACTGCCCGGGGCTTTGCAAGAAAGAAGTCCTCATCCCCATGCGCAATGCGCAACTTTGACAAGTTGAAAATGTTCCTGCCCTGAAGCCTGAAACTAAGCAGTCAGAACTCAGAAGCAAGCTCAAGCCGTGAGCAGCAACATGTAAAGACATCAGTGAAGCTTCGGAACCCTTGCAATCAACATCACAGGATGTCCTTGCCGGACCTCGAACAGCGCTCCAGGCGGCTGCGCATGCGGGCCATGTGGAGCTTCTCAGCTGAGCTCCACAGTTTTAGGGTTTAGGGTTTAGGGTTTTAGGGTTTAGGGTTTAGGGTTTAGGGTTTAGGGTTTAGGGTTTAGGGTTTTGGGTCGAAGTCTTCGTGTCGAGCAACGCAGAGACCTGGATGTTCGTGGCCCAAGTTGGCAGTGGCGGGTTGCCAAGGCCAATGCTTGCAAGTAGGGCGTCAGAGCCCCGACCCTACCATGGGTCAGCTTCCTCACTATGAAAGAACAACGAGCCCCCGTTTACTTCGACGGTTTAGGGTTTGGGGTTTAGGGTTTGGAGGTTTTGGGTCTTAGGGTTTAGAGGTGTACGCAATACCATCCTGGCAGCTGCCGCCAAGGATTGTGAAAATGCTGATCCAAGCGCGTGCCGACGTGGACGCGCCATGGCTGGCGACCGTGCAGCATTGAAACGTAAGTCTCCGACTCCTGGGACTGGATGCGATTAATCATAGGATTCTTGGCGTTTTGGCACCGGTTGAAGATCTGGCAACTTGTATCTTGTGTCGTTGATTTGCTTGCATCTGTTGCTGAGCCTGCCCATGCCGAGCGTCTCTGACAGAATCTTAGTCATCAATGGTAGCTTGGGAGATATCTTCGCGCTTGAGGATGTGTAGAGGCTCTAGAAAGCGACAGGGCCTTCTAGGCCTCTTTTGGGGTTTAAAGTTTAGGATTTAGGGTTCAGGGCTGGCAAGTGTGGGGGAGGGAGGGTGTTGCGCACCCACCGGCCCAACAGGAGCAGGGAGTTCTTAGGGCGTTTTCCGGCACGACTTGGACTTCGAGCCTCCACGCCCACTTTCCACACATACCACGCGCTGTCACCTAGGGCGCTAGCCTGGGTTTATGAGGTAAGAAAGCTTAGCAAGCTATCCCTTCCATGGAGTTCCCTTGGCACTTCATTTGGTCTGCCATCGTCTCAGAAGCAACTTGGACCTTGAACACTCCTGCTGACTAGTGCCCTTGCAGCAGATCGTCCCGCCATGGCTGTTTTGCAATTCGTCCTGACCGCACTGGCAGCACGGACTGCCGAATGGATCTACGAGGTCAAGCGCCCTTTGCCGGAGCTCCTCGAGGTTCACGAGCGCCAGATCCGGATCAAGTACGAGCATCGTAAATGCTTTCAGCCGAGTGCGAGGAACCCGGTACGCATGTGCAGCATGGTCGCCACTTGGTTTCTGGAGGGCTCCGAACAGGACCAGCACCGGGTCTTCCTCATCACCTTCCGCGGCACCGAAACACTTCGCGACTGGATGCACAATTTTGCAGCAGGTCTTAACCAAAGGGCCTTCCATGATCAAGGCCTGCACGTCCACATGGGCTGGTCGGCAGCCATCGACGTCAATGACTTCGTGACACAGCTTGCTGCAGGCCTGCGACAAGAAGAGCGGCGTGCACGCCTGGATGCCTTCCTTCTGACCGGTCACAGCCTCGGCGGTGCACTGGCGCAGGTGGCAGCCATGATGGCGTACAGGGAGGCGCCAAAATACAATGCGAACCTGTATGACCTGCTGCGGGAGAGGCTGCAGTGCATCACCGGGGGCAGCGCCCCAGCCCTTTGCGCCCGTCCCGGATCACGAGCTGGACAGTCCAAGACGCGCTGAGAAGCACCGGGCACTGGCATGGATGAGGCAACACTGCACCAATTACGTGAACAACAACGACCTGGTGCCGCGCCTTCCGGGGTAGTATGCGCTTCATCAAAAGATTCACCGACCGCCTGCCGACCGTGTATTTTGCCCTTTACAGGATGGGCCTTGCGGAGATTCCGGTTTCCGAGCTGGTGCAACTTGCCGATGACGACGCGCACCTTCACATCTACCAGCCCATCGTCACCACGCGTTTTATCGGGCATGCAGTGGCCGTCCGGGAAGGCGAAGAGGTGCCCCCCGACCGGGCCCAAGTACCCCTCAATCGGGAACGGGCTCCTGACCCGGAAACAAGCGAGCGCGTCTACGGAAAGCACTTGGGCGGCATCAAGGGCGCTGGAGAAGACCACAGCGTGCGGACCTACGTCAGCCGTGTGTTCTGGGCAGCCAAGGCACGGGACCACCTCTATGGCCGTGCTGCAGCTTTCCAGGGCTGGGCAACCCGAATTTTCCACGACGGGCGCCACTACGAGGGGGAGTGGCGGGATGGCAAGAGGCACGGCTGGGCCATCGAGACGTTGCCTGATGGGGGGCGCTACGAGGGGGAGTGGCGGGATGGCAAGAGGCACGGCTGGGCTATCGAGACGTTGCCTGATGGGGGGCGCTACGAGGGGGAGTGGCGGGATGACAAGAGGCACGGCTGGGCCATCGAGACGTTGCCTGATGGGGGGCGCTACGCGGGGCTGTGGCGGGACAACAATAGGCACGGCTGGGCCATCGAGACGTTGCGTGATGGGGGGCGCTACGAGGGGGAGTGGCGGGATGGCAAGAGGCACGGCTGGGGCATCTACACGTGGCCTGATGGGGGGCGCTACGAGGGGGAGTGGCGGTTTGGGCACTACAAGGCGGAGCTCTAGGATAACGAGAGGCACGGCCGGGGGCATCCACGGGCGCTACGAGGGGGAATGGCGGAGCATCGACACGCGGCCCGATGGCAAGTTTCACAATTGAAAGCCACAGTATACTACCGATATTGGAAGCAGAGGTTGCACCCTTCCTTCCTGCAGAGTCGTAGATACATACAGACAGTTTAGCACCCAGGGCAGGAGCACATGGAGCACGTGCGAAACCCATCGAAACCCTGAACCCTAAATTTCTAAAACCGTTTCCTTTACCAGAGAAGGTGGTGCAAATGCCAGAAATTGCCGGCCTCTCGACCCTGGTTATGCGATCAGCCTATGGGCGGACCGGACTTTGAGAGGTCCTCCTGAACTAGCCGAGTTTGTTGCTTTTGGTTGTTGGTCACGTGGCATGGCTGCAGCCATGAAAGGCTGTCCGGCTGTTTTGTTTGAGTTGTGTTTTTTTTCGAGAGCCCTTTCCTGAGAATAGCCGCGCTGTGCAATCGATGCAGCATCCTGCCATGGATTCCTCCGGTTGAGTTTTTAGCACGCGTTTGTAGGACGTGGGTGCTGTATTGGTTGCGAATGGCTGACCTCTCGATTTCGGTTAGTAGGATATTGCAGCTAGCCTATGGGCGTGGGTGTGGTTTGTCTTTTGTAGTGCATTGCCGATCTCTCGGAGGTCCTTTGTGCCATGAGGTCTCGGACTCTACTTGGGTCTGCGACGTCATGTTGTGACAGGGAGTGCCCATAAGTTCCAGGCCGGAGGCCTGAGAGCTTGCTTCAGCTTTCGTTGCGCTCGGTTGAGGGCGTTGTAGTAAACCGGGCCCCCAAAGGGACCCGGTTCTCTCCCGCAACTGATGCATCTTACATTCACGATGTTTCGAACTGGCGGCAAAAAGAAACTTCAGGGGAGGGGGCAGGCTTCCTTAGGGAAACTGGGCAAGGACCTTTCTGGCCGTAGGCATGTGCAGCAAAGAAGACCGGCCACCCTGGGCAAGCTGAACCCTGAACCCTGAACCCTACACCCTACACCCTAAACCCTAAACCCTAAACCCTAACCACTGCCAGACCTCATTTAGGAACCCTTGCCCCCAAGAAGAAGGTTTCGAACTCCGTTCTGGAGACCGCAGCCTGGGCGCAGCAAGAGCATGTCGTGCCTCGGACGGGCGTCATAACTTTGCCCTTAGGGGATTTTAGGGGATTTTAGGAGATTTTAGGGGATTTTAGGAGATTTTAGGGGGTTTTATAGGGGATTTTGGGAGATTTTAGGGTTGAGGTGTTTGGGGCCTAATATGGGGAGAATTTTAGGGTTTCGGGTCAAGGGGTTTGGGGATTTGGGGCTTAGGGGGTTTTAGGGATTTGGGTTTTAGGGGATTTTTTAAGATTTAGAAGTTCAAGGTTTACGGACGCTTTAGGGGCTCAGGGTGTGTTCACTGTAGGTAGGATCCTGTTTTGGATCATCCATACGCCCCCAAAATGCCCTATGGCTCGATGGCAGCGTCGAGATCTCAGGGCTCAGGCTGCAATATCTGGGGAGAGCTGTTTGTGCACAGAGTCGCCGTGTGTTTTTGCAGGTGCAATGTTGGATTTGGGGGGTTTAGGGTTTAGGGTTTAGGGTTTAGGGTTTAGGGTTTCTCGGTCTTCCTTGTGCCATACTCAGCTTTCTTTAGCTTAAGTACACTGCTTGTTTCGAGCTTCGGCTTTGGCATGGGCAGCCGGCGAAGTGATTCAGCACCTGTGATCGCCGCAACCTGTAGAGTCTGTTTTTTGCCTGGGTTGGAGGCGTTGAACGTCAAATATATGGCCAGCTTACAACACAATCCTGCTGAGAGTCTAGTGTGGGCTGCCATCGTCTTCAGAGTATTGGGCGCCTGATGTATCTAGGCTGTTGTTGCGATGTCACTATCAGTAGTCCATAGCTTAGGACCATGATTCTATGGTACCCTCACCTTGTCCAATCTCCAGCCCAAGATAATTAGGCCTACGTCGTCCTGGAACAAGCCTTGTCTGGGCACAATTCGGGTTGGAGACAGTAACCCTAAACCCTAAACCCTAAACCCTAAACCCTAAACCCTAAACCCTAAACCCTTAAGGTGAGGGCATCGGAAAGCCACGAGGAGAGAGGACCCTCTGCCAGCAGAGCCCAGGTTTCCTACTTGCTCCAGAGCAAGGCCTCGCTCAGATCCAGGTGCGCAGTCTGGTGCGCGCTTCGAGTTTAGGGTTTAGGGTTTAGGGTTTAGGGTTTAGGGTTTAGGGTTTAGGGTTTCAGGAATTCCGGTTTAGGTTTTGGGGGTTTCAGGAATTAGGGTTTAGAGTTACAAGCCCGTGCCATACGAAGGTTTAGGGGTTAGGGTTTAGGGCTTGTTTTTGGGGCGTCTTATCGAATACCGGGGCCAGATTCAAAATCGAGGACCCATTGTAGGCCATGCTTTTTGTTTGGGTTCCCTTATCACCCCTTTAAACCAAAAAGGGCACCCCTTTTTTTTTCTTGGGTTACTACCTGTATGTTGTAGTTAATCTTGTTGCTCGTATGAGGAACAAGAGTTACTATTTCGGGGGAGCCCTTACACCCTAAACCCTAAACCCTAAACCCTAAACCCTAAACCCTGAACCCTGAACCCTGAACCCTGAACCCTGAACCAGGTCCAACAGCCCTAATGCGTTCCCCCGAAAGACGGGGTTGTGCAGGCGACCCCTGCAGATGCTGGCGGAGGCCGTCGCAGCGGCACGTAACGCAGGAGAGGTTGGTGTAGCTTCCGAGGGCTTAGGGTTAGGGTTGAGGGTTGAGGGTTGAGGGTTGAGGGTTGAGGGTTTAGGGTTTAGGGTTTAGGGTTTAGGGTTTAGGGTTTAGGGCAACCCACAATCCTGAAAGCAATTCCTAAGCTTGAGGGTTTTAGGGCCTCGAGGGTCCCCGAATTCTCAAGCTTCTCAAGCTCTCTTCATCCCCCCCAACCCTGGCCCCAGACTTGAAACCGTAAACCCTACACCCTAAATCTTAACCCCTATCAACCCTATAAAACCTATAAACCCTAAGCCGAAACTCGTGAGCCCTGATCTCGGGGTTGTTGCAGGAGTTTCAACCCAGCCGCTGATCAAGCAGCTCCTACAGCTGATGCATGAATTCACGGAATCTGGAGCTGCAGTCTAACAGGGCATATAGTTCGGGTTTAGGGTTTAGGGTTTAGCGTTTAGGGTTCTAGGGTTAGGGTTTATGGGTTAGGGGTTAGGGGTTAGGGTTTAGGGTTTAGGGTTTAGGTTTTAGGGTTTAGGGTTTAGGCTTCAGGGTTCAGGGTTCAGGGTTTGGGCTGTAGGGTGTCGGGTTGAGGGTTGCGGGGAGGAGGGGGTTAAGGGTTGAGGGCTTAGGTGTGCTTTGGGGAGGAATTGTTATATCGTGCGTGGTTTCGGGTTCCGGGATACGGATGAAGTTCATGCACCCTGCAATCCCAAAGGGTCCATTCACCTACATAGCATATGCTTTGGCCCTAAAGCCACTTTAAGGCCCAAGTACATCCTATATAGGTACATGGACCCTTAGGATAAGCAGATGGCTTGGCTGCTTGGTCTTTGGAGGGTCACCCCCCGAAAGTGTACCCTTGCACAGATCAACCTGGCAATCGCAACCTTGGCTGACGAAGTGCTGAGACCCCGGTAGGACCCGAACTCAACCCTAAACCCTAGGGCATACGTGCACCCCAAACAAAGTCCCGAAACTTTGCCATGCTATGAGTTCTTTACAGGGACTAGAGTGCCCCCCTATTATAGTCTCGATTAAGGACTGTTAGTTGTAGGGGGAACATCCCAGGCTAGGGTCCGGCTGTAGCGTTCGCGCAAGTTCCGCAAGGACCCCAGCGACGACGCGGAAGGTTCGGACGTCTGGCTAGATCGCTTGTGTGGCTCGGCCCCACGTTTTTGGGGTTTAGGGTTTAGGGTTTAGGGTTTAGGGTTTAGGGTGCACTATGTCTGGCGCAGCAGGGTCCCCAATTATGGGGGCTACGACCGTGAGGGTTGCAGGGAGGACTGGTAGTCGAGGCATTCTAGGAGCTCTGAGAGGGCTTCAGGTTTCGGGGGGGGGGGGATGAAAGTTTAGGGTTTAGGGTTTAGGGTTTAGGGTTTAGGGTTTAGGGTTTCTGGGGTCAGGGTGGCCCAAGATTTCTGGATGAGTTAAACAACTACAAAGTAGTGATGGGGTGATGCCTCCACATATTCACCCATCCCAGAACGATTCAGTCCTCAGAGCCCAAGGCTCTGAGAACCCCCGAAAGCTACTCGTTCAAAATCTTCGGCTCCTACGTTCCTGAGCGTTATGTACAGAGAAAAATAGGGCAGAGCAAATGGGGCACCTCCAGCTCCAGGTCCCTGAGAGCCCCTAGACCATCTTACCAGACTCTCGACCACTCATTGAGGTGATTTATCCAGCTTTTTTTGTTGGCTCTACGTAGAAGGGACACTCAAACGATCACCCCAAGGCCCCTAAACCCTAAGCCATTGGGAAATCAACCAGGGAAGGATCCACCGAAGACCTAAGCCCCGAGAACTTTCCCAACTTTCTTCTGCCCTCTGAATGACAACCTGCACGAAGAAGGGCCTTTTGCGCCGAACATTTCGCAGTTCCCCTTATTGGGTTGAAGAGGATCGTATACTTAGGATGAAGTTCTCAGGGGGGTGTTCTAGGCGTTTGGCACACCAATTCTACGTGCCACTTTCGGGCTGCAGACCCTAAGCTCTAAACATCAAGTTCAGTAAGGCAGGCTTCCAGATGCCAGGCAAGAATGTGGCGGGCTGTTGCTTAAGAACCCCTTCAAAAAATCAAAGATAAGAATCACTATATTGCCCCTGTGAGGAAGAGTGTGTTGCATTTGGGGGTTCTTGAGAAACTGTGTTTTCCTTTAGACCTCTGCAAGGTTTGCAGGTCCGGCTTTGGGATTTAGAATCAGGCATCCCTGCGGGCGCAGGCACCCGTGATCCCATGAAACAACCCAAAAAGCTGTGGGTTTAAACCCTAAAGCCTAAACCGTAAGCCCTAAACCCTAAACCCTAAACCCTAAACCCTAAACCCTAAACCCTAAACCGAAAACGGTGTGAGCAAGGCTTACTTCAGCTGCGGGACCTGGGCATGGAGTGCCTCTGGAACGGGGACGAGGCAGAACCCCTATGATGTCCTGAACCCCATCTATTGGGATGCATGCTTTGGGGTTCAGGGTTTAATTAGGGTTTAGGGTTTAGGGTTTAGGGTTTAGGGTTTAGGGTTTAGGGTTTAGGGTTTAGGGTTTAGGGTGGGTGTTGCAAAAGTTAGTAGGCAACCCTTTGAGCCTCCTGAGTGGAACTTCTTAGTTAACATTATTGGGTCCCAAAACGAGGTTCCTTCATGGTAGGTTACTGGAAAGGTCAGATACCCTATGCTACTACTAATTCCATATGGTGTATGAACCGTAAACTTTTTTAGGGTTCATGTCGTCCCCAAAGGTTGTAGGACCCTGCAAGGGGTGAGTGTTTCGAGATGAAGCGCAAAGGCCTGAGATGGTGATGGTTGCCTGGGCTTGCGACTGCGTCCTGCGCAGAAGTCATGCACAGCATTTGCGTGTCTTTGCCTAAACACGAGCGCAAACCCTAAAAACCTAAAAATCCCTACAGCCCTAAACCCTAAACCCCCCTAAAACCCTAAACCCCCCTAACACCCTAAAACCCTAAAAACCTCAAACCCTAAACCATGTAAGCCTCAAAGCCTAAACCCTTAAACCCCTAAACCCTGAACCCTAAACCCTAAGCTCTACACCCTACACCCTAAACCCTAAACCCTAAACCCTAAACCCTAAACCCTATACGCGGGGTAGTGTGAGGTGTCGGCTGCCGGCCTCTCCGAGTTCTTGGGCCTGGCCCGATGCCACGAAGCGCCGCATCGGCCCCCTTGGCTGCAAGGGCTCAGGGTTTAGGGTTTAGGGTTCAGGGTTTAGGGTTTAGGGTTTAGGGTTTAGGGTTTAGGGCTAGGGTTTAGGGCCTAGGATTTAGGGTTTAGGGTGTAGGGTGAGGCAGAGGGGTTTGGGTTTCATTGGAGTTTAGAGTTTGTGACTTGTGGGTTTGGCGTTTTTAGTTCAAGAGACCTGGACGCAAACAAGTTAAGGGTTCTGGGGTTTGCCCTAAAGCAGTCGGAAGGCGAGTTTTGTGGGGGTTTATATTTGGGGTTCAGGGGTTGGGGAGGTTGAAAATGCTTAAATGGTTACCTAGAAAATCCCCTCAAAAGCCCTTGAGAATGCAGCCTAAACTACCCAAAATCCCCATTCCAAGTCAAGAGGCCTATATATACGAAGGCCCCTTCCAAGTGAACAGGGCCCTATGTCAGAGATGCAGGGTGCCGCGTGCCGAGTACATGAAGTGTGGGGGTTAAGTGTCTCTCGAACCATCCCCAGAAAACACTCCTGATGATTGTCGGGTTTGAGAAAGAGATGGATTTTCGATGGGACTTGGGAAGAGAAGAATGCGGCGCTTCTGCTTACCTCGTGTGCTTTGTCTACCTGATGCCTCACACTGAACATGGTTTGTTACTTTAACTTCAACGGGCTTAGGGTCTGGAGCTTGCCGTACTCCTCTGCACCTAAACTCTACGCCAACCCAAGGAAACCCACGACACCTAGCGCCCCAAGCTGCATACAACCAGGCTACAGCCTCCTCAAACCTACCCGAAACTAAGCCCTGAACCCATACCCTGTGGGCCCTACAGCTACTATATGCCAAGTATATGCTGCATGGGACCCTAAACCCCGAACCCTAAACCCTAAACCCTAAACCCTATAAACCCGAAACCCAGGCCGCAGCAGGAGCGCGTAGACCCGGTTCGTCGGACGAACAAACGCTGGCGGCGGCACCCGCTCTAAGTACTGCCTGCCCCTTTTTTGCGTCGGAGTGGTTGTTTAGGGTTTAGGGTTTAGGGTTTAGGGTTTAGGGTTTAGGGTTTAGGGTTTAGGGAGTAGGGAGTTAGGGTTTAGGGTCCTATTTGTTTGACATGGAGGTCTGGGACATGGACTTCGCTGTTAGGGTTTATGTTTTGAGGCAACAGGGAATGTGCGGCGGCTTGTTATTGCAGAGTTCTGTTCCGAAGGTCCTCCAGCATTCATGCTCTACTTGCCACTCTGTCACAAAACCAGAGACTCTAGACCTTAAGCCCTAAATTTCTACACCTTCGACCCCGAACTCTTAAACTCTCTAAAACTCTAATCCTTAAACCCAACAACGCGAAGCCTCAGACCCTCTAGTCTAAAGCTTAGACCCTAGACTCTGACCGTAAACTCTACACCTTAAACCCTAAATTCTAGACCTTAAACAATACTTTCTACTTTCTAAACCTTAGACTTTAAACTCAATACCTTAAACCCTAAAACTCTAAACCTCAACGCCTAAACTCTAAGACCTTATTAATGCCTAAACTCTAAACCTTAAGCCGTAAATCTCTAAACCTTGACCGGTAGACTCTAAACCTTCAACCGAAAACTCTTGTAGTTGTAAATCTTGTAGACCCTAAACTCCGAACCTTCAACCCTAGTAAACCTTAAACCCTAAATCTCTAAACCATAAACCATAAAACTCCAGTCCTTAAGCCTTAATCTGAAAGCCTTAAACCAGAAACTTCAAACCTACCCTAAACTCTAAAGAGCCCTAAACCGGAGCTTGAAACACACCCCAGAAACTTCAAACCTACCCTAGGCTCTAATCTTTAAACCCGAAACCCTAAACCCGAAACCCTAAACCCTAAATCCTAAACCCTAAACCCTAAAACCTTGAAACCCTAAACCCTAAACCCTAAACCCTAAACCCTAAACCCTAAACCCTAAACCCTAAACCCTAAACCCTAACCCTCAGATTGCCACCCACCCCAGGTCTGACATGACAGCCTTCGGAGAAGACCTGTGCTGTTTTTTACCCCAGAGGGGGGCCTTGTCTTCGGGTGTTGGGTTTAGGGTTTAGGGTTTAGGGTTTAGGGTTTAGGGTTTAGGGTTTAGGGTTTAGGGTTTGGGGCAAAGAGGAAAGCGACCAAAGTCGGAAGGGTCTGTGTGCTTTGGTTTGTGTTCTGTGGTGGTGTTTTTTTGGTAAAATACACACATATACGCACGTGTATGTATATGTATTTGTAAATATGTTGTATGTATGTATATATGTATATGTATGTGTATGTGTATGTGTATGTATGCGTGTAAGCAACAATCCACCCCTTCCCGTCAAGCTGAAGGGAGAAGGCGCAGCAATAGAGAGAGCTCACCAAACTCGACTTCGGACAAGGCCCCCTTGGGACCAGGCAAAACGCCTGCATGCATCATCCCTTTGAAAGGTTAGGAGTCTAGAGGCTTGTGGGCAGCTAACCCCAACGGATCCCCACACCCCAGACACTGAATCGTTCAGCCACACGGGAGGTAGAAGACGTGCATTCCGCACACCCAGTACCCCTAAACCCTAAACCCTATAGACCCCAATCCCTAGTCTGACTTGTCCGAGTTTGAGCGATACAAAACCCTAAACCCTGAAAGTTCTAAGCCCTTGCAGATACACAGTTACACCCTTCTTCATTACGGCCTAAACCCCAAACGCCCAAACCTTAGCCTACCGGAGCCTTGCCCGCGTCAGCTAGCGTGAGGGTCGAACCTAGATAAACCCAAAGCCGTAAACCCCAAAACCCGCAACCCTATAAACTATGAAACCGAAACCCTAAACCCTAAACCCTACACCCTAAACCCTAAACCCTAAACCCTAAACCCTAAACATTTCGTTCCAGGCCACAAGCCACCTGGGGCATAGCCTCGCCCCATGCCCTCAGGGCTGTTCCAGGCAACGAAAGCCTTCTATGGCCCAGCCTGGACCTTTGCTTGGGTTTAGGGTTTAGGGTTTAGGGTTTAGGGTTTGGGGTTTAGGGTTTAGGGTTTAGGGTTTAGGGTTTAGGGTTTAGGGTCCAGGGTTTAGGGTTTAGGGTTTAGGGTCTAGGGTCTAGGGTTTAGGGTTTATGGGCTCTTCGTGCCAGCTCTGTTTTTTCCCTGTGTATGTTGGGCGAAAGATGCTTTGTTTTCTTGGGGTTGGACACAGATGTAGATTTCCGGCGTTTCGGTTCTTACGGGAATACGTGCTGTCAACTTAGAGGCACAATTTCCAGGAAGGCGGAAGGAAGGGCGTCTGCAAAGTACGACTGGCAGAGGTTCAACAAGGAATCCCCAGTACGGACGCCCGTCCCCGCACCCGAGGTTTTTCGACGCATGGAGTTGTGTCCCTCTTGGGTTCCCTCAACTCAGGGTTTAGGGTTTAGGGTTTAGGGTTTAGGGTTTAGGGTTTAGGGTTTAGGGTTTAGGGTTTAGGGTTTTGGGGTTTAGGGTTTAGGGTTTAGGGTTTAGGGTTTAGGGCCGCACGCCCCCTGGGTTGAAAAACCTCGGCCGTTGAACCTGAAGGCACCTGCGGGAGGGAGAGGAAGACTGCCTCAGCGGTCGGGTTCGCGGTGGCATGAAAATCCCCCGAGGCCTACGCTACTCGTGTGCCCCTGGTCTTCCCTTTCTTCTCAGAAGGGTTTAGGGTCTCCTACACTACTAGTGTGCCCGTTATAAGGGTGTAGGGTTTAGGGTCACAGCTAGGACCCTTTTGGAGGCCCTGTTCGCTTTTGGGTTCTCTGAGAAGCCCCCCCTAAAGGCTTAGGGTTTAGGGTTGAACGTTTAGGGTTTAGGGGTTCGGGCTGAAAGGTCCAAAGTCCAAACCCCAAAGATTAGTCTTCTGGGTTTAATTGAGGGTTTAGGGTTTAGGCCTTAAAGGCTTAGGGTGTAGGGCTCACGGGGCCTGTCTGTCTCCCTCCTTGCCAGTCCTTCCGATGCGTGGGGGCGAACTTGACCCGAAGTCTGCTCAACTCTATGTCATCTATGTCACTTTGCCAGGCCGCTTCTAGTAATAATGGCTTCGAGCTGTGAATGTAGCCATGAGCGGTGGTTTTTACATGTCCGAGAATATGTTGGGCGGGCCTAGGCCGCCACAAAAGCCCAGAAACCTACTGTAAAGCGTGAACACAACCCTAAACCCTAAACCCTAAACCCTAAACCCTACAACTCGCCAGATCACCAAGCCCTCGGATCCTTGAGCTTGTGCATGCGCCTGAACTTTGTTTCATCAGTTGTGAAGTCAAGCCAGAGAGTCACACCATCCTCATGCGATTTATGACTTAAGAAATGATGTTCTATGACTGGCCTTCTCCAGGCCTTCAACAATAGAGCCGAAACCCTTGCTCCTGAAACCCTAGACCTTAAAGCCAGAGTTTAACTTGGGCGCCCCTTAACCCCTAAACCTAAGACCCGAAACCCTAAAGCCCTATACCCCGAAGCCCAAACCCTAAACCTAAGACCTTCCTGGAACGCCGTAGTTGACTATTCTTTACAGCAACTATCGCAAGTGACAGGAATTCTAGTCACTAGGCAGAAGTGACACAAAAATCGGTCACCGACCCAACCTGACTGGCAGTATTGGGAGCACGAAGGCGTAAAGTGGCATAAAGAAGCGTAAAGTGGCGTAAAAAAGCGTAGGAATCCTATGCCCAAAACCAACAACTTTGCAGTGCTTGCTTTTAGCCACCAAAACCGTCACTTTCAATAGTTGACACTTGTTTCAATCACTAGGCTTTCCAGGTTAAACCTAAAACCCTAAACCCTATAGACCCTAAACCTTCAAAGCCTGGGTTGGTGGTAGAGGGCAGTTCTCCCCGGCTGCCCGTATGAGTAGCCCGAATTCGCCGTGCGCTGCAGGACGCCCCATTTCCAAGCGTCCTCCGCCTTGCTGTTCAAGGTTTAAAGTCCCTAAACCCTAAGCTTTAAGCCCTAAACCCTAAACCCTAAACCCTAAACCCCAAACCACCCAAGCCCCAAAACCGAAACCACCTAAAGGACCTAAATTTTTGAGCCCTACGGTGCCGTGCCGAGGGGGGCTTGTCAACAGCCAAAAGCCCTAAACAGATGCGTTCCTGGCAAGAGGTTGCCAAGAGCCTTCAATAACAAAGTCGTAAGTATGGTCTTTGAAGTCTTTTGGCGCGTTTGGGGTTTCAGGGTATGTTGGTGACGGGTTTTAAGTTGCGTGTTGTGTGGTTTCAGAACCCTTAACGATGAGTCCTCAGCTGTTGTAAAGGAAGGGAGGCACGGGGTTAAGATGTTTAGGGAAATTCCCCGGAAAAAAAAATTGCATGTGATCGGACGGGCATGCCTACGGGTGGAACCGGTGGAACCGAACTAAAGGGTTGATTCGCCTGAAGCCGTCAGAGGGTAGATGAATAGGTTTGCGGTTGAGCGTTGTGGGGTTCTGGGCTTGCGGTTGAGGCTTTGGGACTTAGGGTTAAACCCTGCACCGCCTGCACCCTCAAGCCTATACCCTAGACCCCCTTCTTACCTACTAGTGTGGTTTGGGGTTTTTTCGAGCCTCATAGGGCTCGGTCATGCAGAATGCCTTGGGCCTGCAAGGCACCGACGAGCAAGGCAGTTGCACACTTATAGCGCTTTCCACTGGGTCCTTTTCCTCTTAGCTTATGGGCCCTTCATATGGTCCCTTACCTCCTTGAAAGGGTTCTGAAGTATGTAACCCTTGGGTTGTATGGGGTGTATAGGGGGTATATAAGGGTTCCCCATTTAAGGGCCCATATTAAGGGACCACGTAACTACCCGAAAAAAGTTCCAGGCAACTCTGAAAGAATAGGGTGTTGGGGGGTGGTCTCCTCCAAGCCGATAGGCAGTGACGTGAACCGGACTCTTGCAGAGAGCATGTGGGTGCATGGTTGACTACACCCTAAACCCCTAACCCCTAAACCCCAAACCCCTAAACTCTATATAAACCCCAAACTCCACCACGCCGAACTCTCAGAATATGCTGGGTCTGTAGACCGAAGGACCTGGAGTAGGAATTCTGGAAGGCCGATTTGGGGGTTGCTCCACATGACGAGCCGTCTTGGCCTGTGAGCAGTACATCCCTAAACCCTCAACCCTCAACCCCAAAACCCGATTTAAGCCATGAATCCTATAGACCCGAAACCTTAAGCAGAAACCCCAAAACCCGATTTAAACAATAAATCCTGTAGACCCGAAACCTTAAGCAGACTCTTGTTTCGCGGCCCGCATTTCAAGCCACTGGCTCTTCCCTATTGCGGGCTTTGCTCGTTGGGAGCGGAGGGCTCTGGTTCGACACGCCCCTTAGGGTTTAGGGTTTAGGGTTTAGGGTTTAGGGTTTAGGGTTTAGGGTTTAGGGTTTAGGGTTTAGGGTTTAGGGTTTAGGGTCGCGCCCCTTAGGGAGCATCCCAAATTCCTTTCAACTCCCTAAAGCCCTGAACCCTAGCCCTAGTTGGGAGGCAATCAAAGAAAGCACCCTTACCTACCCTACAACCTCAGAACTCGATATGTCCGGAGTCTACAAACCCTAAACCCTAAACCCTAAACCCTAAACCCCAAACAACCCCGAGACCGCTTGGAGGTTCGTTCTTGGATCAAGTGCGGCCACCACGTTTCAAGATGCCTTTGTAAGGTTTAGGGTTTAGGGTTTAGGGTTGAGGGTTGAGGGTTGAGGGTTTGAGTTTTGGGTAGTCAGGGTTTAGGGGTTAGGGTTGGCGGAAGGTTGAACCACTAAGATCCATGTGGATTTAGGGTTTGGGGGTTTAGGGTGCAATGAGCCTTTGTTCCGCAGAGAGTGGCGAATTGCCATCTCAGTAGACTGCGTGCCGGTTCGACGGGGGAGGTGCTTGGGCTTAGAATGTGCCCCCCAGACCATTTCGAACTGTTCCAGAAGCACCCCCCCAAAACACGAAACCTCTCTGTTCTCAGTTTTTGCATGGTTTCCGAAAATAGTGGTACCCTTTTTGGGGGGTCCCTTTAAGGGGGGTTCTCTTCGATTTAGGTCATTTGGGGAAATACCCATATAGGGGATGTCGTTTGTGCACAAGACCACACCCTGAACCGCGCACTCCTGTCGCCGTACTGGGGCCTGTTACCATGAAGTCCTTGCGGCATTTGATGGCCCTTTGAAAAGTTGTAGGGTTTACCAGGTCCTTTTTTGGAGTTGTGCCTTAGATTCAGTTCTGTACACAGAGGACATGTAGGCCGGATTCGGGTTCGGGAACTCCTTGAAATCCACCTGAGGCAAACAAAGATTGCGGCTTCCTTTGCGGGATGCTGGCTTGCTCCCGCCATTTGCGCAGCCACACGCATCAAGGAGGTCAGAAGATGTGAAGAAAAGTGCTACGTGTGACTTCTTCTGCTGAAGCTGCTTCTGGGAAATTGAGCGCCATCCCGCTTCGGGTGTCGTCCTTCCAGCTTCGCACTATATGGCCAATATGGGTACCCTAGATACTGGGGCCGCTTATAAAAAGGACCCCAAGAAGCCCCCCTATATGCTGATCCACCACCATGGGCTGATGTAAGTACTGGGTGAGGTTCCCCCATACGGTCCCTTTGTCAGGGCGACATATAATTTCCCTACTCAGAAATTGTGACGTGATGACCCTGGTCGACAGCAACCTGGTGCAGTCGCCCCTAAACCTTAAACCCAAAACCCTAAACCATGAACCCTAAACCCTAAACCCTAAACCCTAAACCCTAAACCCTAAACCCTAAAAGCGGCAGCCGCTGAAAGCCTTCAGAGCGTTTCGCCGAGCTTGCAAGATGTCCTTCTTTTTGCATGCACACCTTGCGTCATAGGGACGGCCCTGGACTTATGCACAGGTACTTTCAGAAAGTTCCTTTCTTGCAGGGCAAGAGGGTTTCTTCTTTGAGCCCGAAAACGCCACGAAACCCAAGTTTCTGGTGTAGTCTGAAGTACTTTGGCTCGAGATCGTGATTGCAACCTCGCCGCTCTTTCGATGAGTGCGTTCATGACCCGGCTCCCTACAAACTCAGGCGGCGCGGAGTCAGTAACATGGAGGGCTTAAGGATGTGGATGACTTTGGGGTTAGGCTTGGATGTTCCCCCTTAGACTAACAGTCCTGACTAGGGATTAGAGTACCCCCTTATTAAACATCCCGATTAAGGAGTGTTAGTATAAGGGGCATCCCAAGCTGCGGGTCTCGGGTGCTGGACGCAGAACAGTTTGGGGTCAGTGTTACTGGCTGCCGGGTGCTGAGGCGCTAAAGCTGCGGTCTGCAGTGCGCAGTGACAAGCAGAGAGCAGAAACATTGAGTGAAGCCACCCTAAACCCTAAACCCTAAACCCTTGTAGGGAAGAATCGGCTCGGCTACAAAGGTGGATTTGTGCGCCTTTGCTTGGGCATGACGCTCCTGTTCTCGGCCTTCATGGAGATCCAGTGGGCCATGCCGAGCCAGCACCGTGGCGTTAGGGTTTAGGGTTTAGGGGTTAGGGTTTAGGGTTTAGGGCCATGCCTCCCGCCATGGATCACCATGGGGCTGTTTACAGTACCGCTGCTCGCGTTTGGAAGTTGTTGTGCAAGGGACATCTCTTGGTCCTGCCTTGCAAGTGCCCGATGAGAGTTTATTCTGTGAGACCAGACATAAGACTCGTCGCAGCGAAGGGTTAAGGGTTTAGGGTTTAGGGTTTAGGGTTTAAGGTTTAGGGTTTAGGGTTGCAAGAACCTCCGTAGCTGCAGGCAAGTGTTGCAAGAACCTCTGTAGCTGCAGGCAAGTGGTCGCGCATGCACATCTAGCCTACTGCGATTTGCTTGACGGTACTCAGTCGTTCCTTTTGCTAGTAGAACTGTACTCTTTCGTGGCATCCATTCGTCATTCTTAGGGTTGGCCTTTCACTTAAGCAGCACATTTGCTCAGGATACTGGCTTCGTCAAACGGTCGCTTCGGCTATGAAGCCATGGCCGCATTCTATGTCCCTCAGATCTCCGATTAAGCAGTGGCGGTTGCAGCAGAGAAAGCACTTCTTTTCGTCATGCTTTGCGCATGTTTGTTCACGATAAAAAGACTGTGCCTTGTCAACGGCACGATGCACGACATTTGGGCTTCTCCCGGGATCCGATCTAGGTGTGAGTTGATTGGGATTCAGGGTTCAGGGTTTAGGGCTTAGGGCTTTGGGTTTAGGGATGCGATTTTCTTGCCGTCCTCTTGCAGTGGCTACGCAATCATTCGAGAAATCGGGCATGTTGGGCACAGGTTTGGCAGGCTCGCAGAAAGATCCCTGAAGCTGATGTGCCTGGCCACTAGTTCTTGAAAGCCACTGTGAGTCCAAAGTTCCCAAAGCAGGAATCCCCCGAACAGACCCCAAACTACTACAATACACCGCAATATATCATTACTATGCATGTACTATTAATATACCATGAATATACTATTATATACTATAAGATGATAATATAATATAGAGAGAGATACTATAATTCTTACTGATGGTCGGATAGCTTACAAAGGGCATCCCTAAACCCTAGACCCTAAACCCTAAACCCTAAACCCTAAACCCTAAACCTAAACCCTAAACCCTAAACCCTAAACCCTAAACCCTAAACCCTAAACCCTAAACCCTAAACCCTAAACCCTAAACCCTAAACCCTAAACCCTATCTTCGGAAAGACCCATGCAGCCCAGGCCTGCATGTTCTTGGGCAGCTTTGCCGCCCCGTGCATCATCCGACGCGCGGGAGCCAGCAGAACGTGCTCTAGCATCAGCTTTAGGGTTTAGGGTTTAGGGTTCAGGGTTTAGGGTTCAGGGTTTAGGGTTTAGACGCGGAACCTGCTTGTGTTGTTGAGCTGGCAGTTTCATTGGGGATTAGGGCTGGCTAAGAGCACCGCTTGAGTTTCTGGATGAGCACCCTGGCAAGGCTACTCATGGGTGTCACTGCATGTGGCTCCTACGTGGTCGCCCCGACTGCAAGCTGAGAAGGGCAGACAGACGTTCCGAAAAAACCTGAAGCCCAGAACCCGCAACACCTAAGGCAGCGCAGTCCCAAAACCCAAGAGCTCTGCTTTTGCGCTCATCCTTACGTCCGTGCTACCACCGCGTGCGGCTTGTCACCGTGCCCGTGCGATTATTACGTCCCTGCTACCAGTGCGTGCGAATTGTTACCACGCAAAAGGCCCAGGTTTGGGGCTGAGGGCTTCTGTTGCTGTTGAGGCCTCCAAGGTTTGAAACTCCCCGAAATTCAAAACATAGATTCAACCTATTTAATGAACATCTACTATGTATTCTGAAAGGCCCCCTTATCATCGACAAGCAAGTGTTGAAAAGCCCATGCCTGCCGATGTTTTCTGCATGTCGTTCCTTGTGTACATGCCTCTCGTACCACGCGCCGCGAACCAAGTTGCTGTGTGCTCGCCATTGTTCATTGCACCCTAAAACCTAAACCCGAAACCCGAAAACCCTAAACCCTTCATGCAAGAGACTTCTCTCGCGTTCATTCTCCTACATGGTCCCTATCTAACCCACATACATAATTTCAGAGAGACCACAAATTTGTCGCTCCCTATATCTCTTGTTCCCAAAACATGACATGTACCAAACTAGTTAACTAGTACAATACAGTATGCATTTTGCGATTGTGCCGCATGGTGAACTAAATGGCAGATGAATGTTCGTGCAGCCGAACCGCATATTTGTTAATATACGCCATACAAATGACCGCGCGCACATACAGATCCCACATACAAACATTATAGTGTGGCACCGATCACTAGTTTGACCACAGCATGTGCACATTAACACTTCATTGTCTTAACATATCATTGTGTTTGAAGGTTCTGTGTTCATTGTCGTTATACTTGTCGTGGTAATCAAACAAGGTCTGTGTTGCAACAGCTTGAATACTCTGCGCAGTACACCTGTCGTGTTCTTTTTTTGTTGAGGTTGCTCAGTCCTTGCTGGCCGAGAGGGACCTCAACATCGACGACAAGATCATGCTATGGTTCATCGCACTGATTACAGGACTGGACAGTCGTGCGAAGCCATATAAGGCCGCCGATGAGAGAATGATCAAAGCAAGTGCATAGATACATAAAGGGGAAAGCATGCGGGCATGTGTGTGTGTGTGTGTGTGTATCTCTGTCTCTATCTTATGTGTATATACGTGCATGTGTAGAAGTTTGTGGAACGCAAGGATGTCGATAACTAGTTAGTGAAGTTTAGGGTTTAGGGTTTAGGGTTTAGTCTAGGGGTTAGGGTTTAGGGTTTAGGGTTTAGGGTTTAGGGTTTAGGGTTTAGGGTTTAGGGTTAGGGTTTTCATAAAGTGCATCAGGAAGTGAACAAAGGTAGAGCAGACAGGACTGCTCCAAGGAGTCGTGTGGCCTGCGCAGGGGTACCTCCTAACGCACTATGCCCCTGCGCAACTCTTGGACTGGTACCTTAAAAAGATACTTGGAAATATTTCCAATTCTTGTGTACTTTAATTCCTAAGAAACAGCAGAAAATAATATTGTTGCTAGGGTTCCAAGTTCAGTATAGGTACGCGGCCATCTTCTCCCTCTGCTTCTTTGCCAACTCCTTCCTGGGGCCGGCCCTCGTCACCTTCGTCCTGAGGCTAGGTACGCCCTTTGGGACATTTTATATCTTCCGTTGTGCGGTTTAAGGGGGTCATATTCCCTAAACCCGAAACCCTAAACCCTGAAACCCTGAAACCTAAACCCCAAACCCCAAACCCTAAACCCCAAACCCTATAACCCTAAACCCTAAACCCTAAACCCTAAACCCTAAACCCTAAACCCTAAACCCTAAACCCTAAACCCTAAACCCTAAACCCTAAACCCTAAACCCTACTCAAGGGTTTTTAATCTAAGGGGCCATCCTAGGAGGCAGTTCGGCCGCGAGGCGCCGGCGTACGTCCTCCTGGCGGTGCTCGGGGTCTTATCCATGGTCCGGCTTCCGGAACCTTGGGTTAGGGTTTAGGGTTTAGGGTTTATAGGGTTTAGGGTTTAGGGTTTGGGGTTTAGGGTTTAGGGTTTAGGGTTTAGGGTTTAGGGTTTGGGGTTTGGGGTTTAGGGTTTAGGGTTTATTGGGGGTCATGCATCCTGTACTGCTATAAGTCCTACTAAGGTATATAGACCCTGAACCCTAAACCCTTTTAAGGTTCATCCGGTCCCCAAGGAACCCGGCGACACCCAAACCGCCGCTGAGAGCACCAAGACCGGTGAGACCAAGAAGCTTGGGCACCAAATGAACCCTAAGATTGGGGTCCTATATGCCTATACTACTAAAATTCCTATGTAGGTAGATGCCCTAAACCCTAAACCCTAAACCCTAAACCTTTTAGGGTTCATTTCGTCCCGAAGGAAGCCTTCCTGGAGAGCCCCGAAGTGGATCTTCTACAAAGATACGAGTGCGCTGCGGCTGTGCGCGCTGGGCCTGGGGGAAGGCTTGTGCCTGAACGCGCTTGGGTCCGCCGTCTTCCCCGTGCTGGCTCAATGGGAGCTTGCCAAAGGTGATCCTGGTGATCTCATCTTCAAAGAGCGCTTGCAGCTGGTAATCCTGCTCACGGGGCTTGGCCACATGCTTGCTGCGCTTGTCTATGCCCCACTGGCCCAGAAGTTTGGGCGTCGCCCCATCCTTGTCTTGCAAGCCTTCCTGCTGGTCCTCGCGGCCATCCTCATCTTTGCACACCAGGCCTTTCTAAAAGCTGACAGCTCTCTGGCCAGTGCTGTTTGCGCATGTGCTGGATCGCTCTGGTTGGGTGTGGGTGTCATCTTGACGCGGCTGCTTGGCACCTACTAGGGTTTGAGGTTCTTTGGATTGGGCTTCGTTGCTTTCTTTGCTCCATGCTGCTGTGATCCGACGTCTGGCCCACTATTCCCTGCTGGTCTCCCCTATAGTATGGCTAGCAGGAGGTGAGCTTTACCTGGAGTCGTCCCTGGTTGCAGGTCTTCGTTCCTTGTACCATCCGAACTTCGAGCGTAGACCACACACTTAGGACCGGGAATACCACGCTGGTCTCCTACCGGTATCCCGACTGTTCCGGCAGCGCCTTCGCGATGATGGCGGCCGTGCGGAGCCTCGCATCTGTGGCCGGTTTCTTGGGTTTGGCCTGGCTATCCGAAAAGGCGCAGGCCAGGCGGATACTATAGTCGCTAAAGTGGGTGACAGTATACAAGCTCTCCTCAGCTATTTCAGTGGTATGCGGTCGTAAGGGGGACAACCCCTGAAGCCCTAAAGCCCTATAAGCGCCATAGGTTGACTCCAGACTTTCATGGCGTGCAATGGACTAAAGGAGGGACACTTCGAAGGGACCTTAGGGTTATTTAGGGGTTGTTTCGGGGCTATTTAGGTATGTAGGGGCTGTATATAAGGTATATAGGGGTTACATAGGGGTTGTATAGATTGCAAGGGTTTCTTCTAGGAGTCCCTCCTTATACACCCGTTCAGGCTTGGACTTCCGTGTCTTCCTCACTCTTCCTGGCAGTGGCGTCACTGGTAGCTGCACTGCACCGGCCCCTCTTCCTCAGGTTCTCGGACCAGGAGGAAAGTGCCCAAAGATCCCAAAACGTAGGGGGGCTTCTGGGCACGAACTTGCAGGTGCTCAGGGGGCACCAAGGGGGGGTTTTCGAACATCTTGCAGATTTCTGTGTAGGTAAATTAACTGGGACTATAGGATCAGTCTGAAGCTCTGGGCTTGTTCGGTCTCTAAGTTAGTCGCTGTCTCAGGAGGAGACATCCAATGAAGAGGAGCAATGTGGCCCGCTTCGCATCTCATTGCTGTCCAACAAGCTCGAGTTTGTCCAAGTCCTCCTTCCCTTGCTGAGGAGCCATGAGTTGCAGGTGGTGAGTCCAGCGCCTGCTGTTCAAGATCTTTGTGTTGAGGCTGGTATTCCCTTCAAGCACTTCCCCGCGTGCTCCGACACGTTTCGGTTCGCGAGCATCTGCAAGCAGAACGCCGAGTATCGGGAGGCAGTGGAGAGGGTCTACGAAGAGTTGAGGCAAGAGAAGCCCGACATCTTGCTCACAGCTGGTTTCGGAGTACTGGAGTAGGTAACCTTTTAACCTTTTTGGGGTATTCTAATCCCTGAGCCCTAAACCCTAAACGATGAAACCCTGAACCCTAAGCCCCCATATAAGAAAAAACACAAAGGTGAACCTTCAATTCTTCCAGGTTACTGGACAACTAAGGTTTCTACGTGCTGCCAAACCATGCCATTTCCATCCCAAGCATGGCCGCATGGAACATCCATCCCTCGGCGCTGCCGCGACTGAGTAGCTGAATAAGTACCCTAAACCCTAAACCCTAGAGAACTGAAAGTGTGCACTTTTGTGCAGGGGGGGGGGGGGCTTATGAACCCAGCAACTAAGGCGATATCGCGGCGGGCTGCCCTTTCATGCTCACATCCTCCGGGGTGAGAAGGAAACTTTGTGGTGCTTAATAGTGTAACTTTAGATCCTTAGCGGCTTAGGGTTTAGGGTTTAGGGTCTAGAACTACCCTCCTAAGTGCAGCCAAGGAAATGGGGGTCACATTGCACCGCCTCACTGAGGTCATCGATGACCCTCGGGGACCAAGTGAAGGGTTCATAAACCCTGATACTACTATAGTTCCTATCTACCCTAAACATGGGATCCATAAACCCGAATATGAATACAGTTCACCTATTTGGGTAGACAACCCTAAACCCTGAAACCCTGTTAAAGGTACCTGAACTTTGGCCATAGTATTCTCTGACCTTTTCCCGTAAACGCTTGCGAAACGGGTGGAGAAAAACAACCTTTTCGTGTCCATTCGGTCAACCCTAAACCCTAAACCCTAAACCCCAAACCCTAAACCCCAAACCCTAAACCCTAAACCCTAAACCCCAAGGATCCTTCGACCATCGTGGCCACCAGCGGCCCAATCAGCCTCAGCGACTCCATGACGACGCAGGACATGTTGGCTGCCTCTGCGGTGCCCTTGCCCGAACCTTGGAGTTGGGTTTAGGGTTTAGGGTTTAGGGTTTAGGGTTTAGGGTTTAGGGTTTAGGGTTTAGGGTTTAGGGGTTAGGGCTTAGGGTTCAGGGAAGGTCATATATCTTCATAAGGATTTTCTGCTAGTGTAGGGCATATGACCCCCCCAATTTTCCCTAAACCCTAAACCCTAAACCCTAAACCCTAAACCCTAAACCCTAAACCCTAAACCCCAGGCTGTTCGTTGGCACCCCAGGATGTGGTACAAAAGGCCATTGCCACACTTCCTGGAGGGCGGGGAGCTGCGCTCGGAAAGGTGGGATCGGAGGCGCCGGCTCTGCTGGTGCCTTGGGGAACCCTAAAAAGGGTTTAGGGTTTAGGGTTCCCTAAACCCTAGACCCTAACCCTCAACCCTAAACCCTAAACCCTACAAAAGGGTTTTGGGGTTCATATTGCCTTAATAGGGATTATAGTAGTCTAGGGCGTGTGACCTGTGGAGCTTCAGGGTTCAGATTACCTTACTAGGAATTATGTAGTAACATTTTGGGGGTACATGCCCCAAGATTTAGGAGTCATTTGGTCTCCACCAGGATGGGCCATTAGACCCTATAGCCCCTTAAAGATGCCATTTATAGGGTTGATTATGGGGAGTAGAAGGCCTCAGAGCAAACCCTAGACTCCAAGCCCTAAACCCTAAACCCTAAACCCTAAACCCTAAACCCTTCATGTGGTCTCTTTTAAGGTGGAGGATGACATTCCGCACTCCTTCGGAGTAAAGCTGGAGACAAGGGTGATTGCGGGCGAGCAGAAGAAGTCGAACTCGGGACCCGGGTGCTGCAGTTGATGCGGTTCCAGATTTAGGGTGTAGGGGCTTAGGGTTTAGGGTTTAGGGTTTAGGGTTTAGGGTTTAGGGTTTAGGGTTTAGGGTTTAGGGTTTAGGGCGCAGTTTTCTGGCGATGAACTTCCAAAGCCTCCGTTGCGAAACCAACGGCTCAGGCAGGGCTTGCTGGCTCCAGGAGGTCGAGGTGTGTAGGTGTGTATATATGTGTGTGTGTGTGTGTGTGTGTTTCGGGTTTAAGGTTTGGGGTTTAGGGTTTAGGGTTTAGGGTTTGGGGTTTGGGGTTTAGGGTATATTTGTGTGTGTGTGTCCGTCAGTTCTTTACGTGTGTGGAGTCGACACTTCGCAGCCCGACTCCCTGTGCTCCGTGAGCGCAGGTGCCTGGATTCCCCTTAGATATCTCTTGTACAAGAGTACATTAACCAGGTTTAGGGTTTGGGGTTTAGGGTTTAAGGTTTGGGTTTAGGATTTAGGGTGACATAGGGGGAGTTCTCGCCCAACTTCTTCAATGACATCCTTGGGAACCGACTCTTTGTGTCAGGAGTCTTCGCCCGAACCCGCATCGACTGGGACCAGGCTCTCGGGCATTGAGGGGGCTTAAGGCTACGAAGGGCTCGTCTAGAGGTTGGGGTTACAGCTGGGATGTCCCCCCCCTTATACTAACAGTCCTTAATAGGGATCATCGTACCCCCAATTAACTTTAGTGTAAAGGGGAACATCCCAAGGTTAACGGCAGAAGGGTTTAAAGGGCTCATACGGCCTAGAGGGTTTCAAAGGCTTAGGGGGGGCTTATAGGTTTATAGGGTTTAGGGACCCTAAACCCTAAACCCTAAACCCTAAACCCTAAACCCTAAACCCTAAACCCTAAACCCTAAACCCTAAACCCTAGAGAGTCTCAAAGGTTGAGGACTACTCAGAACTTGGGACCCCTTATGAGGGTCCCGAATTCGAGGCCAGGTCTGCGCGTTGGTTGCTCGGACCGGATGTGGCGGACATTGAAACCCTTGCAAGCCCTTAACTAAGGTTTTGAGGGTTTAGGGTTTAGGGCTTAGGGTTTAGGGCTTAGGGTTTAGGGTTTAGGGTCCCTAAACCCTATAAACCTATAGGGTTTGGGGTTTAGGGTTTAGGGTTCAGGGTTTCGCCGTACTTAATGTTTGCAGGCTGGGTGCCGGTTCAGGGGTTCAGCGATTCTTTGTTCCTACTCCTCCATGGTGAACGTGAGCTTTTCCCAAAAGGGCCCTGCAGCACTGTGGCCAGGCAGGTGGCAAACAACAAGATCCTTAAACCCTCAACCCAAAACGCAATGTGGACGTACAGTTCAGCTAGGCGGGCGGAAAAAAATATTCCTAAAACCTAAAACCTGAACACTAAACCCTAAACCAGGACACGGCGACGGACATCGAGAGGGCATATCGTGCCTTCTTTGGCAACTTCGGGCTCTTCACAGACTATGCGGGGCTCACCTGGGAGGTGACCTCATGCCTTTTAGGCAATGCGGCTCGCCGACAGAATGGTAGTAACCCGAGGAACGACTCGAAATAACGAGAACACGAGTACTTAACTTAACAAACGTGGCACTAGCTCTCAGAATACCCAGAGTAGGCACTTCTTTCGCTTTTAGGGTTCCGGTTCCTTTTAAGCCCCCGTTTAAAACCAAGAAAAGGCTTCCTCTTGGGTCTAGATGACAATTAGATGAAAGGACCGGGTGGCCCCACAAGACGAGGCAGCACAGATCTGGTAGCCCTAAACCCTAAACCCTAAACCCTAAACCCTAAACTTCAGCCATCGCTCGTCCTTCGCCAAGGTCTATGATTCCGAGGTTGCACCTGGCACTGTCCTGGAAGTCCAGGAAGCCGGACCCCGAGATTTTCTTGAATCTCATAAACCCTTTCCTGAAGGCTCCTAATCTAGTTCCCTTTTTTGGGTTAGTATAGAAATGGGGTGGTAGTACGCTTACGCCAAGAACGTACTACACTAGGAGCCTTTAGGATTGAGCCCTCTACTTAAATCATGACGTTCCCAGCGTTCTGGATCATCTGGAACAGTCCGGCTGCTGGCTCTTTGCCAAGCTGCAGCCACAGCGACCTGCTTCTTCAGTCGTGCTTGCGATTCTTGCTATCATCGCAAGCATCAGCAATCACCATCATCATCATCATCATCATGCCATCATGTTCTTACGACTACTGTATATGACATATAGCATCTAGCACACATGCATGACATGAGTTCCTTCTTATGAAGCTGCTACTAGCCGGTGGCTGTAGCCGGTGGCTGTCGAAAGACTCTTGTCAGCCCTAAACCCTAAACCCTAAACCCTAAACCCTAAACCCTAAACCCTAAACCCTAAACCCTAAACCCTAAACCCTAAACCCTAAACCGAAACCCGAAACGCATGCCCAAGGCCGGAGGACAGACGCGGATGGAAGTCATGGCCAAAGACGGTCGTTCCGTAATGCTCGGCGGCCGGCAGCTTGTTTGAATAGTATCGCTTGGGGTGTTCCCCCCCCTATACTCAGAGTCCTTAATAGGGGTTATAGGTTTGGGTACTATAATCGCTATTAAGGACTGTTAGTATAAAGCGGGAACCCTAAACCCTAAACCGAAACCCTAAATCCTAAACCCAATAAGGGTGATAGCAGGGGGTACTATCATCCCCATAAGGACGGTTAGCATAAGGGGGAACATCCCACAGCATCGCTTGCCATCCCCCAGGATCTGGAAAAATGTGTCGTTTCTCGACCCGACTTAGGGTCTAGGGTTTCGGGTCTAGGGTTTAGGGTTTAGGGTTTAGGGTTTAGGGTGGAATGGTTTGCGTGGACACTGCTTTATAGCAGACAGCCAATGTAAGCAAGCCAAGTATCCCCCAACATGCAGACATGTTTGTGGATCTTGAGGCTTAGGTCACAGCTTCGCAGTTTCTGGTTAGGGTTTAGGGTTTAGGGTTTCTGGTTTAGGGTTTAGGGTTTAGGAACTTCGTTAGAGCACCCTGAGGACTGTCATGTAGCTTTGTTGGGGGGTGGATGTTAGTCTTCTCGTTAGGAGTCTTGGTGTACTACCCAGCTGGGTACTACATCAGGAGCCTTTGAATAGAGTATGTACTCTAAAGTCTCTAGAGCATGCTAAAGCAGCGATCATAACCATTGGCTTCGCACAGGGAGCATTGAAGGCTCTCTTACCCTAAACCCTAAACCCTAAACCCTAAACCCTAAGCCCTAAACCCTTCAAGTGATTCACTTTGCTGGGTGCCTAAGAGACACCTTGGGTCATTTCATGACAGATTGCTCATCCCTAAACCCTAAACCCTAAACCCTAAACTTTTATTAGTCTGCTTTAGAATCCAAGGTTTGTCAGCACCGAAGTTGGCCATCCGCAAGTGCAAGCTCCTTGTGACGCGCCCTGGCAAACCTTGGCATGCGCAGAAAGATCATCGCTGCCTCCTCCCTGAACTGCACCCACAAAACTCCGAACGTCGACCATGCACGAGGGTCGCTCTAAGAGAGGTTTAGGGTTTAGGGTTTAGGGTTTAGGGTTTAGGGTTTGGGGAGATATCTTTGCTTTCAGCAAGGTGAAGGTGAGCGGCGTCTTTGAATCCACCACCCTTGTGAGCGAGTGGCTGAAGAAGCCGAACGCGGACTGGCTCCCAGGCTTCAAGAGATATGCTTAAGAGTGCGCGGAGTTCTGGTCTCAAGCGACACTAAAGGAGAGTTACACAGGAGTTATTTAGGGGTTATTTAGGGGCTGCTGAGGTATTTCGGGACTATAATATGGGGTATATATATATATATAGGGGTTAAATAGGGGAATAAGATTCAGGGTCCCTTCTAGGGGTCCCTCCTTTACCCCTTCACGGTCACCTCTTGCCGACCTGTACAGAGCTGAAAAATTCAGCACGACTGCGGGACCCATCTGCACAATCCGGTACAGAAGAAACTCATGTGCAGATTGGCTCTCAGAATTTGCGGTGTAAAGTAAAAGTCTAGAAGTGTTGAGTGTGTTGCAGGGTGCTTGTGTGGAAGACGGCGTAGCCGTCACACGGCCTTGCCCCAGCACAGACTCAACAGCAGAGATGCATGAACTTGTACAGATCCAGCCAGGCCTGGTGAAAGCACGTGCGCAGCTGTGCAGCCCTGCTACTGTTGCTGTGCTCTCCGGCCTGTGAGCTGAAGGCGTTGACATTTACGTATAGAATGCTGCGTTTAAAAGTTTATTGCGAGCACCACAAGGGCACGTACCCTTATCCACCCAGTTCGCTGCAAGGCTTCAAAAAGATACGGAAGAGTTGAAAGCGGATAACTTGCAAGCAAATCCGGGCTGCGCCGCCGGGTAATGTCTCAAGTGGTTACCCTAAACCCTAAACACGAAACACTAAACGTTAACATACTTCTGAAGTCTTCAAGAGGCAGTGTGTGGCTGACTAAGCATGCTTGGGAGATTCATGATTTGAGTCGCTCTGAGTTTAGGGCTTATTAGGGCTACTAGGGCTCGGGGTTTAGAGTCTTTTTTACCTTCTTGGCTCACGACCATGCCGCCTGCTGGTTGCCCAGGTTTGGTTTTCTCAACAGCTTCCAGGCCATGCTTTTGGTATTCACAGCCCTACCCCTAGCCCTATATAACCACATCGTACATAGAACATCATGAACACCCCTGAAAGCTAAGCCTTGTGGCCCTAGTCACCTGAACCCAACCGTTCTCAGCGTCGGATTTCGTGGCCGGGGCGATGGCCCAAAGCGCAAGCTGCGGCGAAGGTGCTTCCCAGCTCTTTGGATGTTTTTTTTCTTGTAGTTCGGGTTCATAAGGTTTAAATTGGTAACAACTCTGAAGGATTTCGGGCCGTACTTCTGTGCAAGGTGTTATGCGAATACGGCTGGAGCGATTCGGTGTTTGTAGAGCCAAGGCAAGAGGTGCAGCCTCTTCATGTCCAGCTGAACTGACAATGATTCCCAGTTAGACTCCCCTTTCGTTCCGAGCCATTATTAAGGAGCAACCCTCTCCCCCACCCCCCACCCCCCCCCTCCCACCTGCCAAGAACCAACTCCATGCATTCCTCGTGGGCGCTCCTCTGTTGGAGATGGTACGTTCCTGTCGCAAGAGACACAGCTAGCTCGTGAACCCGATGCATCAGCCTCAGAACTCCGAATCACACACGCACACATGTGCGGCTTTTTCTTCGACACGTGCATGCAAGCGGCTAGCACACATGCCTACCTACAGAAAAGCATGCACGCCGACCTACATGCTCAGACAATGCATTGACACAGAGATATATGCTTGGGCAGATCGATAGATATAGACACAGGTGTGCTTGAACTGTCGTCACTGTTATGCATGTGTTTGTTTGTTGTACTTCTTCATTCTGGTTCGTTGTGGTTAGTTTAGCCACTGTGCTCATTCTCAACCTGGTTATTGTAAACATCAACATTTACTTACGGAGCTTAGCCTAAACTCCAACCCCGAAGCCACATTGTAGGCTTTAAACCCTACTTCTTGCTACGAATGACATGATGCAAAAAGCATGGGACTCCATCCTGCTCTCATCGCCTGCTTCAGGCAGCATCAATGCCCCCGTAGAAGGCCCCGGCTGTCTGCAAAGGATTCCAGAGAGCCATGGGCAACTTTTGTGGCGCGCCCTGCGCGGACCACGGCCAGGCCAAGACGGCTAAGATTCACGCCCTGCCTCTCTCTTGCAACGCCATGTCGCCGGTCCTCTTTGCCCAGGACATGGGCATAGGTGTGTTTCAATTCTGCGACCTCATGGCGGGCGCGCACTTGAAGCCCGAGTTCTTGGCGAAGAACCCGTTCCACACCATCCCGACGTATGAGGGCCTGGATGGGTACACCCTGGGGGAGTCCAACGCAATCTTGCGCTACATGGCCGTGAGGTACGCGCCCCAGTACTATCCCTTAGGGGACCCGAAGATGTGCGCGCGCATCGACTGGGCCATGGACGCCATGAGCACCTCGGTGTACCAGAAGTGGCTTCAGCGGACATATCCCATCTTAGGCTTCGGATCTCATCCTGCAGACCAGGCGAAGGCGAACGAGGAGCTCAACGAAGTTCTGAGCTGCTTCAAGCAGGCCTTCATCGGTGAGGGGAAGTACATCTGTGGTCACACCCTCACCATCGCGGACTACAAGGCGATGCCCTATCTCCACTGCGCCATGCAGCCCACGATCAAGCAGAAGTCTGGCATTCAAATCGACTCATGGTTCGAAAGTTATGTGAAAGACTGCATGGCTGCCATGCCATCCTCGGCCATGCTTAAGACGGCCGACGGCTATGGCATGGAGGAGCGCTGGAGGATAAGTTATCGGGCTCAGGGTTGAGGGCTTCTAGGGCATGAGAAGTGCGTTGTTCTACCTGTAAAGAAGCACATAGAACCCAGAACAGCGTGGCTCTGAAAACCGCGCCGCGATGTCCGAACCAACCTCGCCAGCCATGAACTTCTAGAAGCGTCGAAGCCCGAAACCGCGAAACTTACTAGATCTCGAAGACCTAGCCCTGAAAGCCTTTGCGTACAGTGTGGTGTGGCAGGCGGCCAAAGAAGCGCTTGCGGCTAAACCCTCCTCCTTCCTCAGAGGAGTTCCTGGCCACGAAGACGGACCTGCCCAACTACCCTGGCTCCATAGTCACCTGCGGCACAGGACCGACGTGCAACGCCATTAAGACAGGCGGGAGAAGGAGGGGGTGGGGGTGGCTTTCCCCAAAGCAGGGCAGCATATTTTTGGGGGTGACGAATAATTTGTGTCACCCCGACAGGCAACGCCCTGCGTTATTGACTAAACGATGCAAGTCCGACCGAACCCCAAAACCCAAAACCCAAACCCACAAACCCACAAACCCCCAAGCCCCCAAACCCCCAAACCCCAAACACCCAATCCCCGCAGACCCCACGAAACCCCAAACCCATGCCAGAGGTGCAGCCAAGGCTGACGAGAAGGCAGCAAAGATCCATGGCTTGCCGTTGTCTCCGAGCCTTCTCAGCTACAGAAGGCTCTGAGGTTGAGGGTTTCGGGTCAAACGGTGCAGGGTAAAGGGTTTAGGGTTTAGGGTTAGGGTTTAGGGTTTAGGGTTTAGGGTTTGGGGTTTGGGTTTTGGGGTTTAGGGTTTAGGGGCTTTGTTTTGTGCCTTCTCCCTGCTGCTTCAGCATCGGCTTGACCTTTCAGCACCCTTCAAGCCACCTCGAACCTCCCTAAACCCTGAAGCCCTAAAGACCCACATCATTAATTGGCTGTTAGCATGTTAGTCCCTAAATCCTAAACCCTAAACCCTAAACCCTAAACCCTAAACCCTCGCCTGAAGTCGGAGACCCAGGAACTGCGCCGGGGCGCTGATGTTAGCGCAGGAGACGGGCGTCGGCGCGATGCAACTCTGCAACCTCATGGAAGGTGCCCACAAAACCCCTGCCTACCTCGAGAACTGGGCAAAATTGAGGCTGTAGGGAGGGATATAGGGAAGTTGGGGTGTCCGTTTATCCCTACAGTAGACTTCGGTTGCTAGGAAACTTGGGAAGGAAGTAGGTTTGGTCGCTTAGGGCTCTTTGATAGAATGACTAGCTGTTGTCTTTTGGGGCGGCCTCCCAGAGCCAAGGAGAAGAATCCGTTCCATCAGGTGCCAACATACGAAGGCTCCGATGGGTTCTGCCTTGGAGAGGGCAATGCTATCCTGCGCTACATCGCCTCGAACTACGCACTGCAGTACTACCCCGGTGATGCCGAGAACCGTGGCAAGATCGACATGGCGATGGACCTCTTCAGCACCGGCATCTATCAGAAGCTTAGGTGCTGTTTGGGAGGTGATTTCTGTTGATGTCTATTCGTCTACAGCAAGAGTCATCACTCTCCATCGTGCATAGCGCATCAAGTTATAGGGGCAAAAAGACCAGACATCTTACACAGATGGGTGAACCAGAAGATTCTTGACCCCGCGAACTCTCATGCTCCCCCCTGAGTCGCAAGTGACCGATGTTAGGGGAGTTCCTTTTAAATAGGGGTTGCAAGTTATAACCTAGGAGTCCGTAGGGCTCCGGTTTGCAGGGTGACCCTGTGCTGCCTGTGCACTACTATTTGCTTAAGAACCCCCCAAAAAATATAGCATGACAATCCCTTTAGAATTTATTTTGGGTTTTTTGTGGGTTTTTAAGCAAATCATCGTGTGGTTTGGACGAGGAAGCTGGCGGTCAGCATCTGCTACCCAGTCTTCGGTTTTGGTTCTCCTCCAGCTGACCAGGACAAGGCCAACAAGAGCGCCAGCGAGGCTCGCAGATCTGTTTTCTTGGCTGAGCTTTGTTTCCCTAAACCCTCAACCCTAAACCCAACACCCCAAACTCCGTTTTTGGAGCCATGTGACTCAATAGCATCCGTCCAACACGGTTAGCCCACATGCCCTTGCCGCTTCGGGCTTCAGAGTTTAGGGGTCCTACAATTGGCAGGTAATTACCGGCATGGCTCTCAGACCAGGCCCAAGAAGGGTTCCTACAATTCCTAAGCCCTACAACCCCAAGCCCTTACCTAAAGGCTCCGAATGTAGCGCAAATCAACCACAGCTGATTAGATAAGAATAGGGTAATAATTTGGGCAGCTTGCTTTACGATGATTTTATAGGACTTATAGGTGTTAAACGTTAGTGAATATTCAGGCTCCTATATTACGGGTTGGGGGGTTGCACCTTCAGGCCCGATGCGCTTTGAGGATGTCGGAACCTAACCGAGTGCAAAACGTTGGATTGCTTGAGGCCTTTGGTTGCGGGATCGTTGGCGGAGGCACTTGAAATTCAGTCAGAGCTCAGACGAAACCTTCAAGACAGAACAGCCCCCAAACCCTCAAACCTCAGCCTTTAAACCTAGGAACCTCAAACCCTAAACCCTAAAACCCTAAATCTAAAGCCCTAACCCTAAACCCTAAACCCTAAACCCTAAACCCTAAGCCCCAAACAGGCCCTAGAGGCGCTAGAGAAGACCTTCTTCAAGAAGGGTAAGTTCCTGGTTGGGCAACAGCCCACCATTGCGGATTTCAAGGCTGGGCCGGTCGGAACGATTTGAGCTTATAGGGTTTAGGGTTTCGGGTTTAGGGTTTAGGGTTGGGATGTTCCCCCTTATGGCAGGGCAGAGAAGGGGGTTTTCGAAAATCCGGGACCGCTATATAGACCCCCAAATAGTAGGTTTCCCTTATCATGAAGGTACCCCTAGTTTCGGAGCCCCCGAGAAAGGGATAATCATGCGGGGAAGTCGCCACATAGAACTAAAGAAGCTCCGGATGTTCAGCTTGCAGGAGCAGCCTTACTTGGAGGTTCATGGGTTTTTTGGTAACCCAATTAACGCTGTACTTATAGCTGTACACGTAACTATATTAGGGCTTCAGGGGCTTATAAGTGGGTTTTCAGTACAGTTATTATTGGTTAGGAAGTACCATGAACCTCCAAGCAGAGTTTAGGATTGAGAACAACATGGGGTGCCAGGGCCGAAGGGTGCAAGGAAGCTTTGGAAAACCCTTCAATACGAGTCCGGGCCCGAAATCTTACCACCCACTACACCACCCCTAAACTCCTGAGACTTTGTGTTTGTTTTGGTTACAGTACCCTATAAACCCTGGTCCCCATTTTCCAGGTTTCTGGGAGGGGGGGGGTGTCGGTCGCCCTTTAAGCGAGTTCGGAGCCACAGCATCACACGCTTGCCCCCCTTTTTTCAGACCTTGAATCACCTGGTTCGGGTTTAGGTTTAGTCGCTACCCTGAGCTGGGAATTAGGGTTAGGCTTCAGAGTTCGGACGAGTTCGAGCTTAGACGGAGGCCCTTCCTTACCTCTTTGCCGCCAACCAGCCGGCGGTCAAAAGGAAGACAGGCTTCACTTTGCCACCACGCCCCACGGCTCTTGATATGAGACAGGCTATATATTTCGGTTCTTGGTGAGTGCATTTAAGGTTCCTAAACCGATCTTGAGAACTAGCGTTTATTGTTTAGGGCATGCCGGTCTTCTGGTTGAGGGTTTTGGGATGTTCGGGTTCAACGTTTTAGGTTGTCGGGTTCAGGGCTTTAGGGTTTAGGGTTGCTGGCATGCAGAGGCTGGGTTCAAAAAGGGTTTAAGGTTTAGGGTTTAGAGTTTAGGGTTCAGGTTTTTGGGTTTAAGGTTTAGGGTTTGGGGCACGTGAGACTCCCCCAAAGCTAGCGGGGAGGCGGGGAGTCAAGGTTTCATCACATACGTCAACGACTGCCTGGAGGCATTCGGCAACCCGGCAGATCATGAAGTCGCTTCAGCTTGGTTTAGGGTTTTAGGGTTTACGGGGTTGTGTGTTTTGGATTTCGGGGTTCGGGTTTTTCGTGTTTAGGGGGTTTTGGGGCATTTCGTGATCGGGACCCTGAGCCCTATCTTCCTCCTGGTCCAGGGTGGGGAGGGGGGGGGGAAGGAAATCGCAGGTAGCGTTGAACCAGTCCTTGGCCCATTGGGTAGCACAATGTCTGGATAAGACTGAAAGGACTAAAACGTGTGAGCTAGTTTGTGGGGCTCGACTTGTTATTGCCTTTGGGGTACCCTGCCGCGTAATGGCATGCGGCCCGTCACGAGTGTAACATAGGGGCCTCAATTATTAGAATAGGGTTTTGGGGGGTCATTATGGTATGTTTTGTAAAGGGACCACAAAGGGAATACTAGTAGTAATTATGCCGACCCCTATAGTACACCGTCGTCTTTGTTCCGCTCCCTAAACCCTAAACCCTAAACCCTAAGCCCTAAACCCTAAACCCTAAACCCTAAACCCTGCTGGCTGGTGGGTTCGCAGGAATCAGGGCTTCGGAGGGAAGGCCGAAGATGCGCAAGTTCCCGATCCTTTAGAAGCCCTGACCCCCTAAACCCTAAACCCTAAACCCTAAACCCTAAACCCTAAACCCTAAACCCTAAACCCTAAACCCTAAACCCTAAACCTAAACCCTAAACCCCCAACAAGAAAGGTAAGAGCAGCAGCTTGCTGACGTCGGCTGGCGGGCTCAGTATCAAAGAGCACTTGGCCAAGAAGGAGTGAGCGTGCCTGGCACCGCCTGTTCTGCCGAAAAGATGCCGGCCAGGAGGCGGGTGAATCCAGGGGTTTAGAGTTTCGAGTTTCCCCCCCAAAAAACTAACCCTTAACCCTAAACCCTAAACCCTAAACCCTAAACCCTAAACCCTAAACCCTAAACCCTAAACCCCATGTTTCTTCAAAAGAGACGATGCTTGCCCATGGTGGGCTGCATGCGAGGGGCGGATGTGTCTCAAAGCTCACGAGTGTGGCAAAGTCAGCACGGAGCTTTGGAAAAGAAAGCAATGTCAGGGTTTAGGGTTTAGGGTTTAGGGTTTAGGGTTTAGGGTTTTCAGGTATCCACCTCCACCTTGTGGACGAAATGAACCCTAAAATTGGGGGTCATGTACCCTGACTACTTTTTTCCTGTTAGGGTATATGAGCCATAAACCCTTTTAGGGTTCATGTCGTCCCCAAGGTTTAGGGTTTAGGGCAAGACTTGGGGGAGGCTTCAGAAGCCCCTAACTTACCTAGGGCCCTTATTGGGGCTCGGGTTCCTGTATAAGCCACTTCAAGCCAAAAAGGGCACCCTTTTCTATTCCAAGGGTTAGTCTTAGGTCTAGTTAAGGTACGTCAAGTGGTGTTGGGCATTCGCGGGGTCGCTGGGAGCAGTACACCTCTCAAGCTTTGAGCATCGAATGCAGTCAGGAGTTGGGATTTAAGGACCCCAAACCCTAAACTGCCCTAAACCCTATGCTATATACCCTAAACCCTAAACCCCACACCTGGAGATTTCCTGGAGCGCCGGATCCTGGCTTGTAGTAATCCGTCGTTTGTTTTGCTCTCTTTCGCAGGAGTCCCCAGCTACTGCAAGCCACGAAGCCCACGAAGACCCCCAAGGGGGCTGAAGTAGGACCCCCTCCCCCTGTTACATTTGGGAAGGGTTTAGGGTTTAAGTCATTGGGGCCTAGGGCCCTTGGTTTTCTTCTCAGCCCCCCTAAACCCCCAAAAAAGGGCACCCTTTTGTGCGCTCCTAGGTTGCTCTCGGGTCTGGTGAAGTATGTTCATGGTCTGGGTCCTTTGGGTTTAGGGTCTAGGGTTTAGGGTTTAGGGTTTAGGGTTTAGGGTTTAGGGTTTAGGGTTTAGGGGGTCTACAGGGCTTCTCCACTTTGGAGTTCTCATGACAGGGTAGCGCCTGAAACTCCAAGCTCACGTTTGGCCTGTCAATTTTCGCAGGGTAGTTCTATGAAGGATCACTTCCTTCATGACCTAAACCCCGGAACCCTACACCCTAAACCCTAAACCCTAAACCCCAAACCCCAAACCCTAAACCCTAAACCCTCACCAGGATGGGCTGCGGAGCTGGCCGAACAGCGCCCTACGACGAGGTGGGCAGTCTGCTTCAGAACTTGCAACTTCGGGGGGGGGGGGGGGGGGGGGGGGGCTTGGGGGGCTTTAGGGTTTAGGGTTTAGGGTTTAAGGTTGAAAAGTCCTCCGGCAAAGAAGGTTGAAAAGTCGGCTCTGGATCTTACAGGGCCTACTTTGCCTGCTTGGCTGTTGAGTCCATGTGGGTGGGTGCGGAGAGCATATCTCACACAAGCTCTGCTCCTGAGCCCAACATGAAACCCATGTCCTTTCATCAATCCCTAAACCCTAAACCCTAAACCCTAAACCCTAAACCCTAGAAAGCTGAGCTTTGGGTTTGCCATGCTGTCAGGCCGACCTTGTCGTTATTTCTGTCATTAGCGACGGAAGATATGGGTACAGAACACCAAGTCCATTCAGGTATCCACCTCCACCTTGGGGACGAAATGAACCCTAAAATTGGGGGTCATGTACCCTGACTACTATAATTCCGATTAAGGTATATGAGCCATAAACCCTTTCAGGGTTCATTTCGTCCCCAAGGCACCTCCAGACGTGCAGACGCTTCTCTTTTCGCCGTCGTTCCTGCCGCAGCTGCCCCCGACATTGCACATCATCATCGCATACCCATCGTTTGGCTTGCTGCTGACACCCGCGTTATAGCTGATACTGTGGGGACATGCTGGGAGTGATCGTCGGAACGTTAGTGGCAGCGGCCATCACCTCACATAGCGCAACTACGCAGTTTATAAGTCCAACCCAGCAATCCTCTTCAACGTGCGACAGCGCAGTATGTTCCGCACAGCCTGGCGATGGCGTCTTGGCGCCCCCATCCTTTCGGCCAGTGCTGCGCTTCCCGCGTTGCTGGCATACCCGGCTGCCCGCCGGAGGCGTTGCGGCGCCGAGGAGGAGGGTAGCTGGCGGGGCCGGTGACAAGCCCAAAGAGTCCATCTACCTACATAGTATATACTTGGGCCCTATAAGCTTCTATATGGGAACATACTATATACCTGGGGGCCCTAAAGCTTCGATATGGGAACCCCTTTAAGGCCCAAGTATATCCTACATAGGTACATGCGGCCTTAGGGAATTCGAATCTGGTTGTAGTCTGCATTCGGCTGAGCTTGGGTTTGGGCTATGCTCGCATCTAAGACATGTTGAGGGGGGGCGGGCCAGACTGGGGGGGAGGTGGGATTATGGACGCAAGGTTCCGAAGCGAAAGCCGAAAGCACTTTGATTTGTGCTCACCTCTTACGCATCACACACCTTACACGCTTGCAATGTACAAGCGCTTCATGATAAGAACAAAAAGAATACCGACAATAGTAACAATAGTAATCAAGATATTATTGTTAATCATGACAATGATAATATTAATCGGACCCTATAGCACAAAGCGTGCCAGGACAAAGTGTTCAGCGAGGCAGAGGTACGGCGACACAGTTCTGAAAAGGATGCCTGGATCTCCTTCAATGGCTCCGTGCACCTTGGCTAGGGCTTAGGGTTTAGGGTTTAGGTTTAGGGTTCAGGGTTCAGGGTTTAGGGTTTAGGGTTTAGGTTTTAGCGTTTAGGGTTTAGGGTTTGAGTGTAGGGTTGTGTCCAACTGTCCAGAGTTGAGGCGTTTACATTTTGTGAGTGCTTGGAGAACAGAAATCGATGACGCTTGGCAACTTGTGCTCCCATCCGCTGTACCTCCACAGCCTCAACATCGCTTCTGCCAGCCACAGGTTTAGCAAGCCACTGAATATTAACTTCTTCTGGTGCTTTGTAAAATTACAGTGGCTGTGGTAACATGAGCAGTTTAAGTGTGAACTCAAACATATATTTTCTATATATGTATATACATATTGTCGGGTTTATCAACCTCAACGTCTTATCAGGTACGACATCACTCGGTACATCCCACAGCACCCGGCGTGTCCGGGCCTTGCATGGTCAAAGCGACTCGCTGGGCGCCGCTTCGAGCACTTCCTCGGCCAGGCATTCAGGGTGCAAGGTTGGTTTAGGAATCTAGGGTTTAGGGTGTAGGGTTTAGGGTTTAGACCCTAAATCACCAAATTTGCAGCAGCTACAGCCACGATTTGGAAAGAGCTTAGGTCCCAGCTGCACTCTTTTTTTCGCGCAGGTTAGGGTTGTCCCTTTCCATGCCTCAATCCCGGTTTAGGGTTTAGGATTTCAAAAAAAGGGTAAGGGTTTGGGTTTTAGGGTTTAGGGTTTAATTAGGGTTTAGGGCATTGAGCAATCCTTAGGCTCTGGAATCCTGTAGCTTTAAGGCCAGAAGCCTTGTGGCCTATAAGCCTGAACAAAAGAAACCAACTTCGTTCAAGAGGCAGCCCAAGGTGGAACCCAAGAGCTTCAATCTTTTCTACATCTTCATCATGCACCGTACAAAGCCCGAAAACCCTACCAACCCTGTAAGCCCTATCAAGCCTAGATCATCCTAAAACCCTAAAAGCTTTCTCAAGCCCCTAAAGCCCTATATAGCCCATTAAAGCCCTACAAAGCACGATAAAGCCCTATAAAGCCCCATAAAACCCTGAAGCCCTACA
The DNA here is from genome assembly GCA_905221605.1 of Symbiodinium natans. Taxonomy (NCBI): domain Eukaryota; class Dinophyceae; order Suessiales; family Symbiodiniaceae; genus Symbiodinium; species Symbiodinium natans. Next base: position 1,716,067 of record CAJNDS010002634.1, read on the forward strand.
CAACTCCCTTGTAAAGCCATTATCAAGCCCTCGTAAAGCCCCAAAAGCCTCCAAGCAGCTCCGGTGTTGTGAAGGATGCCTACGGTCCGGCCCACTTGGGCCGCCTGCAGCAGAGGGGGGGGGGACTGGAAGGTTTTGGGTTCGTAGGGTTTAGGGTTTAGGGTTCAGGGTTACGAGCCTACTGCAAAAATAGTTTGTAGGGTTGGGTTGGGGCCGAATTGTTTCCTAGCTTTCATGGGGAGAGGGTACGCCGTGGCCGATGTGGCCTAGTGCGGGAATGTTCTGTAGCGCTGTGCTCTGTATGTCTGGTGGTCAAGAAGGATGCCTGTGATGCCACGAGAGCATTGCAGCTGTTGTGGCCGGACGGGCACTGAGGGCCCGAGAGAGAGGGAGAGGGAGAAGGGTTGGATGTTGGATAAACGGGTTTAGGTCGCTTAGGGTTTGGACGTTAAAGACTGGTGGGTTTTTTTGAAGCTTGCTGCTCTTCTGCCTTCAGGGCGTTCGGAATTTGGTGCTCTAAAGGTGAGGTCATCGGGAGCCCCAAACCCTGGCCTACCAGCTCCGTAAACTGCCACTGCTCGATGGGGCGGAGGGTCGCCCCCTCCCCCGACCCAACCCCCCCCCCCTACCCCCCCCCAAAAGGCAGCCCAGAAACCTCGAAACTCCTGAAGAAAAGTCGCCCAAAACACCATGGCGAAATCCGACCCGCGGTCCAACTGACTGAGCCTTATCCGTATTTTTCGGGTTTGTCTGTCGAGAGGTCGGGTGCATGCAAGGTTGTGGCCCGGACGCGAATTGCAGCCGAGGCGTGAAGGCACATTGGTTTAGGATTTATAGGATTTATAGGGAAAACGGGTGATGGAACGCCACGAATTCTAGATTGGGCCCTTTGCTGATGCACAGTTCCATGAAGGGTTACGAACTAGGACGGTCGGAGTGTGGATGGGGGTGGGCAGGGGGGACGGTGGCAAGAGAGAGGGAGACAGCGAAAGGTACGACTTCAACCCCCCGCTCCACTGCGTACGCCAAGAGATGGGGAGAAGTAAGAGGCTCATGGGGTTTCGTGCAAACTTTCACGCTGCGAGGCCGAGCTGGAGAAGATCTTGCAGCCGTACAGAATTGGCAAGCTAGAAACTTGGCATGATAGTTCCGGTCGATTTTTTCTTCTGGCTCCAGCTCTACTGCAACTATGAAGCATGAACGAGGCATTTCTCTTTCTTTTCCATCCTGTTAGGATCAGGCTTGGGCGGCTCCTGTGTTCAGGGTCTTGGGCTGTGAGCCTTGCTAGCCCAGTCATACCCTTCTCCCTTTGTTTGTGGTTCAAGGCTCTCTGATAAAGTAACCAACCCCAAAAAAAGGTGCCTTTTTTTATAGGGTTACTGGGCTACTAAGGGTAGCCACCCTCAACCCTAAACCGTCCAGGTTTTAGGGTCTTGGGCTGTTAGGCCCTTGAAGGGCCTCTTGGGAGATAAAGGTGCTCGAATTGCTGTGCGAACTGAGGGCGCATGATTGGGAGTTGCGGGAGGCTGTGGCTAGTTCAGGGCACCTTGCAAGAGGGAGGGACGTAGGTCATCTCAGTTCTTACAGGGGCATGTTTAGCCTTACTGGCAAGTAATATTTTTCTGACCCCCCAACACACGGCGTTGAAGGTGCAACTGGTGCTCCAGACGGGAATACGGGGTTGCGATTAACTCAAGAACTCAGTCGTTGCTTGGAGATGCTCGGAGTTTTTTTTTCCACGGTATGTGAGATCTGATACCAATGTGAAGTTCCACTGGGATCTGTCTGCTTTGCACTTTTTGATCTGTGAAGTTTGGAGGTACTTCTGTCCTGAAGGTCTTAACGTGAACCCCAATAAACCCTGAAATTTGCGTCCCCAAAACGTCAGCCACAAGAACTCAAACCTTTGCTCCAATCCTATCCATGCACTCCGAGCCGTACAGAGCCAGTCGAGGCCGCATCTCCTTTGTCGGATGCTGCTCGACGTTGGCCCGATGTCGCAACCCGGCCGCTGCCGTAGGGTTCCGGGATGTTTCTGAGAAGATTTGAGGATTTCATGTTGAGACGACAGAGTGAAAGGGTTGAAGGATCTCTGCCGAGCAGGATGTAGGGTTTAGGATTGTTTGGTGTTTATAGTCTTTACAGTACAGGGTCTTGGGCGGACCTGTTGGAAAAGGGCTTTGTTGCAGCCAAGCCTTGCAAAGACAGTGAGCGTGCAGGGCCCTTGCGGCCTCAGTTTTTGATGATCGAGAGCTGAAACACTCACCGACATTGACCCCCGTTGTAAACAAGTGTGCAGACAGCATCCTTTGGGTATACCCAAAGGATCCTTCAACATGCCCATTGAACTTCAGCAGCCCCTCACCAAATGAACCCGTAACATTGGGGTCATATGCCGTAGGCTCCTACTCGTACTCTTTGAGGGTTCGTTTGGTCCCCAAGGTTTGTTTTGAGTCTTGGGTTTGGGGTTTAGGGGGGGGGGGGGTGAAAGGTTGGGGCGCGGGGGCGGGTAAGGACATGAAGAAAAGGCTTCCCCGAACGAAAAGATGCAGGTCAAGACCCTGGAAAGTCATCTAGAGGCCCTTCATTCTCACGCGCAAGCGAGGCAAACAAAAGCCACAAGTGAGTTTCGACCCCCTGCCCTCAAACTCGAAACTTGGCTGGAGCATTGCGCACCCGATCACCTCGCCAGTGTCCGTGAGCGATTAGACCCCAAACCCTCTAAGCCCAAAACCCTCTAAAACCCCATAAACCCTATACAACCTCACAATAAGCCCTTAGACCGAGACCCTACAAGCCCTATAAACCCTACAAGTAAACTTAAACCCTGGAAACAACCCTAAACCCTAAACCCTAAACCTTAAACCCCAAACCCTAAACCCTAAACAACCCTAGAAACCCTAGAAACCCTACAAAGCCCCTAAGCCTTCTCTGTGAGTCGGAAGCCAAGGAGGCGTCTTCCGTGCGCTTGCGCCTGGAAAGGCCGGATGGCGACCTCCTTGGTCGCCCGGAAGACATTGCGTTTAGGGTTTAGGGTTTAGGGTTTAGGGTTTAGGGTTTAGGGTTTAGGGTTTAGGGTTTAGGTTTAGGTTTTAGGGTTTAGGGTTTAGGGTTTAGGGTTTAGGGTTTGCTTAAGAACCCCAAAAAATGAAACATAATATTCTTCTTTATAAGGGTTATATAGGGATTTCTTTTTTTGTAAATTCTTTTGGGGTTCTTAAGCATATAGAAGCAGAGATTCTTGTTCTACTGGGTTTTGGAGTACTATACTTTAATCATTCTTCTTGGTTCTGGGTCCCTATTTTCTGCTTATGCCCAAAACGCATATCCTTTTTTAGGGTCTACTCCAAAGTAGGTTCTAGGACCCTTACAAGCCCCTTTATGCCTAGGTTACTCTTGGGCCTACTGTTTATGGGGCTTAGGGTAAATGAGTTTAGGGAGGCCTTTGGCCTTAGGGTTTAGGGTTTAGGTTTAGGGTTCAGGGTTCAGGGTTTAGGGTTTAGGGTTTTAGGGGTTGCCTGGATTGCTGGGAGGGACCTCCGCAGCCCCCAGGCAGAGCATCGCATGAGTTGGGATGTTCCCCCTTATACTAGCAGGGGTTTAGGGTTTAGGTTTTAGGGTTTAGGGAGTCCTTAAAAGGGAGTAGGGGGTACTACATAATCCCTATTTAGGACTGTTGGTATAAGGGGAAACATCTCAGGGAAAGCTTTGGATGGTTGCCGTGGGCTCAGGTGTTTTCACCGTCGCAGAGCTCCGAAAGGCCTTCAAGCCTTGTTCCTTTGGCTGCATTCAGACCTGTCTAGTACCTGCGTATAAGGCATGACGTCTGGATGTGAGATAGCGACTATCGCGGCCGGTTGGCACTATGGCCCCAATCACCATTTCACCCTGGCCCGAAACCTTCAATGCGGAAGATTCATATGGCCAGTTCGTTCAATGATGGTCCTTTTCGGGCATACCAACAAAAGTCAGTATTTGCTATTTCCACGAAGCTTTGGACGCATGAGGGGTGGCTTTCCCAACACCTCGTGCCCGGAAGAATGGATGCATCTACACTCAACAAAGTTCTGCAGCCCTTCAAAGCATAAGGGTGGATGTAGAGTCCGGAGTCCAGACAGAAGCCCTCCACCCCCAAACCCCACAACCAAGCCCTGGAACAGTTCCCAAGCCCTAAACCCTAAGCCCTAAGCCCTAAACCCTAAACCCTAAACCCTAAACCCTAAACCCTAAACCCTAAACCCCAGTCTTTTAAATCTAGCCCGGGAGAAAGAAGGTAAAGATGGCCCCGCTAGGCACCAAAACGGTCACCCACAAGTGCAGCACCTCCGGCAACGTGAACACCCGGCAGTGGACCCTGGGATGTAGGGTTTAGGTTCAGGATTTAGGGTTTAGGGTTTAGGGTTTAGGATTTAGGGTTTAGGGTCTAGGGTCTAGGGTTTAGGGTCTAGGGTCTAGGGTTTAGGGTCTAGGGTTTAGGGTTTACGTTGGTCCCAGCCAATGCCCTGAGTCTGGGTTCAGACAAGGGTGTAGGGTCTAGGGGATGATTTACTTGAGGACTTCGGGGTCAGGGGTTGAGCATAGTTGCTAGTATTTGCTTGAAAACCCCCAATCCCCCCAAAAAAAGAAAATAATCACTTTAAATACAAAATAAATATATGTATATATGTATATGTATGTATATGTATATAAAGAACAATCCCTGGATTACCTACGCACACAGTAGTATTTCGGTTTGTTTGTTCCACCTTCAGGAGGAAGGCATGAATGATGGTGTCGGGTCCGGAGGGTAAACCCGGAACTGAAAGGTTTGTGTCCGATGGTCTTCGGACATTTTCTTTGCGATATTCCCAAGGCTTCGAGATCAGGCGCTGGAATCCATGCGCAGTTGTAAGTACTTTGGAGACTCATGGTACCTATTAACCAATTATTAGAACTGTACTTATAACTGCACCTAGAACCATATTAGGGCACTTAAGGGGCTTATGAGTGGGTTCTAAGTACTGCTATTATTTGGTGAATAAGTACCATGAACCTCCAAGTAGGGCCAAGGAGCCCAAGAGTGGCAGTTTTCCGTTTACCTGTCCCTTGCCGGAAGTTTAGGACTTGGCTTGAGGGTTTAGGCTTTAGGGTTTAGGCCCATGCTTATGCTCAAAGTTCTTGACCCCGGACACGTCCGGAGCCTCCGAACCCTGAACTCCCCCGCGACGAGTACAGGGGCCTGCTGGTCTACGATGATCAGATACGGATTTCAAATGCCGTGCTTTAAAGCCTGCAAGCCTCAGACCCTAAACCCTGAACCCTAAACCCTAAAGGTGTGTGGCAAAAAAAAGGTTAGACCCTTGTGTGCGAAGGACCGGTGTGCGGGTGGCCGACCTTCTGCCACGGATGGGGCCCTTGGGCTTCATTTGACAGAGGTTTTAGGGTTTGGGGTTTAGGGTCTAGGGTTAGGGTTTAGGGTTTAGGGTTTAGGGTTTAGGGTTTAGGGTTCAGGGTTTAGGGTTCAGGGTTTGGGGTTCAGGGTTTAGGGTTTAGGGTTTGTACAGCCCTCGCCGTATCTCGAGCCACGAGGGCCTCGCAGTTGGAGTCCTTCGGGTCTCTTTTGTCTTGTTGAAAGCAAGCCTCGAATTTCTTGTTAACAAGGGGGTATAGAGTTTGGGCAGTTTGGGCTCTTCAACACCCTGACACCAGAAACCCTCAACCCTACTTAAGCCCTTGGCCGGATTTGCCTTCGCTAAGCTGCGCGGTCTGCGCACAAAGGATTCACCAAGACTCTGCTCTGAGTACCAATCTGGTGTATTCTAGAACAGGTTGCCGAATTGTGAAGACCATCGCTATGTATCCTCTCAAAAGGCATGCCAAGGGCTAGCCACCACAGGCATAGACAGCCTGCCTATGACACCTTGGTCACCTTTGTCGGTATGGATGGCTTTGGGACGCTCGGCGCTTCAGGAGAGATTGGGGGGGCCTAGGGGGTTTGCTTATAGGTTTATAGGGTTTAGGGACCCTAAACCCTAAACCCTAAACCCTCGTGGCACAGGGTTCGTGGGCAGTGCGCTCTCCATGTTCTGCACCTCCCAGGCATCTTCGCAGAAGTCATACCTATAAGGCATACTAAACAGCACTAGAATGCTAATTACCATGCCCTTGGCCCCCCCAACCCTGACATCGAGTTGACTTGTGACAGCCATGGCAGACGTCCTAGTCATGAGAAGTGGGCTACATCGCACCGTTCAGGTATTCCATGTTCTGGTCTCGCGCGATGAAGGAAGACGATGCTGGTCTGAAGTAGGTTCCGCTGAACCTAATTTCGCACAGGGCTTTATTTAATAAAGGCTTTGAGGAAACCAAAGCCGAGGGGGGCTGGGGGCGGTGCCTAATTCCAGGTCATCCTGGCCTATGCGCAGGACGGTGAGGACTTAGACACTTGAGCCGCCTCAGAGGTTTCGAAGACCGGGGCGGGGGAAGGGCGGGCCCTAAGGGGAGGGGGGGGGGCGGGGGAGGGTTGCTCTGAAGATTCTTCCAGGAAGGAAGGAGGGAGGTGTGTTGATCACGTGACCCCCACACCTCACGGCACTTTGTGAACGGCGCTTGATATACTGTGAAAGAAGTATATTCTGCAGGGACATCTAATATTAGGGGGTAGGGGGGGGGGGGTTAATATTGGGGGGGAGCGGAGACTTAGCCCTCCCTAAACCCTAAACCCTAAACCCAGATAAACGGACCCGAGGATGCTGAAGGAGGTGGACCCCTTCGGCTCGTGCTGCTTGGCCTTGTCGGGGCAGCCGCGCGGGGCTGATGGGTTTGGGGGTTTAGGGTTTCGGGTTTAGGGTTTAGGGTTTAGGGTCTGAAGGGTCTCAGGGTTTAGCGTTTGGTTTTGGGTTTGGGCTTGTGTATATACTGATAGGGTTTATAAGGTTTGTGGGGTCCAGGGTTTGGGGTTGCGGGGTAGGTCAAGCCCAGAAGCAACAAGGGTCTAGTGCTTCATGTTAAGGTTTAGGGTTTAGGGTTTAGGGTTTAGGGCTTAGGGTTTAGGGTTTAGGGTTGTGAGATTTTCCTGTACACAAGCGCCGAGTTGGATTTCGTATAGTACAGAAGCTGTTAGACGAACACTTGTATAGGCATGAACAAGCATGCAAGCGTCAAATAGCATTCATGAGACAAGTTCCTGCTTGACAGGCGCCTTGGGCTCAATCGGAAAAAGCAAGCTACGTAGTCTAGTCACTGTGACTCCGGCCCCAGTACCCCGCTTCTGAAACTGGTAGCGGAGCTGTGGAGCTCAGTGACACGTTTTTCATTCCTCGCAGCAATCTCGTCCGGAAGAGTGAGCTAAGGGGATTTGGGTGTGAGCCAAGAAGCCGAAAGAACGTCAGCATTGCCAGTCTACAATAGACCACTGCACTGCGCAAATCCGACACCATGTCGGTAGCTGGGTTGAAGTACGACCCTGTACTTAGCCTTGACACCCCAGCAGAAACCAAGTCAGGAAGCTACATTTACAGTGGCTCTGCAGCGTCCTTCCACGACTGGGAGTTTCGCACACGTGCCCGTGTATCCCAGCATCGTGAAAGGCAGCGTCGAGAGGTCTTGAAAGACCTTCGTTCCAGCCATCAACTCAGCCGTTCTGCATCCCCACGAAAGTGGGTAGGTGGAGGCATAAGATCCCCGGACCGTCACACAGGTGATGAGAGCAGTGGGATGGCAGCTAGTCCTTCGAGTGCCCCAGGACGCCGGCGCGGCCGCCAGGCCGGTGCGGAGTCCATGTCGTCAGGAGACGGTGGCGAAGAAGAACAACAGCCACAAGATTATGAGGTTGAGGACGACGGGCAAGCTTCGGTTGAGACTGAGCCTGTTCCCACACTCGCTTCGGTCCGCGATAGTGATCTTGACATGTCTGATGCGGTTCAGAAGACGCTGGAAGGCCTCCGTGGCGACGCGTTCCTTATCGCCCGAGACATAGGTCTCGAGAGGTTGTTGAAGCACGACGGCATTGATCTCCTCATCCAGAAGGTCAAAGACCAAGCATTTCCCTTGCAGGGGGAAGAGGCATCGGAATTGTTCAGGCAAGGCCAGTTGCTGACAGGTCCTTTGTCCAAACAATCAGGGGAGCCGATGTTGTCTTACATTTCCCGGCGAAAGCGCTGGTGGGTTACCCTAAGGGAATTGGACCCAGAAGTCAGGTTGTCAGAAGCCATGCGTGCCAATCTCCTCGTGGAACTGTCTGGTTTGTCGCGCCAAGAGCAGCTCATGGTGCGCACCGCAGCACAGACCGAGACAGTAGATGAGTATGCGCGCGTACTGATCAAGCATCATAGTGTTGTGCATATGCGTGAACGCTTGCTCGTTGAGAAAGACAAGCCTGTCGCTAGAACATGGTCCAAGCCCCGGTGGGAGAATACCTCATTTCAGCAGAAGCCTCGGTACGGTTACATGACACAAGGTTTCATGGAGGTTGACGAGTATGAGTACCAGGAGCCGGAAAGTCAGGCCTATGTAGCCGAGGAGCATGAGGTTGAGGAAGACGAAGGCGAATGGGTTGATGACAGCACATTAGCCATGGCTCTCAATGCATATACAGCTATGCAGACAGAACTTGGAGGCGAGCCAGGCGAGGAGCACGCCGAAGCATTGCAGCTGGCATACGCAGCCCAAACCACACTTGCCAATGTGAAGGGTAACAAAGGTAAGGGTTTTGGTAAGACCGGCGGTAAGAAGGGTGGTAAGGTCCCTCCTTCCAACCTCTCTATCGCTGACAGGAAAGCCAAACTTGCCGAGCTGAAGGCTCGCAGCCGATGCTTGCGATGCGGCGCAATCGGCCATTGGGCCGGCGACGCTGAGTGCAGGTTTAAGGGTAGTCCCGGAGGTCCTAAGGGTTCCAGTAAGGGTGGTCCAGGTGCAGAGAAGTCCGCCTCACCCGGGAAGCCCGGAATGGCATCCTCCTCACAAGCCTACCTTGCCGCGCTGAGTGACGCATCGGACGATGAGACCCCTGCCATTCACCTTTCCAACACTTCGAGAGACATGGAGGGTTATCCCGCTGAAAGGAGCGGAGGATCCTCAGAGCGTCCTCGTGTTCGCAGATCGGAAGCCACTGCCATGCGCGACAGCCCACCGCCAGGATCTGACACCTTGTTCACTTTTGGTCATCACAAGGGCCTGACGTATGAACGAGTGCTGCACACTTATCCTGGGTATGTCCTTTGGGGTCAAACACAGAAGTGTCCTTCCAAGTGTTTGGGTGATTTCCTGAACTGGGTGCATGAGTACTATGTGGTAGAAGACACGGACCCCATAGAAGTGCGTAGAAGAGACATTCCTCTTAGTACGATGATGCCCCCAACTCCCGTTGCTGACCGCGCAGCCAACGCCGAAGGCACCGCCTCATCCAGTACCGGTTTCCGGCCCAAGTGCAGGGGTGGTTGTAAGACCTTTAGCAAGACAGGGAGCAATTCGTACATAGACATGCGCACATGCAAGTCCTGTGGTACGGTAACCAAGACCCGCAAGGAACAGGTTCGGGCCGACCCTACCACATGCACGCATGCCCAGGTAGATCGTTCAGGTTCCAGCAAGACAACCAGCCGAATCAAGTGCAAGCTTTGTGGCATGATCCTAGATGAACTGCCCCAAGAGGAGAAGAAAGCTAGGGATGCAGCCGCAGCACAGCTGCGAGACACGAACACCTTAGACTTCGACATGATGCGCTCTATAGTGGGCAGAACAGGGGACCGAGTGCCTGTAGAAGTGGTTGTACCAGCCCTTGAACAATTCAAGGAGGCAGTTGAAGGTCACTTCGTTACCGAACCTTCGATAACGAGGGGAGACTTGTTTGCCTACCTTCAAGAGGCTCTGGACGATCACGCGGATGACGCGAGCCCCACGAGCGCGAGTTGGGAGATGGCTTCATCGGGAAGAAGGCCCGGTACAGCGATGGTTGCCATGCTTGCTGGACCACACGAGGGAGTCACAGACACGAACCCCAGTTTGAGCAAACTCCCCGTGGTTAACATTCGCACATCCCCACATGTTTTCGCAGTCCTGGATGAAGGGTGTAACTCAACGGTTCATGGCGAGGATTGGGGTCACGAGAGCATGTCCAAGTATGCGAGCTTTGGGTATTCCACAAGGTTTGTGAAGGAGACTTCCAAGACCTTCAAGGGTTTGAGTGGTTCCACTTCCACGCTTGGGACCCGAACCTTCCCTTTCTGCCTTTTGCCCTTGGATCCAGTTGAGGGCGAGGAGGTTTCCCATAGGGAAAGATTGTGTGGGGCGCTAGACTCCCATGAGATCCCTGGTGGGGCACCCCTCCTATTGTCGCTCCATGCCCAGAGTCAACTTGGGATGGCAAAAGACCTACATTTAGGAACGTGCTCTGTAAGACTCCCGTCGAACCCCGATAAGACCATTGAACTCAAGTTGCATCGGACATCAGACTCAGGTTTGCTTTGCATTTGCCTAACCGATGGTCTCTTGCAAGGGAAACAACCACGCCTTGTTCGAGGATTTGCGATCCCACCGCCACCTGCAGGTGCTGCCCGAGCAATAGCAGCAGAGGGTTCGGATAAGTGCGCAAGCAGCAAGGTCACCAAACGAAAGGCCTCTTCAATGCAGACGCACTCTCTAAGTGAACCCCAAGGTGAGAACACAAATTTGACAGCAGCCATGGCCATCGCACCATCACAGCGCCCCGCGCCTAAGGCGAGGCCTCAGCAGCTGAACTCAGAGACCTCCCCCACCGAGGGAGGAGACAATCCCAAGCACGCCGCGGACATTTTTACCTTCGGCTACAACTTCGAGGAAGTCGTTGATAAGATCCGCAACGCTTGGGAGCCACAGCATTTCGCTGACACGTTTAGTGAGATGCGCTCGTCAGAGGCTACCCTTGAACTCGGAGGCGCATTCGTCGGCATCTTCTTTGACTTGACATACTTGCCGAATGCCAGGAGTTTGGATCCTGAGCTCGCAGATCGCAAGCGAGATACAAGCCTCCGAGATCATGTGGGTTCCCACCCTTCTATAATGAAGGCGATAGCTGCAGACCCTGGATTCCTGCAACATTGCAGAGCCATTCGCTCCAAGGTGAAGAAGTCAATGGAGCAGGGCTACCAGGCGATGAACATTAGCGTTGTCTGCAAACAAAACCGGCACCGTTCCGTGGCAGGAGGCATCCTCATTGAGCACATGCTACTTCGCGTTGAAGGACTTCATGTTTCCATGCAGCATTGCAACAGCGAACAGTCCTGGCCGCTCATGGGTGGATCTTGCCGCGGGCATTGCAGCTGGTGCACACATCGCACAGACGATGCGAAGGCGAGCTACGAACAAGTGTTAGCCGACTTCATCAAGTATCTGGAAGGCGATGTCAAGGAGAGCACCACATGCATTTTGCATTGCGAGTCAGAGCCTGAAAGGGCCCCGGGCACAGCTCCGGAGGAAGTCACTGATCTGGACGCAGACGACGAGGTGGAAGAGGTCCCGATAGATCCGCTGGAAGTAGCGCCTGGAGAGGGAGAGTCAGCATCGCAGGCAGCTACTCGATTGGGGCTTCGTGGCAAGCAGCACACCTCCTACGTGGCGAAGTGGGACCCGAGCTCCCTGACAGGGAGGCTTCATCAGCAAGCGGGCTCAGGTGTGTTCACTGCCACCTCAAGTCATCTGCCGGTTCAGGCCCAGGTACAAACCCTGGAGAGAAAGTTAGCGCTGCGCGACAAAGAAGTCGAGTCACTTCGAAGCAAGCTCCGGGACGCCGAGCGGGACAAGCAGGAGGCGGAACGGAGAGCGGAGCGTGCAGAACAGCTCCTGCAAGATGCCCTTGCCCAGTTTGGAGGTCGTTCCCGCTCCCGACATCGACACCATGACCGTAGGGCAAGGAGCAGTTCGAGTGACTCCCGGAGAAAGGTCCGGAGAAAAAGGTCAAGCCACCACGATGATCACAGAGCGCAGTCCTCTCGCCGAGAGTCGTCTTCTTATCGTGATCGTGACCGTGATCGGTGGCACCCCAGCAGCAGCTACCGCGACACCGCTCGCGAGACCTCCTCATATGACCAGAACCAGTGGGATGCTTGGGATGATGAGTGGTCCCGAGCTGGCGATTGGGATCACCAGGCTCCGCCCGAGCCACCCAAGCCACCTGTGAGGCGGTGGACCCCACACTTGGAGGCGCGTGCCAACAGGGCCGCTGACGAGGAGTTCTGGCAGAGGCGCTTTGAGGAGAATCGACCCCTGGACAGGCGGGAGCTCAAGAACTACTTCCACGATCCGGCGGCTGACAACTCCAACGCCGCTTGGGCTCAGTGGAGGAAGAGTCAGGCCCCCGCACCGCCGGGAGAGGGCAAACGCATAAAGCTCGACCCGGCAATCCTCGCATTGGATCTCACGGAGATTCCGGTCTCGGATGACGCAAGCCTATCGTGGAATAGGCGAGTCCTGGTCGACTTGCTCCCGGACCAGGTGATGCACGAGTTCTGCGGCCTTCTGTATGGGCGTCCGAGCCCGGCGTTGTGGATTGGCCCTTACATGCCCAAGTCCTTCTCCACACAGGATCAGGAGCACACCGACAAGTCCGAGCGCCACAACTTCAAGGTGACTGCCGTGACCCCTCACACGAGGGAGGGATACAAGCCTTGTGGGAATGTCAAAGGCCCTACACCGATCGGGTGGCTGTTTCTCAACGACAACCCGAAGAACAAGGGCGGCGTGTGGATCCCACAGGGAACGGTGTGTCCTCCCGGTCACAGTACCGAGGACGTTTGCGGTGAATTCAAGGCCGAGCAAGTGTGCCCAACCGAGCCTCCGCCAAGTGGAGGTGCGTACCTTGTGCTTTGGTTGTATCCAAAGGCCTTTGCACCGGACACAGTTCCGAAGACCCTTGCAGACCGCGATGAGCTGAGCGCATATATGGCGTCATTGCAGGGGGTTAATGACTTTGGGGAGTTCAAGCAGGTAAGGTTCGACGTTGAGGATTCCGACGATGAGTTTGAGCTAATCCCTGCACATGATGGTCCCAGAGCAGTTACCCGTGACACTGCACACTCATTGCCCAAACTCAGCAATAGGCAGAGGAAGAGGGTGCTTAGTGGGATTCAGGAAATGGTTGCGGGAGATCGTGTGTTGCAAGCGATTGCATTCAATGCAGCAGTGGCTACGGATCACATGATTGCCTTCACCCCCACTGAGCCTCCTATTCCACACTGCAAATGGGTACCTGAATCCCTTGACGCGCAGGTGATCAGCGAGACCATTGCCAACCTGGAGACAGGTGTGCCCGGTCTCATAGTTCTGAGGGCCGACGCTCCCACCGAGGAGTTGTGTCTAGAGTGTGAGTGCCTAGCTGACACAGCTGGAGTAAGCATTGTCTTGGTGAGCCCCTATGGATGCCCAACACTCGAAAGTACCGTTGAGGTAAGAGGAGACTTGAATGTTTCCGGGATAGGGCCGAACATCGACGATGCACTCCAGGTTTTGTCCACATGGACCGAGAGCTATGGCATGAGTCCCCGTTGCTACGCAGACACGGAAGAACATGATTTCTGGGCCACATGTCGTGACATTTCACAGGAGCTTTACCTGAACTCTTACACACGCAATTGCTTTGTAGGATCGGAAGGTTTAGGCTCCGACATGGAAGATCAGGAACTCATCCCCGATGAAGAGATGGCTGAACTACTTAGGGAGCAAGACAATGGGGCTTCAGTGTTCACCCCTGAAGAGAGAGAGCAACTCATCCTCGAGCAACTGTCCTTCCCAGGTACTCCGGCATCGGAGGAAGAACGCAGAGCAGCTTGGCGTTCGCTCCCACAGCGCACGAGGGTTGCTATCAGGCGACTCCATAGGGCATTCGGTCATCTCCCAGCTAAAGTCCTGGAGCAGGTCCTTAGGCAGAGCAAGGCATCCAAGGAGTTCATCCTAGCTGCCCGCCTTCACAGATGTAAGGCTTGCCTAGACACTGCACCAGTTCCACGACACCATCCAGTCTCAGGGGAATCGGTGTTTCCGAAAGAGTTCAATCACACACTTGGCATAGATTGCATGGAAGTAAAGGATGTCGAAGGTGCCCGCTACACTGCAGTCAATATGGTCGACATGGGAACCAGCTTCCAGCAAGTAGCCCTGATAAAGTCAGGAGGTGGCAATCCCAGCGCGCGACAATGTTTGCAGGTCTTCATGGAGCGATGGGTATCGTGGGCAGGACATCCACAACATGTAGTGGTTGATAGGGGAACGCATTTCAAGGGAGAGTTTGCAAGTTACATGGGACAACATGGGATTCATCTCCGAAATGCACCCTTAGAATCTCCGCAGACCATAGGAAAGGTCGAAAGACATGGTGGTTTGCTCAAGGCACTGGTAAGGAAAACAGTGCAGGAGATTCAGCCCTCGACTTGGGAGGACATGGTCATGGTGGTCAGCGAGTGTGTGACTACAAAGAATGACCTGTCCAGGCATCAAGGTTTCAGCCCATCACAGCATGTGCTAGGCAAGCGGCCTAGGACACCAGGTTCAGTCATGGACGAAGATGAGAGCATGGGAACTTTGTTGGCCCGTTTCGATGAGACCACTCCTTTCTACTCCCGACATAGAGCCCGGGAAGAAGCCCGCAAAGCCTTCGTGCACTTGGACTCGTCCAGGAAGGTTGCTCGTGCATTGCAAAGGAATGCAGCTCCCATGGACATGGAGTACCAGGTGGGCGATTTGGTCATTTATCGAAGGGACAATTTGCCCGGTTCAACATCCACTGTGTGGTCAACTGCAAGCCGCGTGATAGGGCGCGAGGCAGAGAATGCGTACTGGTTGCTGCATGAGGGTGTACCTGTGTTAGTCAATGCCAGAAAGATGAGGCCTGCGGATGAGGTCGAAGTAGCTGCACGCCGAGTTCTGACCGGAGAACCCGTCCTACCAGGTTCCATTGTCCACGGTCCAGAGCAACGTTATCTCGACGAAAGAGATAAGGATCCAGTAACAGCGCCTTCTACCCCCAGACCGAACACTGGCATAGCGTCGGCTCCCTCTACTCCCATGAGAGTCGCAGCGGCCGAGAGTCCCGCCATCACAAGCAAAGAGATTTCGCCCAGCGATAAGACGGGCAGGGAAAGAACTCGTTCCCCGCTCAGACAGAGCTCCAGCGCTCTGATGGCTGAGGCACAGGACACCGATCCTGTAGAAACAAAGGCATGCGAGCTCCTGGAAGCAATGGCCTTCGAGACGAGCCACTGTCTCGAGCTGCTCAGGTTGTGCAAGGAACACAAACCGAAGAGGACGAAAAGAGCGATGTTCCAAGACGCAACAGATGATGAGCTTGCCGCCAGTTTCGGTGTTTATAGGCACGGTGGTTTTGTTGGGATTTCTAACCCTACTAAGCAACGCCCGTGTTTTGTGACCTACTTGAACCGCTTCCTGAGGCACCACTGTGAGAAGGCAGGCTACACCGAGTTCACTTGGAATGGGATCCAAGTAAGCGAATCGCGGGCAAGTTTGCACAAAGACAACTCCAATTTGAAGGGCTCGCTCAATTTCACCATGAGTTTGGGAAATTATTCGAAAGGAGGTCACCTGTGGATAGAAAACCCTGAGGGGAACACAGTGATTGACGTTTGTGGCAACCTTGTTCCCGGGACTCTACACACCACTCGAGGCAAAGTCCTTCGTTTTGATCCAAAGAAACTCCATATGGTGGAACCCCATGAAGGGCAAAGGTTCAGCATCATTGGGTTCACTATGAATCACTTGGGAAAGTTGCGCGCAGATGAACATCAGCTGATGGAAGACTTGGAGTTCCCACAACCGCGTATTCCAACACCCCAAGTAGAGCAGCCCCGTCAGGAGGAGCCTGAGCGAGCAGACGACATGCACTCCTCAGACGACGAGGAAGTTGGAACGAGTTTCCTAGCCTCACTCTTGGACTACCACAACAGCCCGGCCGAGGTGCAGTTGGGATTGGACGAGGCTATGCTCGCAGAGTGGGCCAAGTACCAGGAATTTCACGCTGTGATACCTTGCTCAAAGAAGCAAGTGCAAGAGTTGCTTAGCCAAGGACACATCTGCGTGCCCACCAAGTGGGTCCTCACCGACAAACATGAACATTTGAAAGGCACCCCCGGCTATCGTCCCAAATACAAAGCTAGGCTAGTCGCATGCGGGAATTTCGAGCACATCTCCACAGGGGAGGACATTCGTGCAGATTCCCCGACAGCCGAGCCTGAAGCACTGGCTTTCATTTGTTCCTGGGCATCCTCACTCGGTTTGCGAATCAAGGCAGCCGATATCACGAACGCCTACTTTCAGGGTAAGCCGCTCGAGAGATTGCTGATCCTCAAGGCCCCAAGCAACCCCAAGGGCGTTCCGGACAAGGAGATCCAGGAATCCGGCTACATGATTGCCCGTGTCCCAGTGTATGGAACGACCGATGCAGGCCGAAACCTCTACCTTCGCATAGTCGAAGAGACAAAGAGCATCGGACTGAAGTCATCCCAGATCATGTCCGCGTTGTACTACGCGCACGACACAAGCGGCCGGCTGTGCGCTATGCTGTGCACACACGTGGACGACTTCTTCTGGGCAGCGTTCGGTGAGGGCGAGCTGAAGATCCAGCAGTTGCTGGACCACTTCAAAATCGGGAGGATCGAAGAGGGTAGCTTCAGGTTCTGTGGCAGGGAATACGCTCAGCACCCCGATGGCACCATCGAGATCAACTCAAGGGACAACACGCGTGCCATCGCTCCCCTCGAGATCCCCAAGGGTGCAAAGTTGACGACACCTGTCACACAAGGACAGAGGACGGCGCTTCGGTCCGTCATAGGTTCACTCGCGTGGGTGGCCCGGGCAACAAGGCCCGACCTCGCGTACCGCGTCAACGCGTTGCAGCAGCGAGTGACCGTCGCGACCATCGACACGATGAGAGAGGCCAACCGTGTGGTCGCGCTCGCCCTGGCCGACGCAGAACGCTGCATCGTGTATCGCGCCAAGATACTGCCGTGGAGCAGTGGTCCCCTCGCAGTAGTCACATTTTGTGACGCCTCTTTTGCTGCCGAAGCTGGGTACAAGTCCCAGAGGGGGAGGTTGCACTACCTCACTGACGCGGATACAGCACGCGACGTGAACGCACCCAAGCACAAGCTTCACCTGGTTGCATTCGGTAGCTCTACAATGAAGCGAGTCTGCCGCGCGACACTACAGTGTGAAGCGTACAGCCTACAGCACGCCACCGAGCACGGAGACAGAATCCGTGCGACACTCCTAGAGTTGCAAGGCAAGCTGCCGTCACTGCATGACTGGAGCGAAGTAGCGCCGAGAAAGATGCTACACCTGCAGTACTCCGACTGCAGATCGCTCACAGACCATTTGCTGTCGTCGGTACCCAGACCAGTGGAAGACAAGCGTCTTGCTATCGAAATGACAGCGTTGCGCCAAGCACTGTGGGTAGACGAGACACCGACGAGCGAAGCCTTCGCACCATTCGGTGATATCCTGCGATGGATACCAACCCACCTTCAGTTGGCTGACTGCTTGACCAAAAGCATGAAGCCCAAGCTTCTGAACGACGCCTTGGAGAGCAACGAGGCCGTTGTGAAAGAAGAAGCTCCAGCTGAGTGACGAATTTCACTTCACTTGAGGCGCACTCATCCACTCGTTGATAAGACGGGTGTGAGATTTTCCTGTACACAAGCGCCGAGTTGGATTTCGTATAGTACAGAAGCTGTTAGACGAACACTTGTATAGGCATGAACAAGCATGCAAGCGTCAAATAGCATTCATGAGACAAGTTCCTGCTTGACAGGCGCCTTGGGCTCAATCGGAAAAAGCAAGCTACGTAGTCTAGTCACTGTGACTCCGGCCCCAGTACCCCGCTTCTGAAAAGGGTTTAGGGTTTCCCCCGCGCTGGAATCCTGAGACCGGACACCTCGGATCGAAAGCTGTTGCAGGGTGGGGGAACTCTTGTGGGGTCCATCTCATCAGCCTTAAAAGCATTTTGGGGGTACCCCACACCCTAAAGCCTAAACCTCTATTGTAAATTTTGCCTCACTCTGGGTGTTCCCTGGATGTTTTCGGTGTGAAGGGGCTAGCCAGAAAAGAGAGCCGATTTTTGGAACAAGCCCTGCTCTCGGAGTTCAGGGATTTAGGGTTTAGGGGTATTGGGGTTTAGGGTTTAGGGTTTAGAAGTTTAGGGTTTTGGGGATCATGTGAGGGAACTGTGGGGTTGACAAATGCCTGTCAGTGACCGGTAGGAGGTCCTCCGTACTGAGTTTTCTGGTTTAGGGTTTAGGGTTTAGGGTTCGTGGTGCCGCCAAGGGACTTGAAGTGTGTTTTTGTTTTTGTTACAGGTTTAGTTTGAGTCTCTGTTTCACGTTCATGCCATGGCGGTTGGTTGGGCCATTTGTGCCATTTGCTTGTTGCAAGGTAGCCGAAGTGATCAGCTGATCCTTAGATCATTCGCGATGATCCTTCCCATGTGGGCATGCGGAACATAGCTAGGGCTCCCCAGCGCCATCTTACCCCATTGTTGGGATCTCACTCAGGAAAGATGGGCAGCACGCCAAGTGGATCGAGACGATCATTGTGGAGTGATGCTGACGGCTTTGAGATTTTCCAGCGCGCCTTGCATGGCTGATGTTGACTCTGGACTTCTTGGCTTCACTTAGTTGTGGCCTTCAGGTCTCGGCTCTAGAGCCAGATTTCTGAGGGTCCCCTAAACACTTCGGGATGATCGCCACGCTCCAAAGCCGTGAGCCCAATGGTTTAGATCCTCGGATTGAAGTTGCCTGCGGCAAAGCAGTCATGCGCCATGCGCCACGCGCGGAGAGGAGAAAAAAAATCTACCGAGATTTTCAGGGCTCGGAAGTCGGGACTGCGATGGGTGGGAAGAGCAAGCTGTCAAGAGTGGGCGGCCTTCTGACTGCAACATATAGTCATGAACTCCTGGCCAGCATCTTCCCTGCCCCTGAAAAGATGAGAGAACCGATTCAATCCTCGTTGTGCGCAGGTCCTGGATTTGGAAGAGTCCACGGGCACGAGGACCAAGTTTCCCCAAAGCTCACATTTCAGGCCCAGTAAACCCTAAAACCAATCCAAACCTCATAGGCCCGAACATAAGCCCCTGACGTGAAGTCTCCTGTCTGTTGCCAACCCTAAACACCAAACCCTTAGCCGTGACTGAGACAGGATTGATGCCTCGCCTGGCTTGTCCATGACGCCTCTACACCCCTAGACCTCCTAAGTCCTATTTCGCCCTCAAGCACGATGGTTTAGGAGTCAAGGGGATCCGGCATTCAGGGTGATCTAAGTGCTTGCAGGGTGGGTAGGTCATGTAAGGCTGGTGCTTTGGAATTTGCCTTGAGCTTCCGATTTGTCTTGCACTGCAGCGGTTGTTCACATTGGGGTTTAGGGTCTAGGGTCTAGGGTTTAGGGTTTAGGGTTTAGGGACCAATTGAGGTTAAGGGTATGACTGCTTAGAGGCTCCTGAACCCAGACTCGCCCTCGCAACCTTCTCCGTCAACCCATGTAGCACCTTCCACATGACTCCGAGTTGCGGGACCCCCATGCACTTCCACTTCAGATCACATGCCCCCGAGTCCTACACCCCAAAGCGACCCGACATGAAACCTAAACCCTAAACCCTAAACCCTAAACCCTAAACCCTAAACCCTAAACCCTCTACCCTCTAAACCGTGAAACGTTCGCCCGGCTTGATCCGCAGGAGGGCTTTTGGGCTCCTGCACTCCCAAGCCCCAGAACCTGAAACCCCCAGCTGCACCTGCGCCCTTGAAGCTCTTGAAGCGCTATAAACCCCAAATGTAGGGTTTATGGGTTTATAGGTAGGTTTAGGGTTTAGGCTTTAGGGTTTAGGGTTTAGGCTTTAGGGTTTAGGGTTTAGGGTTTGAAGCCTAAACTCCTAACTCCCATGGATTGAAATCGGTGCTCTGGAGAGGAGTATCACACCCGGATCGGTTGTGGTAAGCCGCGACTTCTCCTCCCTGTGGGCCCCTCAGGTGTTATACAATGTTTCATATCCATTCATACATATACATGTGTGTGTTACATGGTCTATCTCACATAACGTATATCACCCGTAAACTTGAAGAAGAACGCGCATGATGATTTAGCATCCGTTGTTGTTGTGATGTTCAGCCACTAGGGAAGCAGTTCCTGAAAAATGGTTTCGATGGTTGGGTCGGAATCTTGCGTCGTCTGTCCTACACTCCTACACCGCAAAATCTGATTGGGTTTAGGGTTTAGGGTTTAGGGTTTGGGGTTTAGGGTTTAGGGTTTAGGGTTTAGGCCGATAGGCGCTTCTCATGAGAACCTGGCCATGCAAATGCAGAAGAACCACAGAGCTAGCATCATCGGAGCCGGTAAGGCATCCCTCCCAAAACTTTCGCAACCCTTATGTGAAGGCGGAGATATATGTGGGGTTAGAAGAACCATGAAAAGAGGGTTATAACCACAAGTACTGCCTGAATTTTTCCTGCCTATATCCCAGCTATGACTACGTACCCATGCTATGACTACCCATGAACCACCAAGTATGTATCCCAGAACCCCAGCTGTAGTTAGCAAAGCCCTCGAACCTTGCAGGGAAGGAGCTGCACGAAACTCACGCATGACACCCTGTGAGCCTGAGCCCTCTACTCCTACTCCCCCCAGCCCCCGCCCTCCCCCCAGGCTAGAGCTGCACTTCCGTGGAGAGGCTGACAGCTGCCTCTACAGGGTGACGGGCTGCGCGGCATTAGGGGTTGAGTCGCGACATCGGTTGTGTTGTGCAGTATACTACCAATTGCTTAAGAACCCCGAAAAATTAAACAAATATTCTTCCTTATTAAGGGTAGTATAAGGATCATTGTTTTTTTGTTTATTCTGTTGGGGTTCTTAAGCAAGTGTTAGAATATGGTTTGCAGGATTATATATCGAGCTGTTCAACGAAGCCGCATGGATGTCTTCGGGTTGCTGAGGCTTTCAGGGGCCTCGGGCGTGTTTGGGAAGGAGTAAGCCCTAGTGCCTTTGTTTAGTCACCTCGCTCACCTTTTTGGTCAGGTCGATTTCGTGGCTTTGTCATGGCAGATATGTCTTTGCTTATTTTGCAAAGAGCTTGGCATGACAAGAAAGAGGTTGGGAATACTAACCGTCCTTAATTGGGATCATCGTACTCCCTATTGCACTACCCTAAACCCTAAACCTAAACACCAAACCCTATACCATATACCCTAAACCCGGAACCCTGAACCCTAACCCCTAAACCCCAAACCCTAACCCTAAACCCCAGTTTTAGGGTTTAGGGTTTAGGGTTTCTAAGCCACGTAGCAACCTAGAAAGCCCTCAGCACGATAGGCCTTGCGGGATGGCATCCGGGCCTTCATGGCCCCAGCCTGAGGGAGAGGGTTTAGGGTTTAGGGTTTAGGGTTTAGGGTTTAGGGTTTAGGGTTTAGGGTTTAGGGTTTAGGGTGTAGGGGAGTATGTGTTTCAGCATCTCAGAACCAGACGAGGTTGGGGTTTATCAGGTGCTTCGAGCTGGTAAGGTCACAAGGGGTCTAGGGCTAAGGGCTATTCTTGCCGGCAGCCCCCAAACCTCAAACCCGTTCAACACATTCAGATGCTTGAATGCGCCGAGGGGCTGCGACCCGAAGGCCTATGAAGCCCAACCCCTAAAGCCTCTCCTTTGAATGTTTGAAGAGAGCCCGTCGGCAGTGCGGTCAGCAATCCTTGCTGAGTGGACACATCCAGCTATGCAGGAGGTCTCCAAGAACGCCTACATAAACCCCAAACAACCCGAAACGGACAGGTGGTAAGAAGCAAAGACCCCATAAACCCTAAACACCTGAACCCTTAAAACCAGAACCCTGGACCTGAACCCCGACTCGGGCATTTGGTCATATGGGCTGTGGAGGTTTCAGCTGGAATGTGAAATGGGCATCTCAGGTAGGGGGACCCATGGGGACCCTAGATCTTCCAAAGTTTAGCGTTTTCGGGCTTAGGGTTCAGGGCCTTTAAGGTATTTTGGACTTTTGGTGATAGCTCTCTTGCTTCTTCTTTTAGGTTGGGAGCGGGCGGTGGGGGGAAGATGGGAATCTGAGTTCTTTGCTTTTGTTACGGTCTGGGCTGTGATACTTCGATGCGCTAGCTTTAGCGTCTGTTTAAGGCAGAACCCATGCTGTTTAAAGGGGGGTCATCCTGTGCTGAGGTTGTGTATACGAAGACCACAGGCACGATGCAGTGGTTGATCTAAACCCTAAACCCTAAACCCTAAAACCTAAACCCTAAACCCTGGTATTTTGTGATGTCGGACTTCTTCAAAAACAGGACGGAACACAATTGCCAAGCTTCTTCTGGCTTCCTACCCCTTTTTCCCAAACCATAAATCCTCAACCCTAAATCCCAAACCCTGAACCCTGAACCCTAAACCCACCCTTAACCATGAACCCTGAACATCTCAAGTCTGGATCGTTGGGGCTTTCAAGTTCCAACATGGGAAAGAGGCGATTGTGATTCTCGTAGAAATCCTGAAGTCCGTGACCTCGGCCCGTTAAGGCCTCTTTGCCCTGTTTAGGGTTTAGGATTTAGGGGTTTAAGTTTTAGGGTTAGTATCCTTTTTGTCTGGCCTCATTCGATTTTTCCCCCATGGCCTCTCCTCGAACCGGCGGCTGCCGACTGAAGTTTCTGGGAGCACAAGGGGGACCCATTCTGTGGGATTCTCCTGTCTCGGCCTCTCGCATGGAAACCGGACCCGATCTGCCTTCGCTGGCAGATCTCAGGCCACTGTCCAAGGCCTCTTTAGGGTTTAGGGTTTAGGGTTTAGGGTTTAGGGTTTGGGGTTTGGGGTTTGGGGTTTAGGGTTTAGGGTTTAGGGTTTAGGGTGGGCTATTGAGCCTTAAAATCCCCACAATGAACCCTATTTCTATCAAGGGCCTTTTGAGGGATTGTAGGGCATAATAGCCCATCCTGGTAGGAGGGTCGCATTCGACTCTATGGGGTTCACCTTTCTCAGATCTCATGCTAAAGGCTGAAGGCATCCTGCTATCGGCGTGGGGGTCTCCGCCCCCATCCCCTACGCCGGAATAGGACGATATCTTCAGGTCGTATTGGGGCCATACAGGGTTTTCTCTCTCTCAGTTCATGAGTATCTGTGGGCTTCTTCCAGTCGGCTCGCCGAGTATCACTTAGAGGGTTTAGAGTTTAGGTTTCGGGCTATAGGGTTTAGGATTTTGGGCATAGGGGGGTGCTGAAGGTTCTCTGGTTTGGACGTCGAACAGTGCCCAGGCAACCTCAAGCGTGCTTCCACACTGCAAGCACAGAGCCGTTGAAATGCCAACCCAGCAGCCCATACTGCCCAAAGGTCTAAGGCCCAGAAAGAAGGGTTTAGGGTTTAGGGTTTAGGGTTTAGGGTTTAGGGTTTAGGGTTTAGGGTTTAGGGTTTAGGGTTTAGGGTTTAGGGTTTAGGGTTTAGGGTTCCCTGCCATCCCGCAGGGGAGCACCAGTGGCGGGAGTTGGGGAAGACAGAAGTCAATCAGCTGGACACCGCGTGCGGCGCCCAGGAAGCCGACGCGGGCTTTGCAAACTTTGAGGGCTTGCATGGGTTGGGTTTAGGGTTTAGGGTTTAGGGTTTCGGGTTTCGGGTTTAGGGTTTAGGGTTTAGGGTTTAGGGTTTAAAGTGTAGAGTTTAGGGCCCTACAGGGCTTTGAGGACCCAGGAATATGTCCACAAGGCTCCGAACCTTGGCAAGCCTTCCCAAACAAGCAACTGCATTCCGAAGCCGTCCACCCCAAGCAACTCTCCGCCCTGAACCCCCCACTGCCCCACCTAGGCCCCAACAGCCCCAGGACGGTGCCATCATTCTACACGCTATACCCAAAAACCCTAAACCCTAAACCTTAAACCCTAAACCCTAAACCCTAAACCCTAAACCCGAGTGCCTGGCCTGTCCGAGCGTGAGCGATTTAACCCTAAGGCCATCATTCTCCCTTTAACTGGCCTTACAAACCCGACTCTGGGACACCTGGCGCTGGAATCTACGATATAGGAGTGCAACGCTCTGCGGGAAGTGTTTAGTGTTTAGGGTTTAGGGTTAGGGTTTAGGGTTTAGGGTGTAGGGTTTGGGGTTCAGGGTTTAGGGTTTAGGGTGTAGGGTTTGGGGTTCAGGGTTCAGGGTTTAGGGTTTAGGGTTTACCACGCGGCCCCTTCATGAGCGCGAGGTGGCCAGTTTGGGGCACCGTCATGGAGATCGAGTTCCGGGTGCCCTTGTCTGGATTTGCTGCGCAGGCTTTACATTTTAGGGTCTATTTACGGTTTAGGGTTTAGGGTTTAGTGCTTTGCGTTTGCAAGGGTTTTGGGTTTAGGGCTTATGAGGGGTTCCGGGTTCAAGTCGTGCTTTTTATAGGATGTATAAGGGTTTTTGGGCAAGGAGCTTATGGAATTCCGGGAGCCCAAGCCTGACAGTTCTTGTTTTGAGGCTCTCGTGGGAGGCCTTGCGGGTTTAGGGTTTAGGGTTTAGGGTTTAGGGTTTAGGGTTTAGGGTTTAGGGTTTAGGGTTTAGGGTTTAGGGTTTAGTTGGCTTTGTAGGGAGGTTGGGGAATCTGGGGCACTTAGCTCCACTTCGAACTTCAAAGGGTTCGCTTTCTGGGCCCAAAGTGCCCCAACGAGTCGAAACTCTTCTTTTTTTGGCAGGGTAGTAGGCCATTGTTCGGGCACTCTGGGGTTTTGAACGCCTGGTTGGGCTTCGCAAGGCTCGAAGCTTCAAGACTTAGTGGGCTTAGGATTGCGGGTCGCAAGGGTTGCGGTCAGAGTGTAGTCGTGGCCGGCGGCTTGCATTCTACCCTTCTGATTCCAAGGATTTCAAGCCCCCTGAATCATCCTGGGGTTAGGGCCAAGTTTAGGGTTTAGGGTTTAGGGTTGGCTATGGAGCTGGCTTCGAAAAAGGGTTTGCTACGGAGCCGAGATGGTGCCAAGATCAAAGCCCAGCCACGAGCCCCCGATATTCACGCTCCAAAGCATGAAGGCCAAGTTCCTGTGCTCCGATGAAGGCTGAGCCCTGTAAGCCCTGTAAGAAAGGGGTGTAGGGCTTAGAGGGGTTTCTTGGCTAGTTAGAACATGTGGCCTCTGGTGCTTAAAGACCCCTTATAAAAGCCTCCCCCTCTCACCCTTTCCAAGGTGGAAATCTTAAGGCAGATGCGCTGCGAGGTGTTCAAGGCGCCATATAGGGCAGGTCGAGGACCAGGTACCTTGGGACCTCATGAACACTAAGAAGGGTTTATGGTTCATATTTAGCCGAACAGGAATTCCAGGAGCACAGGGGGTTCATGATCCCATATTGAGGGTTCATTTTGTGGTCCTCAAGGCAGTTTTGTTGTCTCGTGAAGTTGGCTTCTCACCGAGGGTTCGGAGGAGGGTTGAAGGTCTAGAGCTGAGCCTAAGCCATCCTTGTGCCTCGCACGCTGCTTCAACCCACAGGTCCCCTATGGTTACCATAGTACTACCATTCAAGAAGCGAGGGTGTGCAAAGACTAGCGTCCTGCCCGCATTTCTGGCGTGCAGGGAATGAGTAGGAAGGCCAGGAAGTATTCCTCCGAGTTCTGCAAATGTGCACAGGCACTTCCAACTCTTCCTGTTGTTCTCCTGCGCGCAGTGATGCTGTCTAATCCTTTTGCTCCACCTGCACTGGAGAATCATGACCATTGCCAGAAACGCATGACTCAGAAGCCCCGGTTGAACCTTCCCTTCCCAACAGAGAACTTCAAGGCGGCAATTGGCCTCAGGGGTGATGTCTCCCCTAAACCCCTAAACCCTTAAGCACCTAAACCCCTAAACCCCTAAACCCCTAAACCCCTAAACACCTAAACACCTAAACCCCTAAACCCCAAAACCCCCAAACCCCTAAACCCCTAAACCCCTAAACCCCCTAAACCCCTAAACCCCTAAACCCCTGAACCCCTAAACCCCAAACCCCTCAACCCCTAAACCCCTAAACCCCTGAACCCCTGAACCCAACTCCGAGCCACGCCGCAAACCGCTTTGCAGATGAAGCGGCAAGAAGCTACCGACAACATCCGCGCTCACAAGTGTGCGGCTCAGGAAGATGGACCCTAAGCCCTACACCCTAAAGCCTAAAGCCTAAACCCTAAACCCTAAACCCTAAACCCTAAACCCTAAACCCTAAACCCTAAACCCTAAACCCCAAACAAATGTGCTTCGAGCTTCGCTTTCACCCTCGACCTGCTACTCGTTGCCTCGCCCGCGCATGCCAGCGTGAGAGTCGAAACCCTAAACAGAATGTAGTGTTCAGGGCTTGGGGGCATTCTGACCGCGCGTGTTGAGTATGGCGGCAGGTTCGTCAGCCCATTGGGCTTCAACAGCACACTTCTCACTACAATTAGGACACTGTGGAGGAGATTCGTCTGTTGGTCGTGATCTCTGTGCTCAGGACTCAGTACAAACAAACTAAATTTTAAATGCCTAAACACTACAGTATTGGCTCGACCTCTTCTCATCGCCTCCCCGCCCCACCTTCCCACCCTTTCATGCTATGAGATTATGGTGCTTGGACCCCAAAACCTATATTATCGGAGGAAATCTCGACTTAAGCCAGCGTGAAGAGAACACAGCCCCATGGACTCCCACGGAATCTTCCTTAAACCAGCCCTGCAAGGAACTCTACTAGGGTTTAGGGTTTAGGGTTTAGGGTTTAGGGTTGTGCTTTCGAGAAATCTTCCTGTAATGAGGGTTCTTGGAGCCTCTGGGTTGAAGACATCCCCCTGCACCAGCTGCCAAGTCCGGCTTTCCCGAGGTTCATCGGGGGTGTTGAGTTCATGCTCACAGCAGGGGGCCCAAGCAGTTCCGGTGTAGGGTTTTGGGGTTTTGGGGGTTTTGGGGGTTTTGGGGGGTTTTGGGGGTTTTGGGGGTTTTTGGGGGGTTTTGGGGGGTTTTGGGGGTTTTGGGTTTGGGGGTTTGGGGGTTTGGGGGTTTGGGCTTCAGTGTCCTGGTTGACTCCAAACCTCACAAACACAAACACCACCTGACCCCCAGAGCCTTTTTTGGGATTGTCCAGAAGCTCTTTGCGTCGGGCCTTGGGGGTCGGTTTGAGGGACCGTACCACAACAAGCCCTAAACCCTAAACCCTAAAGCCTAAACCCTGTTCTTTGTGGTAAAGACAATTTAGGTCTCCGGCCCCGGGTTGCGGGGAGCAGGGCCTGGAACACCTGTCATGCGGTCGCTTCCTGGGCTTCTGCTAAGTAGAGGCCCCCTGGGATTGCTTTGTGCAAAAGAGTTCTTTTGCAAAAATAAGGTTTAGGGTTTAGGGTTTAGGGTTTAAGGTTTAGGGTTTAGGGTTAACCCTAAACCCTAAACCCTAAACCGTGAATCCTCCCCGCCCCCCACCCCAATTGCAAGAAGGGCGCCCCTATAAGTGTAAGACAGCGTTGCAAGCACCCCAAACCCATTGGAGCCACAAGCCTTGCACCACTGGCCCACGGAAGCCGTCGAGTTGAAGATCCCATGAGGCCTTGAAAACCCTTGGGTTTAGGGTTTAGGGTTTAGGGTTTAGGGTTTAGGGTTTAGGGTTTAGGGTTTAGGGTTTAGGGCTTAGGGTTTAGGGTTTAGGGTTTAGCCCAAAATAGCTTTGAATGAGCCTTCGCAGCCAGAGAAAGCACCAAAAGCCCCTGAACTGAATGTCTTTGAGCTCAAGGAGGCAGTGATGGCTCGCGCAAAGGCTGGGTCCATCTGCTCTTGGGGAAGGGGTGTCGAGCAAATTAAACCCTAAACCCCAAACCCTTAAACCCTAAACCCGAAACCCTAAACCCTAAACCCTACACCCTAAAACCGGTTAACCCTAAGCAGCCTGACAGATGCCGCTTTGCGAGTGCGGGGTTGTGCGCGTTTGAGCGTTTGTGTTTAGAGCCTCACGGCACCCTTTCTGTGGGATGTGCTGCTTCAGGGTTTAGGGGCTATCCCCTGCTTACGGCAGCGCTGGAAGGGCTCAAACCAGCCTAGGCAGGTAGACGTTTGCCAGCTTTTGCCCCTGACGACCGCTCAGCGCGATGGGCTTGAAGAAGAGCCTTGGGCTACCCGAACAAGACATCGTCCCTTGTAGCTCTACAGTCCAGTGCTCATTATCCCTCGTAATTAGTCGGTAGTAGGCATAGCTGTAGGTAAACTTTACGGTTGGGGCAGCCCCAGGTACTTGCCGCGATTTGGATACCCCAAACTGTGCACCCATCTTGCATGAACGGGATAGTAACTTGCTTGTGTGGACTGAGAACGCAACAATGGAATGGCTACGCCTCTATACTTGATCGCTTGTGCTTCGGGCGCGAAACCCTGAACCCTAAACCCCTAACCCCTAAACCCTAAACCCTAAACCCTAAACCCTAAACCCTAAACCCTAAACCCTGGCAGCTTCGGAGCTACAGCCCGGGGTTTCAGGAACCCCCGCACCAAAAGAGCGCTCGGCCCAGGAATGAGAACGATGGCCCTATCTGCACCTTCGTCAAGGGAGGACTAACAGGCTGGTTAGGGTTTGAGGGTTGGGATGATATAGGGTTTAGGGTATAGGGTTTTAGGGTCGAGATTATGGGGTTAGGGTTTAGGGTATTATGGGGTTTAGGGTTTAGGTTCTAGGGTTGGGATTCTGGGGTTTAGGGTTTAGAGTTCTAGGGTTGGGATTATACGGTTTTGGGGTTTAGGGTTTTCAGCCCCCACTGTACATCTCGGAGTTAGGGGTGTTCACTCTCCTAGTCATGTGCTAGACGTGCATGGTAGAACTGGCAAGTGCCCACGTTGCTAAACCCTAAACCCCAAACCCTAAACTCGAAACCCTAGACCCTAGACCCTAAACCCCAAACCCTAGCCCTAAGCCCTAAACCCTAAGCCAAACCTTTGGGGCGGCTTGTTGAGGACTCCGGGCACGCGAGACTGAGATTTGGGCCCAGAACTTCTCAGCTCAACATGGTACCCGTTGCCCTAAAACCCCTAAACCCTAAAGCCGATAAGCCCTAAACCCTAAACTCCCCAACTCTGACTTGAAAAGCAGACCAACGCCCTGTTGGAGGCTTCATTGAGGCGATCATCTGCTACCCTACAGAGTTCGTCAAGACACAGCACCTTGCCTCTGAATATTGATAGCTCGCCAGGTCCTGCGAGTTGTTGTGGCTCCTCATGTCCTTCTGTTTGCGTTCGGGGTTTGGGGTTGAGGATTTCGGGTTTGGGGTTTAGGGAAGTCTAGGGTTTAGGGTTTAGGGTCTTCATTTCACAATTAGGCACTGGCCACGACAGGTTTGAGAGGCATGGCTGGCCGTTCTCGCTGTCGTGTCGTTCCCGAGAACCCCCCCCCCCCCCCTTTTCCACTCACGTCGGGGCAACGCAGCTCAGCCCTAAACCCTAAACCCCAAAGCCTAAACCCTACACCCTAAACCCTAGACCCAGACTCTAGTCCCTAGACCCTAAACCCTAAACCCTATACCCTACCCTAATCTCGCCTTGCGCGAGCGAGACCAGGCTCCAGTTGCAATCCAAGACGAACCCCGAGTACACGGGCATGTTGGACTGCGCGAAGAAGACGGAACCTTGGGCACAAGCAATATAGGGGCTTTCAGAATTTGAACAGGGTTTAGGGTTTAGGATTTAGGGTTAAGGGTTACCCGGCTTACTGCAACAGCCCGGCAGCAAAAAGGGTTAAGGGTTTCGGGGTTAGGGTATAGGGGGCCTTAATAATTTGAATAGGGTTTTGTGGGCTACTATGGTAAAATCAAGGGACAAGGGGATATTCCTAGTCATTCTCACCATAGATCGGGTCCTTATCACAGGGATCATATTATGTAGGGGGCCTATGCTGGGGTCCCCCTATGTCGAACTGCCATAACCAGGTGGGCAAGCACGGACCTATGGGCCTGTACGCCGGCGCGCTTCCCTTGATCCTCGGCTCCTCTGGCAAGCAGGCGGCGCGCTGGACAGGCTCCTGGGGGGTTTAGGGGTTTAAGGTTCAGGGTTTAGGGTTTACGGTTTAATTAGGGTTTAGGGTTTATAAGGGTTTAGGGGAGGAGGAGGTTCACAAAGTAGCCCAAGTACATAAATTTCGGGTCCGTAGTCCAGTGAATCTTCCGTAAGCAACGGCTTTTCCCCTGAGAGGACCCAAAAACGTAGATCCCTTTTACAAGGCCTAAGGATGACCGACTCGTCGTCTCGGGTACGATGTGGGAGTTCGACTTTCTGGATGCTCCTAGGGTTCTGCCCTAAACCCTAAACCCTAAACCCTAAACCCTAAACCCTAAACCCTAAACCCTAAACCCTAAACTTTTCAAAGCTTCAACTTGTCAAACCGTTGAGCTTGAACTCGAGTGGGGAGGAGAGCCAAGCTCGGGACCGAAACTGGCATCCCAAAGACTCCCATCTTTAGTTAAAGATGACTCCTTGAACTATAGGGGGGTTCCTTTCTATGGTTTAAGGGAATCTATTCCTTAATTAAGGGGTATGGGAGTCCCTGGCATTCACGTCAAACCCTCTCATTTTAGTCCACTCGTAGAATTTCTGCATTTTCAACTCGCAAAGTCTGGAGGGGCTGCCGCTAGTCTTGTCACACAACCGGCTCAGGGTGTAACCGGACATTTACATTAAACATGCATATCACGCTAAGGGTCCATGTACCTTATTAATATATATATATATATATATATAATAATAATAATAATAATAATAATAATAATAATAATAATAATAATAATAATAATAATAATAATAATAATAATAATAATAATAATAATAATAATAATAATAATAATAATAATAATAATAATATACATATATCGGCCCCAAAGTTTTTATATAGGAAGTACTTTACGGCCCAGGTATTCCCTATTTAGGTACATGGACCCTTCGGGTAACTGAAATTTCCCCACCCCCTTGCCCAGTCCTATAAATCAGGCCCCCACGCTAGATGCGTGTATACAGAGTGCTATGCCGGGATATATGTGTAGTTACGGGCACCGTAAACAATTGCAATTTTCATGAGGGCTCTAAGAGCAGCTGAGTTGAACCCGAAAAGGACCCTTTCTGCGGTTTTTTTTGGGCAGGCTTTCAGCGAAGAACTCACGACCCTTCAAGGGTGTTTTCCAGGGTTTAGGGCTCCTTAACCCCAAACTCTAAACCCTAACACCCTAAAACCTAAACCCTAAGCCCTAAACCCAGAACCCGACATAGGGTCTAGGTTGGGATGTCTCCCCCTATACAAGGAGTCCTGAATGGGGATCATAATCGGCGGTATTACAAAAACTATTCGCAGCGAAAACCCTAATGTGGCACCTCCCTTTTAGTGTGGGCCCCCCCCCCCCCCGGACAGTCGAGGCGCGGATGGGATCCTGATTACACGGCCCCTGGGGTTCATATGATTTTCATAGAGAGGAGCTTAGATAAGTTCAAAAGGGACAGCGATGCCCGGCTATCTTTTTTAAAGGCGCGGCACGTGGAATTTTCTTACGGCGCCCGGACGATTTGTCTTTAAAGAGGGACTCCCAAACAGTCAGGGTGTCCTGAATAATTCAGCCAATTTGTCTTTAAAGAGGGGGCCGATACTAAAGCAGGTGCCACATTAAACCCTAAACCCTAAACCCTAAACCCTAAACCCTAAACCCTCAGGACTGTTAGTATAAGGGGGAACATCGGAACATCCCAAGGTTTAGGTTCGGAGTGGTGATTTCAGTGGGGACTTGGTTTTTATCAATTCTTAGACGCCCTGAGCCCTCAGCCCTGGGCTTAGGGTGTTGGATGTATGGGGTTTAGGGTTTAGGGTTTAGGGTTTAGGGTTTAGGGTTTAGGGTTTAGGGTTTAGGGTTGAGTATCCAGCTTGCTTGGGCGCAGGCTACGAAACCATGGCCAACGCCCTCAAGGCCGGTACAGAGATGTAGGACGTAGGAGTCTGAGATTGGGGAATCTTCATTTGTTTTGGTTGCTTGAGAAGAATGTGTACCCTAAACCCTTAACCGGGGGTATACACATCCTTCCACAAGGTCGTAACCATTTACAGCTACATCGCCAGTGTGTTGAATCAGTTTATACAAGCACGAATCTCCAAGTAGAGCTGTCTTGTTCACAAGGTTTAGGGTTTAGGGTTTAGGGTTTAGGGTTTAGGTTCGGGTTCACAAGGTCATTCCGGGAGCACATGGGCATTGCTGCGGGGGCTTCTGGTGCGCTAGAAGACAACCTGGAACGTAAGGCATGCGTTGCGCATTTCAGCTTCTAGTGGGTGCAGGCCATCCCTGAAAGCAACACCCTCAGCCCCAAACCCTTCAATCATGGATTCCTTTCCCTTGGGGACGACATGAACCCTAAAAGGGTTTATGGCTCATATACCTTAATAGGTAATAGGAATTATAGTAGTCAGGGTACATAACCCCCCAATTTTAGGGTTCATTTCGTCCCCAAGGTCGGGGGTCATCCGACACAACTGGAACAGTCCGAAACACTAAAACCTAAACCCTACGGAGAAGATTTGCCTGGACCCTGCGCAGGGATGACACGCACAACTGGAGAAGGGGGTTATAGCCCTAAACCCCAAACCCTAAACCCAAAACAGTACTAAAGACCTTGAGGTAGACACAGAACTGACGGATAGATCAGCGAGGCGGGAAATACAACTTTGGGATGATCAAAATCAAATCTCTATATTTCCCTTATAAGGAAGGTTTGTCTCTTTTTCGGGGGGGGGGGGGGGTTCTTAAGCAAATAGTGGTGAACCCTAAACCCTAAGCCCTAAACCCTAAACCCTACACCCTACACCCTACACCCTACCTGAAGGCCATAACTGTGGGATGCAGTGCAAGGACGATCAGGGCAAGCTGACCATCCCAAAGCGCATGCTCGCTGGGGCCTGCGGCGGCATCTCTGAGGCGACGGGATCGGGGGGGGGGGGGGGGGGGGGGGGGGGGGGGGGGGGGGGGGGGGGCGGAAGGGTTTAGGGGTTAGGGGTTTAGGTGGGTAGGGCTTGATAGGGTTTAGGTGGGTTAGGTGTTTGAGGGAGGGCTAGGAAGTATGGATGGCTTGGGAGGTTGCGTGGTTTCCTTCAAAGACACGGCTACAAAGTCCATGAGCTGTAACAGACACTCATAGCGCCTGCATCCGAGCCTTGACATCCCTTTCCCCGCAGCCCGCCAGCTCGTCTCGCACAAATTCCCATGCACCACATGGCTATGAGTGTCGCAAGGGCTGTGCCTGAAGTGCTATGTTGCACCCTTCACCCATGGTGCTTTTTCAATTGCACGCTGTGTGGGGTGATAGCTGATAGCCGCACCGCCCGTCATGTCAGAGGTCTCCTTCTGTGCTTGGGTATCCGTAGATGGGCCGGCATCCTGGCCCCAGCTTCTTTCCTGTTGTGGCGGCCTGAATGCTGGTGTACAAAACACACACCAGCCTCGTTTAAATCCCAAGTTCAGACCCTTGCACAGAGACCTCTTGCAAGCCTTCTACTTGCAATCCCCAAGCCCTTCAAGCCCCAACCCCTACAACCCCTACAACTTTACACCATCCGGCTTTCAATGAATCCTAAACCCTAAACCCTAGAGAGCTGACTGTCCTGCTGAAACCCTAAACCCTAAACCCTAAACCCTAAACCCTAAACCCTAAACCCTAAACCCTAAACCCTAAACCCTAAACCCTAAACCCTAAACCCTAAACCCGAACCCCAAAACCCTAACGGAACCAAAAGGCCATCTTTGCTGTCACGCCGATCGAGACTTTGAAGACACGGGTGACAGACGACATGCGCCGAGGTGCTGTGGGCTTAGATGTACGGTTCAGGCTAAGCACGCAGCCCTCAGCCCCCACCCCTTTGACTCGTACCTCCTTTCTTGGGATGGGCAAGGAGCCCCCCTGATTGCCGTCGTCAACCTAGGCTGGCGGCCAATAGCACGCGCCAGTAGCAAGAGCGTTGAGAAGCCCTGGCCTCCAAAACCCTAAACCCAAAACCCTATACCCTACAAAACCCTACAAAACCCTACAAAACCCTATAAAACCCTATAAAACCCTATAATACCCTATAAAACCCTATAAAACCCTATACCCCATAAAACCCTATAAAGCCTATAAACCCTTTCAACTCTCTAAACCCATAAACCCTAAGTTGCATCCTGTGAGTAGATTCAGGCGCCCTAGACCCAGCTCGGGGCCACAAGCTCGGAGCCTTCAAAACCCGAAACCCCAAACCCTAAACCCTAAACCCCAAACCCCAAACCCTAAACCCTAAACCCTAAGCCCTAAACCCTAAACCTTGAGGTACCGGGAACTACACGGGGTCCTTCGATGCCCTGACGAAGATTCTGAAGTCCGAAGGCGGGGCCTGGCAAAAGGGATTCAACAAAGCCCACATTGGGGGTTTACGAAAATAGGAGACCCCTAAATTAGACCCCCCAAATTGTAGGATTCCCTTAGAAAAAGGAACCCCGTAAAGTACCCGAATTCCGGAATCCCCCCCAACTCAGAAACGCAGTGTCAGCTTCGGACACGAAGGTCCAGAGGCTGTAGGCTTCACAGGGTTGAGTCTTGTGGCCTTACCCTAAGGCTCCAAATAGCCCAAAGTAGGTACTATTTGCAGACTTCAGTCCCCAATGTAGGTATCATTTATACACTGGGAGCCCCAGGGTTTAGGGTTTAGGGTTTAGGGTTTAGGGTTTAGGGTTTAGGGCTTTACATGGCTACATGGCTACGTCTCAAGCCATTTGGCTGAACCAGCTTCGGGAGCATCTCCGTTGAGAGCCATGTCAAGCCAGCCGGTCATTCGCCTGCGGAGGTTCCAGGAGGAGGGCACTCCAGTGGGAGAGCTCCTAGCTTGTTCTCAGTAGGGACTTCGGGCTTATAAGGTACTCTATAGCCTCCATAAGGGAAAGGTAACGAATACCCCAAATTCCCTACGAAGAACACCGAAGGCTCAAGACCACCGTGGAGGAGCTGAATCGAACCTTCCCTTGCAAGCAAGGCGGCCGGGTCTTCGCATGTTGGGGGCATGCAGGGACTGGAAACCTTGTGGCCTTCCTCGATATGTTCACGGAGACGGAGCCCAGCGAGGCCGATGTTGAGAATGACGCCAGCCTTGGCCAGATCTTCTCTTCGCCGACCTCGGAAGAGGTGTTTCTCCCTCCCAGCCTCTGCCCCACGTCGCCGCCCCCCTCGATGTTCCTCTCGACGAAGGATGCTTGCTATCAGGCGCCACAGCTCGAACTTTCCGACTGGTCCACAGCTCTGTTCGTGGTCGCGACAAGCCGCGTGCACGACGGATGCCTTGAGCCACTGATGGAGCTTGAAGAGCAGTTCTACAACCAACTGCAGGAGAAGGAGACACGGGGAAACGTGTTCTATCGGTGGCACTTTTCGTCTGACCTCCAAACTCAGAAGGTGACTGAGCTCTACAGAGACTTCGAAGGCTTTGCAACACATATGCAAGCCTGCCACGACCTGTTCGTCGCCGCGGAGAGCCTGCGCACGTGCCTGTCAGTGGAAGTCTTCGGCAACAGTGACACCCTTCAACGCATGGAGAGATGGGGGCTGCCCATTCGCAAGTACTGCGCTCGCGATGTCTGCGTGAGTCGGATGTAGGACTGACAGAACGGCGGCGCCATGTGGTGCAGTCACCCTCAAACACAGGAGATGTTTCGCACATCTCATTTTACGTCATCCTTTTGTGATGGCTTGTAAGTATGTGTATTCTGTTTTCGTGCCACCCTCATAAGTGGGCGTGGCTGCAAGAGTGGCACCTTAGCGCCCTTGCTCCAGACACTGAAGCCTTGCAGTGCGCCCTAGGTTTGGATCTCGACCCCTAAGGCTCTAAGCACTGATAATCTCAGGGTTTTGGACCCGCTAGGCACTGTCCTGTAAATATGGTTTTGGGCTATTTTGAGCCTTAGGGCTTTAGAGAACGGCTGCACTGCGCTTACCATTCCTACGCCGGACGCAAGATTTGGCCATCAGTGCGCATAGACCGAATGCAGAAGACGCGGGCAACCATGAGACGGCTCTATCCACCCCGATCCATCCACCCTGATGCCTCAGCTTCCTTAAATCGTTGAGGGTTCTCAGAATCTGTTGGGATTTCGGGCTGGATCAACCCTGAATCCTGAACCCACAGCCCCAAACCGTCATACCAGCCGCCTGATAGGCCCTATGGACGTCTACAAGGGTTCAAAATATCCTCAAGCAGAGGCCCGGTGTCAGTTTCAGCCCAGAAGGTGTAGGCTTGTTTCTTGTAGGGTTTAGGGTTTAGGGGTTAGGGGTTAGGGTTTAGGGTTTAGGGTTTAGGGCTTTACATGGCTACATGGCTACGTCTCAAGCCATTTGGCTGAACCAGCTTCGGGAGCATCTCCGTTGAGAGCCATGTCAAGCCAGCCGGTCATTCGCCTGCGGAGGTTCCAGGAGGAGGGCACTCCAGTGGGAGAGCTCCTAGCTTGTTCTCAGTAGGGACTTCGGGCTTATAAGGTACTCTATATCCCTCTAAGACTTCAGTCCTTTCAGAAATTCACTACTAAGAACCACGAAGGCTCAAGACCACCGTGGAGGAGCTGAATCGAACCTTCCCTTGCAAGCAAGGCGGCCGGGTCTTCGCATGTTGGGGGCATGCAGGGACTGGAAACCTTGTGGCCTTCCTCGATATGTTCACGGAGACGGAGCCCAGCGAGGCCGATGTTGAGAATGACGCCAGCCTTGGCCAGATCTTCTCTTCGCCGACCTCGGAAGAGGTGTTTCTCCCTCCCAGCCTCTGCCCCACGTCGCCGCCCCCCTCGATGTTCCTCTCGACGAAGGATGCTTGCTATCAGGCGCCACAGCTCGAACTTTCCGACTGGTCCACAGCTCTGTTCGTGGTCGCGACAAGCCGCGTGCACGATGGATGCCTTGAGCCACTGATGGAGCTTGAAGAGCAGTTCTACAACCAACTGCAGGAGAAGGAGACACGGGGAAACGTGTTCTATCGGTGGCACTTTTCCTCTGACCTCCAAACTCAGAAGGTAACTGAGCTCTACAGAGACTTCGAAGGCTTTGCAACACATATGCAAGCCTGCCACGACCTGTTCGTCGCCGCGGAGAGCCTGCGCACGTGCCTGTCAGTGGAAGTCTTCGGCAACAGTGACACCCTTCAACGCATGGAGAGATGGGGGCTGCCCATTCGCAAGTACTGCGCTCGCGATGTCTGCGTGAGTCGGATGTAGGACTGACAGAACGGCGGCGCCATATGGTGCAGTCACCCTCAAACACAGGAGATGTTTCGCACATCTCATTTTACGTCATCCTTTTGTGATGGCTTGTAAGTATGTGTATTCTGTTTTCGTGCCACCCTCATAAGTGGGCGTGGCTGCAAGAGTGGCACCTTAGCGCCCTTGCTCCAGACACTGAAGCCTTGCAGTGCGCCCTAGGTTTGGATCTCGACCCCTAAGGCTCTAAGCACTGATAATCTCAGGGTTTTGGACCCGCTAGGCCCTGTCCTGTAAATATGGTTTTGGGCTATTTTGAGCCTTAGGGCCTTAGAGAACGGCTGCACTGCGCTTACCATTCCTACGCCGGACGTAAGACTTGGCCATCAGTGCGCATAGACCGAATGCAGAAGACGCAGGCAACCATGAGACGGCTCTATCCACCCCGATCCATCCACCCTGATCCCTCAGCTTCCTTAAATCGTTGAGGGTTCTCAGAATCTGTTGGGATTTCGGGCTGGATCAACCCTGAATCCTGAACCCACAGCCCCAAACCGTCATACCAGCCGCCTGATAGGCCCTATGGACGTCTACAAGGGTTCAAAATATCCTCAAGCAGAGGCCCGGTGTCAGTTTCAGCCCAGAAGGTGTAGGCTTGTTTCTTGTAGGGTTTAGGGTTTAGGGGTTAGGGTTTAGGGTTTAGGGTTTAGGGTTTAGGGCTTTACATGGCTACATGGCTACGTCTCAAGCCATTTGGCTGAACCAGCTTCGGGAGCATCTCCGTTGAGAGCCATGTCAAGCCAGCCGGTCATTCGCCTGCGGAGGTTCCAGGAGGAGGGCACTCCAGTGGGAGAGCTCCTAGCTTGTTCTCAGTAGGGACTTCGGGCTTATGAGGCACTCCATAGCCTCCATAAGGGAAAACGTAACGAATACCCCAATTTCCCTACGAAGAACGCCCACGAAGGCTCAAGACCACCGTGGAGGAGCTGAATCGAACCTTCCCTTGCAAGCAAGGCGGCCGGGTCTTCGCATGTTGGGGGCATGCAGGGACTGGAAACCTTGTGGCCTTCCTCGATATGTTCACGGAGACGGAGCCCAGCGAGGCCGATGTTGAGAATGACGCCAGCCTTGGCCAGATCTTCTCTTCGCCGACCTCGGAAGAGGTGTTTCTCCCTCCCAGCCTCTGCCCCACGTCGCCGCCCCCCTCGATGTTCCTCTCGACGAAGGATGCTTGCTATCAGGCGCCACAGCTCGAACTTTCCGACTGGTCCACAGCTCTGTTCGTGGTCGCGACAAGCCGCGTGCACGATGGATGCCTTGAGCCACTGATGGAGCTTGAAGAGCAGTTCTACAACCAACTGCAGGAGAAGGAGACACGGGGAAACGTGTTCTATCGGTGGCACTTTTCCTCTGACCTCCAAACTCAGAAGGTAACTGAGCTCTACAGAGACTTCGAAGGCTTTGCAACACATATGCAAGCCTGCCACGACCTGTTCATCGCCGCGGAGAGCCTGCGCACGTGCCTGTCAGTGGAAGTTTTCGGCAACAGTGACACCCTTCAACGCATGGAGAGATGGGGGCTGCCCATTCGCAAGTACTGCGCTCGCGATGTCTGCGTGAGTCGGATGTAAGGACTGACAGAACGGCGCCATCGTCGGCGCCATGTTGTGTGATACCACCAGAGAGAGGGAGATGCTTTGTTTTCTATTTTGCACCATCCGTATGATGGCCTCTAATTCATGTGCTTTCGCGCCACCCTCAGAAGCGGGCGTGGCTGCAAGATTCGTGTCTCACCTTAAAAACGAAATGAACCCTAAAAGGTTTATGGCTCATATACCTTAATAGGAATTATAGTAGTCAGGGTACATGACCCACAATTTTAGGGTTCATTTCGTCCCCAAGGCATAGGCACCCTTGCAACCTAGCAGTGGGCCGTCGCCAGGTTATTTGAACCCCAGCGGCTGCACTGCACTTACCCAGTAGAGCCGGTAAGTCAGAAAGCTAACTGTGGGAATTAGTGTTTTAGGCAAAGAGTTGCTGTAACTAACATCTTGCTTCTGTTGGCAACTACTGAATTCGATGTCTATGTCAATGTAATTCTGCAAAAATGTATACTTCTGTTTCTAACTTAACGGCTCTGTTGGGTTACCGTCCCTACGCCGGACGAAAGACTTGGCACTGTGAGACGCAGAAACTCGTTTCGGCTGTATGTTCAGCCCGATCAATCTGCCTTGAGCCCTCAACCCCGAATCAGCGAGGGTTCTCAGAACCTTGAGAGCTGTGGAGTAATCAGCCCTGGATCCTAAACCCTAACTAAGCCATAAACCCTAAACCCTAAACAGTCACAGAAGCTGCCTGAGGCCCTATGGGTCTCTACATGGGCCTGGTACCCACCATTGCGAAGCAAGCGACGAACCAGGCGGCAGCTCGACCAACAAGAGCAGTCAGGAAGGCGGCGTTGAGGGTCAAGGGTTTATACTTACTTCGCCTTTAGTTGAACTTTAAACTTTTTGGGTTTCCTTATTTAGTAGGAATATTAAAGTTTAACCTTTTCTCCCCGTTGGTTATTGGAGAAGTAAGTATAAGGGTAGTCTGAGAGTCCAATCAGTTTGCACAGCCTCTTGTGTTGAAATTGGGCGTGTGGCTGTTTGGCTGTCCGGCAAGCCATGATTAGGAAGGCGTCGCTTTCGAACTGGTGCAATGGCCATATGACCTAAGCCGTCAAGCCGTCAAGCCCTAATCTCTACATCTAGATACATGTCAAGGACCATAAACCCTATCAACCTAAACCCTCTCATCTTCTGAAAATCTGCGGCTTGGTGTGGTGGTCATGTGCCTGATATAGAAAGCCTGGGCTACGATCTCAACTTCCCCACAGCGCTGTATGAGATGGCCAGCCGGAACCTACTTCTGCACGTTCCTGTATGGGGTTTTGAGGTCACCTGCAACGAAGTAGGTTTGGGGTTTCGGGTTTAGGGTTTAGGGTTTAAGGTTTAGGGTTTAGGTTTTAGGGTTTAGGGCTCTCCCTGCTTCCTGGCAGTACTTCAGAGCCCAGGTTCAAACAAAGCGTTTAGGGTTTAGGGTTTAGGGTTTAGGGTTTAGGGTTTAGGGTTTAGGGTTTGGCTCACAGGGATGTTATCGAGGCGGGCGAAGTCTCTTGGAAAAAGGTTTAGGGTTTACGGAACAGGGTTGAGGCGAGGCCCGTAAACACGAATCGGGCGTAGATGAAAAGCCCATCCGTCGTTCATTATGCATCCGGTGCACGGCACTCACAAGCCATTATTTGCTGAAGCACCCCCCCCTTAACAATGAAAAGATGGAATTTTATTCTTTCTTATAGGGGTAATTAATATCGTAATCTAGTGTTGTTTGTTTTTTTTGGGGGGGGATCTGTGAGCAAATAGTAGTAGTAATGTGCTGTGCCCTTAAACCTCGGCCCCCTCACCCCCACGAGCCCGAGGTGCGTTTTCCTGTGCAGTTCTATGCGAAGCAGCTTCTTGGCGTCCTCAACCCTCAAATGTTGGGATGTTCCCCCTTACGTTAGCAGTCCTTACTGGGGACTATAATAGGGAGGGTACTATAATCCCGATTAATGACTGTTAGTATAAGGGGAATACACCTACAACAAACATAAATATTCATATAAAGAAACAAATATAATCATATATACATATACACACACACACACACCTGGGGTCAGAGGAGAGGTTTTCTTCAAAAGCTGCCGGCTCCCTGGTACATCTCCATACCGGAGCTTTTGTCCCTATAGGCTTGGAGCCCCCCACACACATCCCTAGACCCTAAGCCCTCATACCGAAACCCCTGCAAGCTTGATCCTAGGCCCTAAACCCTAAACCCTAAACCCTAAACCCTAAACCCTAAACCCTAAACCCCATACCCTAAACCCTAAACCCCAGACCCTCAACCCAAAACCCCTAAGTGGACAGAGGGCCTTGGGTGCCCCCCCTGCAAAATCTCGAGGTTCCTCACTGGCGGTGACAAGAGCCTTGAGAGAGCCTCGGAAGCATTGGGTTTAGGGTTTAGGGTTTAGGGTTTAGGGTTTAGGGTTTAGGGTTTAGGGTTTAGGGTTTAGGGTTCAGGGTTTAGGGTTCAGGGTTCGGGGTTTGGGGGTTTGGGGGTTTGGGGGTTTGGGGGTTTGGGGTTTAGGGGTAGCCCTTGGTGCAAAAAGGGTTGAGAGCAGATCAGGGGTTCACAGCTTCCCAACCCGCAAACCCTGAACCCTCACCCTAAACCCTAAACCCTAAACCCTAAACCCTAAACCCTAAACCCTAAACCCTAAACCCTCAACCCTAAACCCTAAACCCTAAACCCTAAATCCTAAACCCTAAACCCTAAACACTAAACCAACGCCAAACCCGCAAAGCCAAGACCCTATATTCAACCAGTTTGAAAACTTTCGAGCTTCTGAGGGCTTAAGTTGTGGTGTACCCATAAACCTTTGTTTTTCCCGTTTTTGGCCGGTTCATGATGTCCCTTTCTTCGCCCAGGTTTCAGGGTTGGGTGTAGGGTTTAGGGCTTGAACTGTTAGCTTTGGGCATTCCAGGGCTGAAGTTGGGTTCAAAAAGCGTGCAGGGCTTGGCCCTTAACAGTTTCGTGATAGAACGTAGAGGCTTATGTTCAAAGGCACCTATCATCATATCCTGCATGCCCTTATCGGCTTACGTTGAAGGAGCACCCAGCTCCCTTATCATCGTACCCTACATACCCCTATAGGTCATGTTTGCGATATGACCTAAGGGTTAGGGTTTAGGGTTTAGGGTTTGGGGTTTAGGGTTTAGGGTTTAGGGTTCAGGGATATGTGGGTTCCTCAAAAACCTAGCAACACATAGCTGCGCGCAGTTGTGGTTCGAGTCGCTTCTGGGTCAGGGTTGGCGAGGCACAATTACACTTTGGGCGGATGCACCAAACCCCGCACGCACAAAAAAGGGTACAGTGTTCAGGTACCGGTCCTGCTTCCTGATCCTGACCTTAATTTTAGGGTTTAGGGCTATAGGGTTTAGGGTTGAGGGTTTAGGGTATGAGAGTGTGTGTGTGTGTGTGTGTGCGTGTGTGCGTGTGTGCGTGTGTGCGTGTGTGCGTGTGTGCGTGTGTGCGTGTGTGCGTGTGTGCGTGTGTGCGTGTGTGCGTGTGTGCGTGTGTGCGTGTGTGCGTGTGTGCGTGTGTGCGTGTGTGCGTGTGTGCGTGTGTGTGAGCGTGTGTGCGTGTGTGCGTGTGTGCGTGTGTGCGTGTGTGCGTGTGTGCGTGTGTGCGTGTGTGCGTGTGTGCGTGTGTGCGTGTGTGCGTGTGTGCGTGTGTGCGTGTGTGTGTGGTGTGTGCGTGTGTGCGTGTGTGCGGTGTGCGTGTGTGCGTGTGTGCGTGTGTGCGTGTGTGCGCGTGTGCGTGCGTGTGTGCGTGTGCGTGTGTGCGTGTGTGCGTGTGTGCGTGTGTGCGTGTGTGCGTGTGTGCGTGTGTGCGTGTGTGCGTGTGTGCGTGTGTGCGTGTGTGCGTGTGTGCGTGTGTGCGTGTGTGCGTGTGTGCGTGTGTGCGTGTGTGCGTGTGTGCGTGTGTGCGTGTGTGCGTGTGTGCGTGTGTGCGTGTGTGCGTGTGTGCGTGTGTGCGTGTGTGCGTGTGTGCGTGTGTGCGTGTGTGCGTGTGTGCGTGTGTGCGTGTGTGCGTGTGTGCGTGTGTGCGTGTGTGCGTGTGTGCGTGTGTGCGTGTGTGCGTGTGTGCGTGTGTGCGTGTGTGCTTGTGCGTGTGTGCGTGTGTGCGTGTGTGCGTGTGTGCGTGTGTGCGTGTGTGCGTGTGTGCGTGTGTGCGTGTGTGCGTGTGTGCGTGTGTGCGTGTGTGCGTGTGTGCGTGTGTGCGTGTGTGCGTGTGTGCGTGTGTGCGTGTGTGCGTGTGTGCGTGTGTGCGTGTGTGCGTGTGTGCGTGTGTGCGTGTGTGCGTGTGTGCGTGTGTGCGTGTGTGCGTGTGTGTGTGTGTGTGTGTGTGTGTGTGTGTGTGTGTGCGTGCGTGCGTGCGTGCTTTTTGGTGGGTGCAGGCCCGCATGAGTTTTGGATATACGGGCTGGATTATACCAAGGTGGTAATAAGGATCCATTCCATTCTCGCAGCACCAGTACCCTAGAACCTAAATCCTAACACGTAAGCTGCATGACAGACTACTACTTGCCCAAGAACCCCCAAACATAGGGACATTATCTTTAGTTTTTGCAGGGTTTAGGGTTTGGGGTTTGGGGTTTGGGGTGTAGGGTTTAAGCAAACACTAGCAGAGGCAACCCGGTCTACAACGGTGTGGCGGGTGCCTTTGCTGGTGCCGTGTCGGTGTTGTGCACCATGCCCCAGGCCGGTTCTCGCGAAGCCCTGAACCCGGACCCCCTGAGAATTTAAGAACCAAGTAGAGGGTATAGGGTTGCAGGGTTTGAGAGTGCGGTTGAGTCTGCGAAAGCTCCACGAAAGACCAGGCGATTTCACATGCCGAGCCTAGTTGAGAGATGAAACTTTCCATGGTCGAGACCACTACAGCAAGAAAGGCACGATTAGCTTGCACACTGCACATGCTCGATTGTCCCACAGCTTGCAGTGTAGTGGTTGGGTCGGTTTGCCATGGTCCTAAAACCCGAAACCCTAAACCCTCAACCCTAAGCCCTAAAACTCTAAACCCGAAACCCCAAACCCCAAACCCCAAACCCCAAACCCTAAACCCTAAACCCTAAACCCTAAACCCTAAACCCTAAACCCTAAACCCTAAACCCTAAACCCTAAACCCTAAACCCTAAACCCTAAACCCCAAACCCCAAACCCCAAACCCCAAACCCCAAACCCTGCACTTCGCTTCTGAGGGTTTGCGGCCTCGGCCTTTTCAACCCGAAATCCTCAAATCCAAGCTCCGCAAGTGGCGGCCCTGAGCTGAGAACCGTCAGAGTTTAGGGTTTATAGGGTTTAGGGTTTAGGGTTTAGGGTTTAGGGTTTAGGGTTAGAGCTTAAGGTTTAGGGTTTAGAGGCTCAGCTCATATATATTTGAGGCGCCTAATCCGTTTGTGCCCTTCATTCTCTTCTACCACACCTCTGTGCCCAACAGAACCAAAGCCAGCACCAGCAGCTGCGAACTACAACGCTTCTGGTTCACAAATCACAGCTCTTGGGCTGCGGACTAGGATGGCAAGTAGGGTACTCAAAAAGGGACCACAGTGTAGGGATTTGACCAAGTACCGGCTGGTTCTTAGCAGAGAATGAGGTACCTTACATGCTCCTTTTTAACCCTAAACCCTAAACCCAAAACCCTAAACCCTAAACCCTAAACCCTAAACCCTAAACCCTAAACCCTAAACCCTAAACCCTAAACCCTAAACCCTAAACCCTAAACCCTAAACCCTAAACCCTGCCTGAACTCTGCAGAACCAGGGGAAAGAGCAGAGAATCGGAACCTGCAGGACACGGTGAAGACGCGCATGCAGGGAGAGGAGGCGCGCAAGCTCTACAAGAGCACCATGGACCTCCAGCCTGCAACTGTGGGGTTAGGGTTTAGGGTTTAGGGTTTAGGGTTTAGGGTTTAGGGTTTCCAGCCCGCAACCAGCTTGGGTTGTAGACGGCTTTTCGGGCTTTTAGTTTTCGGGTTTAGGGCGTTAGGGTTTAGGGT
Organism: Symbiodinium natans; assembly: GCA_905221605.1. Lineage (NCBI taxonomy): Eukaryota > Dinophyceae > Suessiales > Symbiodiniaceae > Symbiodinium > Symbiodinium natans. Next base: position 1,760,838 of record CAJNDS010002634.1, read on the forward strand.
TCAGGGTTTAGGGTTTTTAGGGTTTAGGGCTTTGAGGGCTTTTAGGGCTTGGGGCTCTTGGGCGGCGTTTGAAAGCTGGGCCGTGGCCACCTCCCCGATCAACCCTCCAGCCTTCCTGCACTCTCAGCCCTGGAACTGGGTTTAGGGTTTAGGGTTTGGGGTTTGGGGTTTAGGGTTTAGGGTTTAGGGTTCAGGGAACTGGAAAGTCACAGCAGGATCGCCTCAACTTAGGGCACTCGTGACCCTACGGAACTTCCGAGTGAGCCTCCAAGCAACCGAGTGAGCCTTCATCATAAACCCCAAACCCCCAAACCCTGAACCCTAAACCCTAAACCCCAAACCCTTAACCCTAAGCCCTAAGGACTGCGCCATGCAAATCATGAAGAAAGAAGGAGCCGGATCAGCGTGCGTCCAGCAAGAGTCAAAGGATTTACGGGACGGCCAGATGTCAGGGTTTAGGGTTCAAGGTTTAGGGCCTAATAGGGTTTAGGGTTTAGGGTTTAGGGTTTAGGATTTAGGGCCTAATAGGGTTCAGGGTTTGGGGGCAAGGGAAAGGGCTTAGGGAGACGAATTGAGGGGTTTAGGGGCCTGGAGGGCGCAGCATTGAACCGCATATCTCTCTGACCCCCAACTCAAACACACCCAACCCAAACCCACTCTTTAGGTTGAGGGGGTTTATTTTAGGTGGTAGGGTTTAGAGTGTTGGGTTTGAAGCATGAGTACCCGCTCCTGGTGGTGTAGGGTTTAGGGTTTAGGGTTTAGGGTTTAGGGTTTAGGGTTGAGTAGGGTTCCCCCCCCCCCCCCCACCAATCCGAAGCACCAGTGGCGAGGCACGGGTTCACATGCTGAGGGGTCTAGGGTTTCAGGGGTTTAGGGTTTAGGGTTTAGGGTTTAGGGTTTAGGGTTTAGGGTTTAGGGTTTAGGGTTTAGGGTTCAGGGTTCAGGGTTCAGGGTTTACAGTAAACTCCAAAAAGTTGGAAACCTTTTTGAGGACAAATCGTGCTGGGATTCCCTATACTTTAGTCCTATGGACTGAGGCTATTGAATTTCCAACCTTTTTGGCTTCTACTAGAGGGTAAACTGTTTGGGGTTTAGGGTTTAGGGTTTAGGGTTTAGGGTTTAGGGTTCAGGGTTCAGGGTTCAGGGTTCAGGGTTCAGGGGTTCAGGGTTCTTAGGCCTTCCGGATCTCAGTCTTGGTCTTAGGCCGGCATGAGTGGCGGCTTTGAATGCTTCAGGGCCTAGGGTTGAAAGACGCGCCACCTGAAGAGAAGCCGGCGCTCTACCTTGAAGGACCAAATGAACCCTAAAAATTCGGGTCTTTTTCCCTCTCCTACCCAAAAACTCGTATTCAGGTATATGAAACGCCAACCCTTTTAGGGTTCATCTGGTCCCCAATATGGACCTCGGACCTATAAAACCTTCAAGCCCACAAGCGCCTAAACCCTAAACCCTAAACCCTAAACCCTAAACCCTAAACCCTGAACCCCAGCAGAGGGGGGGCATGATTCAGTGTTCGCGGCACACTTGGAGTGCCTTGCGCTGGAGACCAGACCCGCGCGCTGTGTTGGAGAGCGAGACCCGGAGGCCTGAACCTTAAGCCCCAAACCCTAAACCCCGAAAATCCCTAAACCCCTAAACCCTGTAGCCTAAACCTAAACCCTAATCCCCTGAACCCCTGAACCCCTAAACCCCTAAACCCTACAAACCCTACAAACCCTAAAGCCCTAGATCGCCACAGGACCCGCTTTCTTCTACTCGGGCACCTGGCCGCGCATGACTCTCAACTAGTCTAGTGGAGGGGCTTCGTGGGATCTGGTTTCAGAGGCGGTTTAGGGTTTAGGGTTTAGGGTTTAGGGTTTAGGGTTTAGGGTTTAGGGTTTAGGGCGATTCGGGTCTCGACACAGCGCGTCGTAGGCCTCATCTATGGCGTTTGCAACATGATTTTGCACTCATATCAAGCTTGACCTTGAACTTGGCCTTCGCATTCTCTGCCGACCTTTGCACCCGCCGTTGTTCTTGCAGGTGCCTTGTGACTTGCAGGTCTTGGTTGAGCGACATTTTGGGGGAACGATTTCGGGCCTGGGATGTTGGCCTAGAACTTCCGAGGGGAGGGGGGGGGTTTAGGGTTTAGGGTTTGCTGAGCCCCTACTGCATTCTTTAGGCACCCTTAATGCATTGCAAACCCCTAAGACTTAAGCACCAAACCCCCTGAACCCTCGAGCCTAAGGATCCGCGTCTCCCTGGACGTCGGCATTACTTTTGCCATCTTCCCCATGCGCCTTGGTACTTCAGTACTTCAGTACTTCAGTACATCGTGCTTCGTGCTTACTCTACACCGTCCCTTTTGACGGTCTGACGGACCATGGGATACGATGGAGAAGATTCCCTTAAGAAAGGAGAATCCTTACACGGAAAGAGTGTATACCCGATGCTTATGTTGGGGACCGTACTGTTGAACGACTACCACAGGGTTTCGGATGAAGGGCCTTAGAGTGCAGGGCAAACCCTAAGCCCTAAACCCTAAACCCTATACCCTAAGTCCGCGCGCGGCCCTCAGATCATTCAGCAGAAGCCCTGAATCCTGGTCGATCTTTGCCCAGCTGCTTTCGGATTTATCCCGAGCTGAACAAGCTGAGCGTAGAAAACCCTACAAGCGGCTCCTAGACCCTAAACCCTAAACCCTAAACCCTAAACCTTAAACCCTGAACCCCTAACCCCTAACCCCTAACCCCTAAACCCTAAACCCTAAACCCTAAACCCTAAACCCTAAACCCTAAACCCTAAACCCTAAACCCTAAACCCTAAACCCTAAACCCTAAACCCTGCCTGAACTCTGCTAGCTTTTCACAAAACCAGGCTTGGACAGCTGATCTCCTTCCCGTACTGAGAGAGTCCTTTTGTCAGTGGCGGCTAGGAACGCCACGTGCTTAGAGGTTGAGAGCACATGGTCTTCATGAGATTGTACCTTGGACCCCTAAGGTTGGACCATCGGGTTTAGGGACAATTTTTAAGAGCCTTAGGGGTACGAGCCTTAGTCCCCTTGAGGTCTGGTGTAATCTTTTAGGGCTGTTGGAGGAATGGCAGGGGACGGGACGTGTAGACCAGGTGTGGTGTGTGGGCATCGATCCTAAAGCCCAAGACCAGGCTGTTACTGGAAATACCCGTCTAAACCCTCAACTTTGCCCTAAACCCTAAACCCTAAACCCCTGAACCCTAAACCCCTAAACCCTAAACCCTTGACCCCTGGCTGGGTCTTAAAGTCTTAGAGGTTCAGGTTGATTCTTCCAGTGGTCAGACATGTGCCTAGGTTGGTTTTTTGAAAGGGGGTTAACGATCCTTTGAGAATTACAGTAACGCCTTGTCAAATATGGGTTTCTTCGTTTTTTAGGGGGCCAGCTTCAAGAAGGGCACACTGGTTGCACACCCGGAAGCATACCCCCGAAACGTACCGCGAAACATACCCCCGAAGTTGCAGGTAAAGTAGCTCATGATTCCGCGAAACATACCACGAAACATGCCCCGAAACAAACCCCGAAACATACCCACGAAACATACCCTGATCCCAACACCTGTCGCCCGCCCACCCCCCCCCCCCCCTATCGAACAAAGCAATATTGCATTTAGGATTGAGGGTTTGGGGTCTTGAAATGCCTAGGGTTAAGGTATAGTCTAGGATGCCAGATTTTCGATTGCGTTGGTTGAAGCCGACGCTTGGTTTTCGGAGGCGAGCATACATGTCCCTGGACATTGCAGAAGTGATAGGGCGGAGCCCCATCGATTTGAAGAGAGCTGGGCGTTTCAGAGCTTCCGAGAACTGTCATGCCAAAAAAGTCATGGCTCATTTATCATTCGTTGCTCAACACATGGCGTGCTCAGAGGATTTGCACCTCAGGATCTTTGCCTCCCACGTGCATGTTTCCTCGCATAAGTGTCATCGCCTTGTGGCCTTGAACCACACTCCCCCTCACAGTCCTCTTTAGGGTTTCGGGTTTAGGGTTTAGGGTTTAGGGTTTAGGGTTTATGCCCGTGCCTGAAGCAATGACCACCAGCTGACATCCCCACCGGTGGCAGCTCTTCCACCCCTTGTGCTGCCACTTGTAGTGTGCTCGTGGCGTAATTGCGATCGGGCGTTGTAGGCCCCCCCTCTGAGCTTGCATGAGGTTTGCTCACAGCCAATGCAGGTAGCTGCCGATGCTAGTGGTCGCCAGTCTCACCTCCTTTTATGTACCCCCAAGAGCCCTGAACCTCACTAGGGTTCAATTACATGAGTTCAGCTCTGCCAGTGGTTAGACAATCGGCTGGCTTCATCCTGAGTTTTCAGCGAGAGAGGTGAACATGTATTTAATCCCCAGAAGCCCCGGCGCTTGCGCAGAAGGATCCCACAATTCCTCTTATAGTGTATGGCACCTGTGTGGCGGCAGCAAGGATCATTTCAGGAGAGTTCTGGTGATTGGCCAGTGGGCTTTTGCGTCCACACTCTCAACGCCTAAACCCGGAGGCTTTTTTGTTTTATAGGGTTTATAGGGTTTATGGGGTTTACAGGGTTTATAGGGTTCATAGAGTTTATAGGGTTGACAGGGAATACAGGGCTTTTTTGGGGGGGTTTAGAACTAAACCCGAAACCCCTTTATCTGCCAACATTCGGTTTGCTCGAGACCTCGAAATCCGACTATAGCCAAGTCGCTCGAAATCCCTCAGCAACAGCGGCTTACAGCACGTTTGAAACCCTGAGCCTACACCCTATATGAACCCAGACACCCTAGAAACCCTACAAATGCGATAAACCTGAAGAACCTTATGAACCCTACCCTATGCACCCTAGAAACACTCAGCCCCTCACCCAACAAACCTTCACTACTATTTGCTTCAGAACCCCCCCCAAAAAATCGAAAGTCATCATCCCTATATTGCCCTTACAGGGAAGAATAATTGCTTTCTTTTTATTGGGTTTTAGGGTTTAGGGTTTAGGGTTTAGGGTTTAGGGTTTAGGGTTTAGGGTTTAGGGTTTAGGGTTTAGGGTTCTTGAGCAAAAAGCTCAGCAAGCCCAGAACCACACCTCCGCGAGGTGAACTCCTCGTCGGAAGGTTGGCTCCGCAAGAAGCCGCTCCGGCGCTGGGAAGTTGAGGGTCTAGGGTTTAGGGTTTAGGGTTTAGGGTTTAGGGTTTAGGGTTTAGGGTTTAGGGTTTAGGGATTGATAGGGTTTTTAGGGATTGATAGGGTTTATAGGGTTTTAAAGGCTTTTCAAGGGTTTACAGGGTTGTAGGGTCGCTAGGGTATTAAAGGGCTTACAGGGTTTATAGGGTTTAATATGTTTTGGAGGGTTTAGAGGGCTTAGAGGGCTTAGAGGGTTTGTTAAAATATCGGCTTCGGGCCTAGAGATAGCCCTGCTCCAGACAAGGTTTCTGGGTTCCGGGGTCACCCTAAACCCCTAAACCCCTAAACCCCTAAACCCCTAAACCCTAAACCCTAAACCCTAAACCCTGTTGTTGGCTACGCCAGGGGCTCTGACTCTGACGTCCGGGAAAGTTTGCTTTCAGGGTCTAGGGCGCATAAACTTGTTGTTCCTCTGACTAGCTGAGTGAGTACACTTGACACTTTTTGGGATACCATAACCCCGTGAGAACTGAAAGTGTGCCACTTTTTTGGCGATTGTGAACTCAGCAACTAAGTCCTTTTGGCAAGGGGGTGGAAGTCGAAATCTCTTCCCGACCTGCAGCTCTTCAGCCGAGTGTCGGAAGTTACCTCAATATCCCAACGCCCTGCACCCTCAACTCTACCCTAAAAACGAAAGACGCTATGCTTTGAAGCCCCCGAAACCCTAAACCTTGGGATGTTTCCCCTTATACTAGCAATCCTGAATAGGGATTATCGTACCCCCCCCCCCCTTCCCATTACAATCCCGATTAAGGACTGTTAGTATAAGGGGAACATCCCAAACCCCAAGCCCCAAACCCCAAGCCCCAAACCCCAAACCCCAAACCCCAAACCCCAAACCCTAAACCCCAAACCCCAAACCCTAAACCCTAAACCCAACTTAAACCCGAAACTGGAAAGCTCGTGCCCAAGGCTGGCAAACATCCACCGGAAAAAGGGTGAGCCGGCTCCTCAAGGGTCTCCCAATCTCCCTCTCTGAAGTGTTTGGGGTTTAGGGTTTAGGGTTTAGGGTTAGGTTTAGGGTTTAGGGTTTAGGGTTTAGGGTTTAGGGTTTAGGGTTTAGGGTTTAGGGTTTAGGGTTTAGGGTTTAGGGTTTAGGGTTTAGGGTTTAGGGTTTAGGGTTTGTTTCTACAGAGCTTGACATACGGCAGAAGAACGGCACACAGCAACCTGACCGCGCCCATCCGACAGTCTTGATCCCAGAAGACTCACATGGGGAGTGTTCTGAATTTGGGTCCTCTTGTAGACGCTTGGGCGTTTCCGCAATTTGGGGGGTTTACCTTATTGGGGTCCTCATTAGAAGGATACTATTTGGGCCCACTTGTAAATATGCAGATTTGTTCAAGGGTTGATTTGGGCTTGGGGCTTGTGTAGTTTGGGGGATCCGGGCTTGAACCGGGTGAAGGGGACGAAGAAGAAGTTGCGCTTGACAAGGTCTTTGTGGACATGTAGAGTGCCTTCTTGGATGCATCTCCTGACATGCGGGGGGTTGTTCCAGATTCGGGTCACCTTTCTCATAGGTTCCCTCTACCTTTTGTAAGGAATGACTCCTCTTTTAACAGTTCTCTCCCCCAAAACTAGAATCCTGGCTTGGAACAAAGCTGCCACCCACCTGCCACGCCGCCGCTGAGAGTCTGAAAGCACACAGAGGGTTCCCTAAAAAGGAAAAAAGGTCATGCATGGTCATGCATTCCGAGGCTCCCAGGCCATGTAGCCTTGCACAAGGTCAACCATTTGAGAGGGAAAGCCTTCCAAAGCATCTCAAGTCCCCCTTGCCAGCTGAGACGCAAACGTTACCTTGAGGTAGGCTTAGGATTCTGACTCCTTCCTGAGCTGCCCTCTGTTGCCATGAGAGCCTGGGCTGGCAATTGGCAGAAAGGTGGATGGTCAGAGCAGTTTGCGGGGGTTAGCGTTTCTTGGCGTAGGGCTTCGCATTTCTGGCGTAGGAGACACCTCAAACCTTAAACCCTAAACCCCTAGACTAAAAACCCTAAACCCTAAACCCTAAACCCTAAACCCTAAACCCTAAACCCTAAACCCTAAACCCTAAACCCGGGAAATCCCTCCAGAATCCTAGCCTGCTTGTGCGAGTGGAAATCCCTCTTTACAAGCGAAAGCCGAAACCCGAAACCCTAAACCCTAAACCCTAAACCCTAAACCCTAAACCCTAAACCCTAAACCCTAAACCCTAAACCCTACGCTTTGCTTTGTGGGCCGCAAAAGCCCTAGACCCCCGCGCCATAAAGGGGATCTATCCCGCTAACCCCTAAACCCCTAAACCTCTAAACCCCTAAACCCCTAAACCCCTAAACCCCTAAAACCCCTAAAACCCCTAAAACCCCTAAAACCCTAAAACCCTGAAGCCTAAACCCTAACCCCTGAAGCCCTGCAGCAGCCAAGGAAAGGTCGACCCGCAGCTGGCAGCCATCCGCCAAGCAGCCAGGGACTCCTGGCTTCTCTTCCCTAAGCCCTGCGATGAACAAAAGCCGGTCCCCTTGAACCCTAAACCCTAAACCCTAAACCTTAAACCCTAAACCCTAAACCCTAAACCCTTTGGGCTTGGGACTTAGGGTTTTTTTTTGTGGCGTATGCCATGCATGCTGTGCGTTGCTTCTTTTCGGCTCTGCCGCAGTTTCCTGGCTAGTCTGAGGTACTTATCATGAGGTCCCTTTAGGGGGTTTGACAGGTCTGCGGAGTGGTCCACCCATACGTCCGGATGTAGCGTTTTGGTGGTGGTCTCTAGCCAATATGGGAATTGCATACCTCTTCGGCGTCCTTGTGCTACAATCCTATCTTTGAATGCGCTGCAAAACACGACGTTATGGGTGGGTTCGGCAATATCAGTGGCAAAGAGTTCTTCCAGGTACCCGGACTGCTTCTGCAATAGGATTTCTGACGGGAGTCTGGGGCCTAGAGCTTCCCGCCAGACTTGTTGGTTTGAGAGTCGGGAGTAGTAAGAAGCCTTTATGTTGACTACTCTGCGTAGGAATCTGTAGAAGAAAGCATCTATCTTTTTAAGGTGCGGGGTGGTCAAAAGTGAGAGGGACTTAGGGTTTAGGGTTTAGGGTTTAGGGTTTAGGGTTTAGCGCTCAGGGGGACAGATCCCCTTTATGGTTTGGGGTCTGGGGCTTCTGGGGCCCACAATAGCTGCCAGTACGTCCGTCCAATAAGATTCGGGGACCGATTCTTGGATCCATTTAAGTGTCCGGGCTCGGGTGATGACATGGGCGTTGCTGCCTTCGAAGTGGTGTAGGAATCTTCGGCCGCAAGAGTAGACTTGTGCTGTGGGTCCGGGACCTGAGTGACACCCACCCCCTACCCCCGGGGATCAAGCCCGGATTCTAGTGGTCCGTATGCCGCAACCGACATTCTAGTTGCATGGGGAAGAAATGTGGTTTCCATTGGGCGTGTGTGGTGTTTTAACACCATTCGTGCTCTGTCATTGTTGGGGGTTCGGGAAACTGTGTCGGAGGCTACTGTAACCTTTATAAGCAGACAGCACCAACCTCGACAGTCCTCAGTCCTTGCGTGCCACTGCTTTCGGTTCTGATGAGATGGCCAACTGAGGAGAAGTTCCTGGCGCAGAAGGCCAACTCTCAACTCTCATGAAAGGAATTGCAATCCCTTCAGGGCTTCGGTCTTGGGATGGTTCAGGGTGTAACTAAACCCTAAACCCTAAACCCTAAACCCTAAACCCCAGTCTCTGAGATTTGGATGTCCATTCGTATTGGTTAGGACGGTTAGGACTGGCATTGCGGCAGGGCGCTTTCCATACGGCAGTCAGAACCATAGTAGTTCTTTCCAGTTGTTCGTGGAGATGCAGCCGGAACCCTAATGAACATCATTAAGGGACTTCTTGGCGTTCAGGGTTTAGGGTTTAGGGTTTAGGGTTTAGGGTTTAGGGTTTAGGGTTTAGGGTTTAGGGTTTAGGGCCAAGTGCAGGCTTCGCCCGCCCCCGCAGAGTCGGCCGCCCCGTCATTGCCAGAAGTTTTGGCCAACCTTCCACCGGAGACGCCTGGCTCAGAGTTTAGGGTTTAGGGTTTAGGGTTTAGGGCGTTTAGGGTTTAGGGTTTAGGGTTTAGGGCTTGGGGATCCTAAATAGCCTTCAACCCTAAACCCTGAATTCAGAATCTTACACTTGCTCCTTTTCCCAAAAATGCCTTTAAAGCCCCGAAGTACCCTTGAGGCAAAAACACTCAGCACTTTCAGACCCCAAACGCTAATCCCTAAACCCCAAGGGCGAAACCGCACACCCTTAACTCTCACCCAAACCCTGATCTCTTGTCCCTAAACCCGAAACCCTAAACCCTAACCCCTAAACCTGCGGTTCGGCCAGCTATGCGGGAGCGAAAAAAAACACCTAAACCCTAAACCCTAAACCCTAAACCCTAAACCCTAAACCCTAAACCCTAAACCCTAAACCCTAAACCCTAATCGAGGAAGTTGGATGCCCCCATCGGCTCCCTGTTGGCCGACGCCCCGCCCGAGCTGGCACGTCCGGCGTCGGCCTCAAGTCGCAGCCACGGCGTGCTTGTCCTATCCTAATCCCTAAACCCTAAATACACCCTAAACTCTAAACCCTAAACCCTGAACCCTGAACCCTGAACCCTGAACCCTGAACCCTGAACCCTGAACCCTGAACCCTAAACCCTAAACCCTAAACCCTACTACTATCCCGGCAACAGGGATAATTAAGACTAATCAAGGTTATGTAAGGGGGGAACCTAGGGGGGGTAGAGGGGTGTAGTAGGGGAACACATGAGCTTGTAGCGATTGGGCACAGGGTTGAAGGGTTGAGGGCTTTTAGGGTGTAAGAGTTTAGGGGTTTGAGGGTTTAAGGGTTGTGGCTTATTCAGGGCGAAGAGCTTAAGAGTTGTAACAAGGGTTTTAGGATTTCAGGTTTCAGGGTTTCAGGACCACAAGGTTTCGTTGTTTGTGGGCCACGGGGCGCTTAAGTGTGTTTCAGAACTGAGAGCCTTTGCACGTCTTTCTTTCGTGGCGGAAGCTCCCGGTTTAGGGTTTAGGGCTTAGGGTTTAGGATTTAGGGTTTAGGGTTTAGGGTTTAGGGTTTAGGGTTTAGGGTTTAGGGTTTAGGGTTTAGGGTTTAGGGTTTAGGGTTGAGGGTTCGTTCAGGCACTGGGTCCCGCGACTGAGAAGGCGGCAAGGCTCGTGACATGACCCTTCTCCCCGAGCCCACAGCCCTGAACCCACAACCCCAAGTGGGTTTGGGGTTTAGGGTTTAGGGTTTGGGGTTTAGGGGTTAGGCCCACTCCCTGAAGTAGGAGTCCCCCAAAATCAGCAGAGCCCCAAAACGGGGAACGGCCTAAAAAGCGAAAAGGGTCCCCCCCCCCCCCCCCCTTTTCGGAAACCCCAAATCCTAAAGCAAAGCACCCTGGCCCGTGCCCTGGCACGCCTCTAACAACTCAACTTTTGCTTCCCCTTCTGGTCCTCAGGACGTCCTTTACCTCAATATACCCCCCCAAGACCTATAAGTACCCCTACCTTGGGCACCCCCCCTCCCTCCGCCCCCACATGAGGTGAAGCGTGCTCGTACAGATCCCGACGTCTTCGTCGTCCCCAAGGCAAGCTCTAAACCCTAAACCCTAAACCCTAAACCCTAAACCCTAAACCCTAAACCCTAAACCCTCTTCAACAAAGTCCTCGTGGCATCGTAGACCCGAACCCTATTTGCACCAAATCGTTTCAGACTTTGAATCTCGAGGGCGCTCCTCAAGCCCAAAGCCCTTCCATACCCCAAGGCATAGCAATATATGGGGGGATTTACGAACATAAGGGAGCCCGAACATAGATCCTGAGATCGTAGGATTCCCTGACAAGAAGGACTCCGATCTAGCGCACCCCCGAAATTCGGAAACCCTAAACCCTAAGCCCTAAACCCTAAACCCCAAACCCTAAACCCCCCCCATATCACCCGTGAGCGCTGCCCCAGATCATGCAGAGGAAGCTCTTGAGTCCATCCTGAGGTTTGCTGTGGAATGTGTGACCACCATCGAAGACTAGTAGCCTAGTATTCCCTTATAGGGCCCCTTTATAGTTGTACAAAACTAACCCCCCCCCCAAAAAAAAAAAGACAAACACTTGTTCTACTTATTCAGGCCCCTATATTCGTTTCTGGTGGGGCTCCCAAGTCTATGCCCCTAAACCCTAAACCCTAAACCCTAAACCCTAAACCCTAAACCCTAAACCCTAAACCCCAAGCCCCCTAAACCTAGACGTGTATAGGAAAGCCTACCGCGCAGGAGCGGACCGCGGAAATCCGGGCGCTCCTGGCCAAGCCCCTGCCGGAAGATCTTCGAGTGCTTACGTGGTTCCTGAGCTCATAATTTTTAGGGTTTGTAGGGGTTATGTAGGGATTACAGGGGGTTTATGTAGGGTTTACAGGGTTTATGGTCTAGGACTCTGGCCTTTTTTGTGGTGGTCATTGCTTGTGGGGGGGGGGGGTATTTCTGCTAAGTTTGTTGTGGTTTGGGATCTTGCCCTCTTGCTGCCACAGCCCAGGAACATCGATGGTCTCGACGAGGTGGCAGTGCGTCTTAGGGCATCCAAAAAGGCATCAGATAGCGTTCAGGGCTTATACTCGAAGGTTCTGGGACTTACTGACCTTTCTAGACCGGACGGTCGGACGGTGAGAGAAAAGGAGGTTGCAATGTTAATCCACCGAACTGGCCGTGAAAACTTTCCCCCAAGGTCGATGCAATGGGCTTACGGCCCCACCTTCAACCAGTTTGCAAGTACGCCCTTACGCCCCCTGGGGCCCTGCCCTCACAAATCCCAGGCCCGTGGCACCCCGAACCTACCTGAAAACTCAAAAGCCCCAGCACCCTCACAGGTGGGAGGAGGCCCGGCCTTGAGCAAGAGGGCCCTGGCTGTGGCTAAGGAGGCGCAAAGCCCGTAGTGCAGATGGTCGGCTGCATATTTGTGCCCTCTGCTTTTGTTGCCTCTCTCTCTCTCTGTTTTTTTGGTTTTGTTCATAATCTCTCTTTCTCTCTCCCTCTCGCATTGTCTCTTTGTATCTCTCTCAACCTCTCTCTATCTCTCTGTCTCTATCTCTCTCTCTCTCTCGCTATGTAGACACAACATGTTTATGCATACATACATACATTAATGCATGCATACATACATACATATATATATATATATACATACACTTATACATGTATGTAGAGTATATACGCGTGTAGTTATGTTGCACATGTTTATATACATGTATACATACGTACATACATACATACATAAATACATACATACATACATACATATGTACATATGTACACATGTACATATGTATGCAATCCAATGGTATATGCTGATGTAGTGTATCTTTTTTTGTGGTTGCTTAGAGCAGTTTAGGTTCTGTAGGGTCCCGAGCCAGGGATCTTGGTGCCCAGAACCCTCAAATCTGAAACCCCAAGCCTAACACCCTGTCATTGGGCTTGTCGGCGCGGAGATTCGGGGTTTTAGGGGTCTCTTCTGGTCTTGGGGTGTAGGTTTTGGGATTCTGCAGGCTTACGATCAGCATCCATGGTTTTTGGATGCTCGACTTGGGGTGTCGGCCTCCCATTCAGGTGGCCGAGAAGCGTCCAGCAGCTGTGTTTCTGCAGGAGGACCCACGCAGATTGTCCGGTAGGTTTGGGGTTTAGGGTTTAGGGCCTAGGGTTTAGGGTGCCATGGTCGTTTTCTTACCAAAGGAGGAGGTGGGTGGGTGAGGCTGACATGTGACCCCCACGCACTGACACACCATCCTTTGCAGGCCTTCCAAAACCCATTGGACCTCCAGGTTTAGGGTTTAGGGTTTAGGGTTTAGGGTTAAGGGTTAAGGGTTAAGGGTTAAGGGTTTAAGGTTTAGGGTTTAGGGGTGAGGGCTTTGCATGTCAAGACCCCTTCTACAGAAGGCACGCGAAAACCTGCCTTTCGGCTGGTCAAACTGGTGGCATGGCAACAAATTCAAAAAGCCCTCCTGAACCCTAAACCCCAAACCCTGAACCCTGAATCCTAATTAAACCCCAAACTCTAAACCTTAACGCCCCCCCCCCCAACAAACAAAAAAAATCAAGGACTAAACCCCTAAACTCCAAACCCTGAATCCTACCCCCCCCCCCCCCGGTCCGAAATCATAGCTCAAAAAGTCCAAGCAGCAGCGTCTTTGAACATCCTGGAGCTGCGGGGAGGTGATCCCGCCGGCGCTGGAGCTCCTGGCAGCTCCCCAGGCGCGAGAGAGTGGATGGGTTTAGGGCTTAGGGCTTAGAGCTTAGGGCTTAGGGTTTAGGGTGTAGGGTTTAGGGTTTAGGGTGTAGGGTTTGGGGTTTGGGGTTTGGGGCTTTAGCTCTGCCAACTTTTCCAGCAGGCGTGCCGGACGTTGGATTGACAATGCAAGTAGCCACGTATAGTTATTATTTCCGTCCTACAAACCACCCTGGACCCTACTCAACTTGTAGAGCTTCCCCAAGTGCAAACCATCCCAAAGCCTTTTAAACCCTAACCCCGGAACCCTAAACCCTAAACCCTAAACCCGAAACCCAGGTCCTGGGCACTGAATATGAGGTCCTGGTGCCCAGGGATCCACCTGTGCCGTGCCTCGGGAGATGAATGCGACAGTAGAAGGCCGCTGTTGAAGGCTTCAGAGTTCAGGGTTTAGGGTTTAGGTTTAGAGTTTAGGTTTAGGGTTTAGGGTTTAGGGTTTAGGGTTTAGGGTGTAGGGTTTAGGGTTTAGGGTTTAGGGTTTAGGGTTTAGGCGTTTATGAGGGTTCTGTGGATGCTTAGGGTTTAGGGTTTAGGGTTTTTTGTTGGGCGTTGTCCTTGCAAGAACAGATCCCCAGGATCTGGGATGTAGAGGGGAGTAGGATTTTGGATCAGGGGTTTCAGGGTTTGGGGGAGGGCACCGATGGTGGTATCTCCCTTTGGAGGGAGGAAACGTCACTAAACCCTAAACCCCAAACCCTAAAACCTAAACCCTAAACCCCAAGCATAGGACTACGCACGTCGAGCAGTTGCTGAGATGGTCTGCATCTACACGATTTATGGCCAGGGTCTTGTGTTTTTTCTCCTCAGTCCCGACGTCTGGGGTCTAATAGGGTTTAGGGTTTAGGGTTTAGGGTTTAGGGTTTAGGGTTTAGATGGGTTTAGGGTTTAGGGCTTAAGAAATCTGAAGCCCTGCTGGCCCGAAGCTGCGCCGAGGTACTATGTGGCCATGCTCCTCGATCGCAAGCAGCTGACGAAACTGGCGGAGCCGGTCACTGTGCCGTTCTTCAGACGCACTGAGCTTGGGGGGGTAACCCCTACCAGGGTTTAGGGCTTAGGGTTTAGGGTTTATGGTTTAGCGTTTAGGGTTTAGGGATAACCCCTACTAGGGTTTGCTCAAGGCTTGCGCCGCGGATCCTCTTCCTGCACGTAGGGCTGGGTTTCGTTCTCACGCACTTCACAAAGCTTCCCATGGGGGCACTCACCTTGGGGACGAAATGAACCCTAAAAGGGTTTATGGCTCATATACCTTAATAGGAATTATAGTAGTCAGGGTACATGACCCCCAATTTTAGGGTTCATTTCGTCCCCAAGGCATGGGTGGGTGTAGAATCCCTGAAGCATGACGTCAAGCATGACGAAAGCTCCGCGTCTCATGAACCCCGGAGTCGCAACCCATCCCCAAAGCCCCTAAGCAAGACACAGAACCCGAAACCCTAAACCCTAAACCCTCATGTGGCAGAAACAGACCTTGCGTCCAAGGTTTCCATCTACCCAGATGGGGCGGCAGCTACTGGCAGTGGCGGTGGAACTCAAGCACAAGCCCAAGGCGCCAGTGGCGAAGGGCTTTGGAGTTTAGGGTGTACTGAATCCGGGTGCCAAAATCTGCAGACATGCTCAGAATGCGTAAAGTACACATGGAGGCTGCAACTTACTGCACGGGTTCTTGTTCGACCAGATACTTTTATAGTTTAGGGCCTGTAGGTGTCAAAGACAATGCAAGTTGAGGCTACGGGGTGTCTGGCAATGGCTCTTGCTTAAACCCTAAACCCTAAACCCTAAACCCTAAATTCATTTGCGGCTTTTGGGTTTCTGCTGAAGAGGCTCCCAAGAAAGGAGGCCTAAAGTCTAAACCCTGAAAGGATGCAGCTCGTCCAGTTCTGCAGGAGGGGGTTTAGGGTTTAGGGTTCAGGGTTTAGGGTTTAGGGTTTAGGGTTTAGGGTTTAGGCTTTAGGAGAAACCCTGAAACCTCAAACCCTAAGACCCCAAGCCCTTGCAAACCCCCGCAAGCCTGCACGCCACAGCTTTTGTGTCGCCAGTCTTCTCCGGGGCCTACAGCACCGATCCCAAAATGGCCCATGAGTCCCAGGCTCTATGCTCAAACTCCAGAGCCCGAAGCTCCTACACCCTACACAGAGCCGTGGAACTCTCATCCAAAATTCTGAGCTACAGAACCCCTAAACCCCTAAACCGGAACCCTCGAAAACACAATGCGTCTCAGGCGGGAGCACTCTTGCTTGCCACCGCCCACCTTGAAAGACCCCCGGATAAACGGGGGAGAGAGAGGGTCTAGGGTTAGGGTTTAGGGTTTAGGACAGTTTGCGTCAGATTGCGTGATGTGACTTCTGGGAAGTTGCATGTTTGCCGGCAGCCTCCAAAGTCCGTTTCCCAACAAGGTTATAGTTGAAGGGCTTTAGGGTATCCAGGGGTCAGAGTTTAGTAGCTTCAGTTCTCTGTTCTCTGGTTACTGCCAGAAAAATTGAAACCATCCGATATGGGTGGGTTGGGCTTGTCAGGGCTAGGATCCAGCAGCAATGGCTTCTTTCGAGGATACCTCAGCCTGCAGCCCAGAAGGCCCCCTAGGAGCCCCCCTAAACCCAACAGCCCTTCCTGAAGAACCCCAAACCCTAAACCCTAAACCCTAAACCCTAAACCCTAAACCCTAAACCCTAAACCCTAAACCCTAAACCCTAAACCCTAAACCCTGTGCCCGAGGCACCAAAGACCATGCTCTGGAGCGGAAGAAGCAGCTCTTGGGCCTTATAGGAGCCCTAAACCCTAAACCCTAAACCCTAAACCCTAAAACCCTAAACCCTAAACCCTGAACCCAAAACCCTAAAACCCTAAAACCCTAAACCCTAAACCCTAAACCCTAAACCCTAAACCCTAAACCCTAAACCCGAAGCTGCTTCTAGAGCTTCGGCTGGCTGGGATTCGGCTCCCGTGCCTGCCTGGTACCATAAGGTGTGTTTATAGGGCTCATAAAGGGAAGGTGCAGGGGTGAACCTTAAACCCTAAAATCCCCTAAACCCTAAACCCAAAACCCCAAACCCCAGGGCGCCTGTCAGTATACTAATGTGACCCCAGCCCTGAGTTTCGAAGCCCGCGCCCTGACCTGACAAGTTGAACTCAAACACTTTCAGCCCGACCTGGCATTGTCAGGTTAGCCCACAGTCTGCGCTACATCCAGAAGGCATAGAAGCAAGCCAGGGTTTTGGGTATGCTGGGTGGGAATTCGGTTCTTGAGTGGCAAGCAACAGCTTTGCATTCTTCCAGCTTTTAGGCAGGCGCATAGCGTACTATTCTGCAAGAGTCAAGAGTCAAGGCCATCTAGCTTCCATTGGTCCAGGATTCTTTGTTGCCCGTCAGACTGTCGAGCGAATCACTCGGACACACAGCGTGTTGCAAAAGGTGCTACCTTTTTTCGGGTCGCATGTTGTGAACTCTGTTTTGAGGGGGGCTGGGTCGTGCAAAGGGGTAGTTTTGGCAGAGGTGCTCGCTGCGGTCGTAGCCAGATCCCAGCAATGGAGCTCCCCAGCGTGTGAACATCTCTATTTGTTGCACCCGAACGGTCTTGCAAAGAAGAAAATGTTTCCGGGATGCCCTCAGAAGCCTCCGTGCGACAGAACATGCCACTCCCCACTCCCCCCCCCCCCCCCCCCCCCCCCCCCCCCAAAAAAAAAAACAGAACAATATAAGCTAAGAATAGAGAGGAAACACCCCCTCAAGAGAAAATGCAAAATAAATAAAGAAGATAAGAAATAATAGCAAGGAGGCAAAGCAATCAAAGCCTGACACAGCAACATGGTCTAAGACTTCCGCGTGACATTGGGCCTAACCCGGCACCAAGCTACTAGCAGAATTCGTTACACCGCCCAATTGTGAGTCTGGCTCTCACTCTCTCACTCTCTGACCCTCTGGCTCTGTCACTCGCTCACTCTCTGACCCTCTAACTCTTTGACTCTCTGACTCTTCAAGGGGGATAATATGATCATGAATCTGTGGACGAGGCAGTCGGCAAGCCTCCGCCGGCCTTGCCCGGAGGGCCCCCGATTGCAGCCGCCATGTGCCTTTGCGTGGATGCGCGCATGCACATGCTTGAGTGCTTATGGTTTCGGGCTAAGGTCTACAGGGGTAAGAGCCAGAGTTTCCGGGCTCTCACCCTAAACCCTAAACCCTAAACTCGGGATGTGTTTCGGATTTGTGGCTTCAGGGTTTGGGTTACAAAGGCCAGCGGCCTCTTGATCTGTCACCCTTGTACCTTGGAAAATTGGATCTAGATACCCTGAGAAGCACCCCGAATATAGGCCCCTGCAAGTTAGCAATCTAGTGTTCAGGGTTCAGGGTTCAGGGTTTAGGGTTTAGGGTTTGGGGTTTGGGGTTTAGGGTTTAGGGACCATTATAAGGTTTGGTGGCTCAGGGACAGCAAACCCCACGCACGACCTGTCTCGAGGTTCGGTGGTGACTTGAACATCAGAGACGAGGAAGTGAAGGCAGTTCACAAGGCTCCTGGGGTTTAGGGTTTAGGGTTTAGGGTTTAGGGTTTAGGGTTTAGGTTTTAGGGTTTAGGGTTCAGGGTTTAGGGTTTAGGGTTTAGGGTTTGGGTTTAGGGGAGTTTCAGCCCTAAAGTAAACAAATCCCTCAAAGCCTTAGTGTGCCATATGCAAGAAACTTAGCCCCAAAGCCCCTAAGCCCTAAACCCAAAAAGCCCGTGCCCTTGAACCTAAATCCCTCGAAACTATACCCGACATCCTGGAGCGGCCGGGGGGGGGGGGGGGGGGGGGGTTCTGAACGGCTCCTACGCATGAGGTAGTTGCTGTTTCTTCGCGTTTTCAAGGCAAGGACTTTTAAGTCTTTGGGGTTGAGGGCTGCTAGGGGTTTTAGGATCAAGTGCCTGGCAAAACCGTCGTTTAGCTCCTTAGGACTCCTCAGGTGAACGGCTTTAGGACTTCAGGGGGTTGCCCTTTGCGAGGTGGGCGGACAAACTCCCCGAGCTGCTTCCGAGACTCGATAACACCTCACCTCGCATGATTTTCGAACAAGCCACGAGCCTATGCAGCTATGAACGAATCATAACTGTACTTGGAATCCAATTATGACTCCATTAGGGTGCTTAAGGGGCATAGAAGTGGGTCATAGCTACACTTATGGTTGGGTTATAAGTACACTGAACCTCCAAGTAGCCGATAGTGGCCGACCCTACTTCGCACGAGAGTTAGGAACAAGGGGTGTTGACCACTGCTTGCGATCACGCCTTGGCCTTGGCCTCGTTTGGGGTCAGGATGCTTCAGGGTATTAGGGCCTTGGGATGCTTCTAGGGGTTAAGTTTGTAGGGTTTAGGGTTTAGGGTGCAGGGTTTCGGGTTCAGGGTTTAGCGTTTGTTAGGGTGCCTGGAGCTGCGGTCAGGAGCTAGGCGATGACGCGCGCGGAATGTCAGATGTGGCCGGGCTTTGAATTTGGAGAGGGTTGGGTCGGGCTGGGTCAACCGAGAGTTTCTTCTTTGGAGGGGCCTTGTATCTTTGTGATTTATTTAGTGGTGTATGTGTACGTGTGCGCGTAACTGTCTTTGATAAATCTGAAAACCAAGTGCCCCAAAAAGTGGAACTACAAATTGGAGGGCCTGGAAGACTTCAGAATTAGGGTTTAGGGTCTAAGCGTTTTAGCGCTTTTAGGGTCTAGGGTTAGGCATTTTGGGGTTTAGGGTTGCAACCCTAAGCCCTAAACCCTAAACCCTGGCCCTGAAACTGCCATGAGGTTTGGACATTCTGTGGCTCGCCAGAAGCTGATCGATGGACTTGGGATACCACAGCAGCTTGGCTGCTACCTGCACACGCGAATCCCTCAACCCTAAACCCTAAACCCTAAACCCTAAACCCTAAACCCTAAACCCTAAACCCTAAACCCTAAACCCTAAACCCTAAACCCTAAACCCTAACCCTAAACCCTAAACCCTAAACCCTAAACCCTAAACCCTGAACCCTAAACCCTAAACCCCAAACCCCCCTTCCACACCCCCTTCCGACTCCTCGACCCCCTCCTCAGGCCAACACGAACATCGGTGCGACCTTCGCGTGCAAGACCCGCTTCGACCGGATGCTCTTCATCAGCCCTGGTGCCCTGGTGCGGGGTTTAGGGTTTAGGGTTTAGGGTTTAGGGTTTCAGGGTTTTAGGGTTTTAGGGTTTTAGGGTTTTAGGGTTAGGGTCTAGGGTTTAGGGTTTAGGGTTCAGGGTTCAGGGTTTAGGGTTTTTGTTCTGTTTGAGGAGTTGAGGGCATGGCTCGCAGAATGTCGCGCCTGACAGCTGGCTTGTGCACGGGAGCGAGAGAGAGAGCCAGTGAGTGAGTGAGTGAGTGAGTGAGAGAGAGAGAGATAAAGAGAGAGGCAACAGGAACCACAAGTCAAAATTTCTATGATGAACCCTGCCTACCTGTTTAAACTAAGATGCCGTACCCCAGCAAAGAAGCCATAGTGTGAGGGTCTGGGCGGCAAGACCCTCTGAACCATCAATGAGCTGGAGCCCCCTGAGTCCTCCGCTTGGAAGCCCTCAACCCTAAACCCTAATCCCTAAACCCTAAACCCTAAGCCCAAAACCCTTAAACCCTAAATCCCTAAACAGCCACTCTTAGCGCTAAGCCGAGCCCGGACTAAACCTTCATAAAGCAGGAGTACCTTTTGGCCTGTGTTCTGTATTGATTAGGCTTTTTGGTTTAGGGTTTAGGGTTTAGGGTTTAGGGCTTAGGGTTTAGGGCTTAGGGTTTGGGGTTTGGGGTTTAGGGTTTAGGGTTTAGGGTTTGGGTTTAGTTGCTGTTTTACGAGGATTTAGGAAGCAGTCAAGCCCCCCTGGCAAGCCCGGTGCTGAGGAGTTTCAGATGCAAAAGGCTGCCCCAGCCTGGCAACGCCGAAAGCCAAAGCGGCCCCGAAGGTCGTTTCCGAGAGAGGGGACTTCGTATTCAGGGCTTAGGGTTGTGATGCTACAAGAGCATTGCTGATGTTCAGGCATGACCTTTCGGTTGAGAGAGAGCGAGAGAGAGCGTCGCTCAGAGTATCCGCAATTAAACCCTAAACCCTAAACCGCGCATTCCAAACCTCATGCTTTTCGAAATTGGAACGGGGTGTATCTTTGCAAAAATCTGGGTGCTGGTGTTCTGCGGGTTAGAGTGCTCCATTCTGCTTTTTGAAAACGGTTTCCGAGCTCGTCCAGCTTCAGTTGGCTGTGGTTAGCAGGGGGTATATGTGGGGGTTTATGATAATATGATATGGGACCCTGAATATAGACCCCCAAATAGTAGGATTCCCTTATAATAAGGAGCACCACAATTTTCGTTAACCCCCATACACCAACTTTGGCCTCATGTACCGGTGAGGTCAGGGATTCGTCAGACCACGGGTTCATGTTCCTCAAAGACGGCAAAAAGTTGGGGGGGGGTTGGGAAGGGGTTCAGGGTTCAGGGTTCAGGGTTCAGGGTTCAGGGTTCAGGGTTTAGGGTTTAGGGTTTAGGGTTTAGGTTGTAGAGTTTAGGGTTTAGGGCTTAGGGTTGGAGTTGCTGGGGTCACAACTGTGTGGAGTCTGCGAAGCGTTTCGCCGGTAATGC
Source organism: Symbiodinium natans (assembly GCA_905221605.1). Lineage (NCBI taxonomy): Eukaryota > Dinophyceae > Suessiales > Symbiodiniaceae > Symbiodinium > Symbiodinium natans. Next base: position 1,781,842 of record CAJNDS010002634.1, read on the forward strand.
GAAGCCTCCTCGCATCATGTGAAGCAGGGTTTTTATTTCTGTTTTTGGTCGTGGGGGGGGGGGGGGGGGTGGGGGTTCAGGGTTCAAGGTTTAGGGTTTAGGGTTTAGGGTTTAGGGTTTAGGGTTAGGGTTTCATATTGGTGAGTGTAGAAACTGGGTGTCCGTTTGGGGGTACAAGAAATATTTACCCTGCTTCAATGTAGCAGCCTGCCGAGACTTCCGACTCTTCCGCGGTTTTAGAAACACTATTTATCCCGCGACACCATCTATGGTGTTTGTTGTCGTAGTTGGGGTGGTGGCCTCCGTTCTATCAACCTGGGCAGAGACAGGAGCGTCCCTGCGACCGATGGCGGCCAAAGAGCATCGAGCTGGTTGGGAAGAGCAAGGCAACTGGAGTTCGGGGTCCCCTAAACCTGAACCCTAAACCCAAAACCTTAAACCCTAAACCCTAAACCCTAAATCCTAAACCCTAAACCCTAAACCCCAAACCCTAAACCCTGTGAGATCTTAGGGCTGGAAGGACGTAAGGGCCCTTGGGATCTGCATCTGGAAGCCCCGGGCCGGGGCAACTGCTCCTGTGATCCTGAAGCTACGCCGTCGAGGCCCCTTTATGGGGTTGTTACCCGGTTTAGGGTTTAGGGTTTGGGGTTTAGGGTTTAGGGTTTGGGGTTTAGGGTTTAGGGTTTAGGGTTTGGGGTTTAGGGTTTTGGGTTGGTATGTTCCCCCTTGTACAAACAGTATTCGTTAGTATAAGGTGGAACATCCCAAGTTTCGGGTTATCAGCTGATGTGGGGCCTTAGGGTCACAGGGGTCCGCAGGGGTAGGTTTGAACATAACTTGTAATTTGTATCACCCATAATCCCCTATAGTAATCCTTATGAAGCCTGAAACTTTGCGTGTTATAGGGCCCCCAAACCTGTCTCCAGGGTTTTGAGGTCATGTAGACCTTGTAGGGTCTAGGGCCCCCTCCTGGCCCCAACCGGCAACTCCCCGACCCCTGAACTCAAAGCCAGAGAGAGTGAGACAGAGAGAGATAATCCCAAAAAGACAAAAGCCGAACCCTAAACCCTAAACCCGAAAAAGCGTGAGAGCCGAAACCCTAAAATGAAAGAGCTAACCCTGAACCCTAAACCAAACCAAACAAAAACCACCAAACCCCAAATAGCTCAGAAGGTACCCGACCTCGGCCGATTTCCCTCAGACCACTGGGGCGTACTGACAGCTTGGGAGGATGGTCGGGCCGCGTTGGCGAAGAATTGCATCACACTCTGCCTTTCTTAGTAGTAGAGTAGGTAAGCGTTTAACTTTTTGGGGTATTTTAATCCGAATAGAATCCCAAAGGTTAACCTTTAATTCCCCCAGGTTACTGGACAACTAAGATTTTTTTCCTCGGGTCTAGGAGGCTTAGGGTTTAGGGGCTTAGGGTCTAGGGGAAATGGTTGAGGATTTAGGGTTTCCTTGCACCTCTTTTTCTTGGCATAACATGAATTTAGCAGAGAAACAGATAGGTGAGACAAAACATGGGAAGTTTGCTTCAAAGCCCAAGTGCATACCTTATTTAGGGACATGGCCGCAAGACCTAGTGGTTTTGGGGAATTTGGGGTTCGAGATTTTGGGCTTCGGAATGCAGGGCTTTATGGTTTATAGGCTTTTGTTGCCCTCGAAATCCAACACCACAGGTTCTGGGTTTAGGGTTTGAGGTTTAGGGTTTAGGGTTTAGGGTTTAGGGTTTTGGGTTTTTAGGGTTTAGGGTTTAGGGTCCCGAAGCAACTCCCAGCAACAGCCCAGGCCAAGCCACTCTTTGCACCCAGTGAGGAGAAGGCTACACTGCCCATCGCGGCATCGAAGGGCGAGGCTGTGATCGACCTCGATGGGTGAGGGCGTTCGGGTTCAGGGTTTAGGGTTTAGGGTTAGGGTTTAGGGTTTAGGGTTTAGGGCTTAGGGCTTAGGGCTTAGGGTTTAGGGTTTAGGCTTCAGGGTTCAGGGTTCAGGGTTCAGGGTTCGGGTTTAGGACTTTGGGGTTTAGGGTTTCGGTCTGTAGAAGGGCCTATAACACTCAAGCTCAGGGTTCATAGTGTCAGGCTCAAGTGTTAGGGGCTGGGGCTCTAGACTGTAATATAGGGGTGGGCATGATTGCGAATAGTATTCCCTTCTGGCCCCTTCGTAATTATGCTATGATAACCCCCCAAGACCCTGTTCTAATTCTTAAGGCTCCTTAGAGTAGAGGTATGGGGGGGCATCTTTCTAGTCTTCAAACCCAGAATTTGCCCCTAACAAAAAAAAATCAAAGCCTTTGAACCCAATAACCCCAAGGCTTCCAAACACATTGGAACCGGGAGCTTGAATGGGTTTAGGGTTTAGGGTTTGGGGTTTAGGGTTTGGGGTTTAGGGTTTAGGGTTTAGGGTTTAGGGTTTAAGGTTTACGGTTTAGGGTTTAGGCTTCAGGGTTCAGGGTTTAGGGTTTAGGGATATTCAAATACGCTTAGCCAGATCCTGCGTCCGGGTCCCGTCAACCCTCAACTCCCAGACCTGGGCCTCCCCCCCCCCCCCCCCCCCCCCCCCCCCCCCCCCCAAACCCCAAGCCAAGAAAGAAGCCCTCGGCCCTCAATCTCTAACCCCCAAAATCCCTAAAACCCCAAACTCCCCAAAACCCCCAATCCCCAAACCCTATAAGTCCTAAACCCTGAACCTTAAACCTTAGCTTCAGGGTTTCGAGAAGAGATAGTGATATATCGAGGGACCTTCCATCCCCTGCCCTTCGGGGAAGCTTAGGGCGACTGGCAGGGGGCGAAGCCAGAAGTGCGCCAAGAAAGAAGGGCGCAGGGGTTTAGGGTTTAGGGTTTAGGGTTTAGGGTTTAGGGTTCAGGGTTTAGGGTTTAGGGTTTGGGGTTTAGGGTTTAGGGTTTAGGGTTCAGGGTTTAGGGTTTAGGGTTTGGGGTTTGGGGTTTAGGGTTCAGGGTTTAGGGTTTAGGGTTTGGGGTTTAGGGGTTTAGGGGTTGGTTTTTTGAGGTTTGGGGTTCAGGGAAGTCGGGTTCGAGGCCATAAGGGAAAGTGGTACTTGCAGGACGCTCTCATCTCAAGAAAAGCGAGACGAATGGACTATGATACACGTCGTTTGTATATATTTATATATGTATACATATATATATATATACATATATATATATATGAGTGACGAGGATAAGAAGCAGCTATGGTACTGCTGAAAAAGAGAACACGGTTCTGGGGTTTTCCAGCCGTTCATCTCTATAAGTCTTTGCAGGGCTTGGGTCGTTGAGGTTTAGGGTGCAGGCCCCTTCCCCCTCCCCCATTCAGGGGGTGTTTAGGGTTTAGGGGTTACTTAGGGTACTCCTCCCTAACATTATATACTCCCTAAGGCTACCCGAAGCTTCCCTAAGGTTCCTTAGTTTAGGGACGAATCCCCGACCAGAAAATAGCCTGCAAGCTCACGGCGCCGGCTCTACCAAGCTATACCACGGCCTAAGGTTTGAGAGCTTTAGGGGCCACAACATCGGGCTTTGGTTAGGGCTTTGGATAAGGTCGAGAAAAAGTACAGAATCTGGGATGTTTAGGTGGCCTTGCAAGCGAGAGTCTTTGCTTTGTCCCAAGGAAGCGCCCGGGAAAGATTTGCGCTGGATCCCCAGTCTTGATTTTGATGCGCCGTGTGAACCAGGCAAACATTGCCACACCGATTGCTTTCCTGCTCGCTTGACAAGTTGTATCGAGCCTGCCTGTACGAAAGGCCTGAAATGTGTCCACCATTAAGGTGAGAAGCTCATGGGTTTCTCGAGAAACTGATGTGGAGAGTCCATGGGGTCAACAGCCCCGCTCTACATCTCCCTCTCTCTCTCTCTTTCTCTCTCTGGCTCTCTCTTGCCGGGTTCACATTCCTCTTTCTCGATCTCCGGGGTGGCAGTCCCTCCGCCCGTCAACAAGGTCTATGCGGAAGAGAAGCAGATTTCCAAGTTGGAGCTGTGCGCCCACGAAGGGTGCAAAGCGTCCATTGCGTGAGTCTGCGCTGTCATGCTGTCTTCACTCTTTTTGATACCAACCTCCGAGCTTTTAGGGTTTAGGGGTTAGGGTTTAGGGCTTAGGGCATTTTATCCCTAAAGCATCCCAAAGCATTAACCATATAGGCCCTCCATCCTAGGCAGGCGGCAACAAGAACCCTCTGAGTTTGGACTGTCCTGGTAAAGTCGGCGGTCCTTCGTGTCTTCGCACAGTGGCGCAGGTACTTCAACGCGCCCGGGCCTCATCAGTTCAACTCGAAGTTGCCCAAAGTGGCCCAAAGTGGCCCAAAACCTCCAAATACCCCCTCCCCGCCCAAAAAAAAAACAACAGAATACAAATAACAAATATCGAAAAGGAAGTAATCAAATGAAACAAAAACCACAATATTTATAATTGACCCCCCCCCCCCCCCCCAAAGCAAGCCCCCACTTGCGAGAATCTCATGTTGCCCTAAACCCTAAACCCTAAACCCTAAACCCTAAACCCTAAACCCTAAACCCTAAACCGGTCTGTGACGTGGTGGGCGTGTTAAAGCGATGCACGAGTTCAACGCGCTCTCTGCAGCCCCAAACCCGAACCCTTCCCAGAGCCCTGGGAGGATCCAAAAAGGTAGATCCCCTTTAGGGTTTAGGGTTTAGGGTTTAGGGTTTAGGGTTTAGGGTTTAGGGTTTAGGGTTTAGGGTTTAGGGTTTAGGGTTTAGGGTTTAGGGTTTAGGGTTTAGGGTTTAGGGCTAAGCATGACCCAAGAGTAGCAGAGGGTACTATGTTGGGAGTTCTACCTTTTTTTTTGAAGAGGCACCTCGTCCGCCGTTGCAGCTGGGCTTAGGGTTCAGGATGTTGCTTGGGGACCAAACGTTATGCACCCTAAAAGGGTTTATGGGTTCGTATACCTTAAGGAAGGAAAGTAGCAGAGGGTGTATGACCCCAAACTTTAGGGTTCAGGGTTACCCTCAACCATAAACCCTAAACCCCAAGGTTCTTCCCTAAACCCTAAACCCTAAACCCTAAACCCTAAACCCTAAACCCTAAACCCTAAACCCTAAACCCTAAACCCTAAACCCTAAACCCTAAACCCTAAACCCTAAACCTTGGTCCTCAAGGATGGAGGTAGTCAAGCCCAAGATTCAAGCCAAAGCTAATCCTTACGTCTCTCGTCCCGGCCACGCGCGGTTTAGGGTTGAGGGTTCAGGGTTTAGGGCTTAGGGCTTAGGGTTTAGGGTTTAGGGTTTAGGGTTTAGGGTTTAGGGGTTCGGGTTTCGGGTTTAGGGTTTAGGGTTTAGGGTCGCGAGTGAGTGAGCAGCCAGTTAGAGTCAATGAGACTTGGCTTATCTGTGGCATTGGCTCAGGTCTACGGAATAGGAGCCCTTGTCACCAGCACACTGTTCTTTTCGAAAAGAAGCCAATATGTATAGTGTACAGCATTTAGGCAGAAGTCATAGGACACAGACTCCTATCAGAACAGTCCTTCTTTCTTGTCTTGTTTTGTGTTGCTGCTTGGTGGCAAAAAGGAGAGCCCTGCGTAACCCCGCTGTGGAGCTTCCTGCCCACGCGAGGGTTATGAGCCCAACGCTAAGTAAAAGGGCCCTGTAGACAGTAGACCTTGCCATGGCAAACTTCCCGAACCCTTTCTGGTCAGATGCAGTACAGCAGGAATTTCGCCGTGCACAACAGGTCGTGCAGGACGACCCTGGGGAACGAGGTGCAGCCATTAGGGAAGGCGATGAGTCAGAACGTGAACCGCCATATGAGCTTGGACCTCAAGCCCAGGAAACTCCTGAGGCCGCAGCAAGCACAGCCAGGGATGATGTGCCTCATGAACTAGCTCCGTGTCATGCAGAAGTACTTCGTATTGACCCTGTTGCGCTGGCGACACAGCCACAGGAACCGGAGGCACAGGTTGCCAGAGAAGCATCACCTGGACATTTTAGCGTTACAGGTTACAGCGAGTTTTCGGCCATGGAACGTGGGGCTATCAAAGCGGAAGATGACCGCGAGCTGGTTCCAGTACAGCCAGTGGCTACAGATCCCTTTGGCGATCTGGCGTCAATGCTACGGGTACTGATGCAAGGCCAGCAGTCTTTGGTGGAGCGAATGGATAAGCTGGAGAGCTCCAAAGCATCGTCATCGTCTGCAGGTGCAAGCTCTAGTGTCCCTGAGCCACGTCCGAAGGCTGTGTTTCCTCCTCAGTTCGTTGGCACACCAGCTGTGACAGGCAAGCCGGCTAACCTTGGGGAAACTGGGACGGGGTCGGGCGGGAGAGGGGGTCAAATGGGACCACCAACTGAGGCCCAGGCCCAGGCTCCAAGTGCGGGTGTGGTGGAAGTGGAAGGGTCAAAGTACGCCTGGCGAGTCACGCCCGAAGGATTGAAACTTGAGAAACAGGCCCCAACACGACCGGCAAGGGCCGTGTCCGTAGCTGAGGTCTTGAACCCAAGGGCTAGGTCACCCTTCGTACCCGTCACCCCCGATAAATCCCCAAAGCGAGGACGAGAGCCTAGGACTCGTAGTGATAGCCCTCAAAGAGCTCGTCAATCTGGAGGAGCTGCTGCAAGCTTGTCAGGACCTCTTGACATGGGTAACTTTGGGTATGAGAACTATGTTCAGCTGTATCAAGATGCCTTGCGTCCCGGTGAGCCTCCACCCATTCCCGAATTCTTAAGAAAGCAGCCCGGTCAGGACAGAGGTAGAAGTAGCCCTGCTCGAAAGGTCGTAGGTGTCAGCAGTGGGTTGAAATACCCAATGAGCCCAGGAGGTACTGAAATTAGGCCACCCCCACCTCCAGGCCTTAGAGCTCAAGCCGAAATGCAACCTGAAGAACCCATCAAGTACGTGCCTGAGCTTCCTCAACTTGACAAGTATGATCCTACTAACTCCAGTATTACTGCAGGTGATTGGCTGGCAACGTTGGGTCCCACCATGTCGTTGTTGAGTCAGGGCGCGCGTGAGTGGTGGGGAGATGTGTTGCGTGAGGCGAAACAGTTGTACACACGTTGGCTACTCGCATCACCTCTCGACCGACTTAGTATTTACCCCGAAGCCCTCGTTGAACTTCACCAAACCGGTAGATTCAGTAGGGTAGAGCAGAAAGCAGTGCCCATGTTGCTGAAGTGTGTTGGTGCAGATTTGCGTGAGGACATAGTCACGTCTAGATTGTTTTCGACCGCTGCAATCGTGTACAAGACCATGTGTAAGTACCAACCTGGGGGAAGTGCAGAGCGTGAACAACTGCTTAACTACATTACACACCCAGGAAGCAGTGCAACTGCACATGCCGCAGTCAAGGCTATCAGGAAATGGCGTCGTTGGATTGTCAGATCGACTGAGGTTGGCCTGAATCTCCCAGACCCGTCGTTGCAGGTGAAAGGTCTAGACAGTCTTCATCCTCCGAATTTGTCCACCTCTTCGTTGTTTCGCCTTCAAACCTTTAGGACGAACCACTTGCTTGACCAAGTTCCCAACCAGGATGCTGTCAGTAAGTACGCTGAGCTTTTGTTGGCAGAGTGCGAGGCTGCAGCATTGAGTGAGGACCCCAAGAAACATAAGGTTGCTCGGGTTGAGACGCCGGGTGGTGGGGAGTCCAAGGGGAAGGGTGCTGAGGCGAAGGGTGGTGGTAAGGGTGGAAAGGGCAATCCTAAGCCAGCATGCAAGCACTGGATGACTGAAGCTGGATGTCACTATGCCGATAAATGTCATTTTACGCATGCCCCCATAGGTAAGGGAACTGGCAGGTGTTTTCTATGCAGTGCCACTGGTCACATGAAAGATGCATGTCCCTACAAAAACCCTGAAGCTGCTAAGGTTGAGGATACCCTGCCCAAATCCAAGGGTAAGGGGGGAACCAAGAGCGCGAAGAAGGCTGAGGCTGCAAGCGCCGCGGAGTCTGCCCAAGCTGCTATAGTGCAGGTTCGGGGGAGGGGCAGCTGGGAGCATCAAGCGCCCAAATGATGCAAGAGGCCACAAACTTGCTGCGGTCCCTACAGCTTAAAGCGCTCAATGTCGGCGCTGAGTTGGTGCCAGAATTGTTCCAAAACGACCGCGCGAGTTTTGAGCCATCTGACGCAGCCCATCTGGGCGTGCCGGATGGCCCGGGCCTTAGTTGCAAGTATGGCCTGATCGATTCCGGTGCAAGCGCGTGCCTTAGACCGAAGCTTGAGGGCGAGGACTTGAGTGCTCTCAGGAGACATGAAGTGAATCTCGCGTCAGGTTCCGCGATGTTATGGGTGAACTCGCTAGGCACACTTATCACTGACCAAGAGGCTGAGCCGATTGTTTCCCTAGGACAGCTTATCGAGCTTGGATGTCGGCTAGACTGGTCAGGCCAAAGGTGTGTGCTGGCACACCCACAACGCGGAAAGATTGACGTTTTCACTACATCCGGATGCCCCCGAGTGTCAGAAACTGAGGCATACAAGTTGATCGCCGAAATTGAGCAACATCGCATGTGGAGCTTCGCCAATGGCCTGTGTGCACGAACGCTCGAAATCCGCACAGCGCACAACACTGAAATTGATCTTTTAGACAAGTTGATTCACGACGTGCGGGTTGATGGGGACGTTGGTTCGGCTTTGCATGTTGCTGCAGGACGCATGTGGCCCCAAATCCCAAATGATGTGAAGTCCGCAGTCGCAGCGTGGCCAGAGCAGTCACATGAGACCTTAGTCTGGAACCGTAGGTTTAGGCGAAAACTTAAAAAGGCTGGGAAGGTCGTTCTTAACTTGTTTGCTGGAGAGAGCCGGCGGCAGATTGAAGATGCCGTGACAGCTGCAGGAGGTGTTTGTGTGTCGGTCGACCTAAAAGAAGACCTGATGAACCCGCTCACGTATAGGTACCTCCTTGAGTTAGTTTGTTCGGGGAAAGTCGATGCGGTGCTCGGGGGTCCGCCCTGTGGTCCATTCTCGAGGTGTCGGTTTCGGGAGGGAGGTCCACCCCCACTTCGAGCTCGCGATGGCCCCCATGTGCATGGTTTGCCCGGTTTGACTCCCTCTCAGCAGTCGCAGGTGTATGAATCTGATGTCCTTTTGCATCGCATGTACATGTTGGCATTGTTGGCATCACGAGCAGTTACCTGGGTAGACGGGACAGCTGATGAGTGCATAAAACGCGTGGGAAGCACCTCGGCAGGGGATGCCGGTACCTACACGTTCAGGAGTCGATGTTGGGTGTTGTTTGAAAATCCCCAGGACCCTCAGTCGTACCTGAGCCCTGAGGTCATGGAGCATGAGGCCCCAGATGGATACCCTTCAATGTGGGCCACTCCGAGTTACCTAGCAGTTGAGCGATTGCTGGGGTTAAAGCAAATTCATGGGGATCAAGGACCGCTTGGCCACCCTAAAAGGAAGCCAACTACGTGGGCGTCCACACAGCCGATGAGCGCCATGAGTGTGAGGGGTCCGGGTTGGCAGGGTGAGGGAGTGGGTGATCCAAACCAATCCACTGTTGGGGAGTCTGCTCGATGGGCGGCATGGGCGCCAGGTGCATTGCGCATTGTGTGTGCTCAGCTTGAGGCCGTTGTGTCGGGGAGCCCCAAACTCAAACTTTCCAAGATTAGTTTTGAAACACATGTAAAGAATGGACATTGGCCACCTTTAAGGACATGCAGAGATTGTGTGATCGGGACCGCTACCCAAAGGCAACATAGACGAGTCCGCGCACCACAGGCCTTTGTATTGTCGCTTGATTGTCCAGGTCCGTACAAAAAGTCGCAGGACGAACTCAGTCATCGTAGGCGTTACCTCTTGACTGCGGTTTACACAGTTCCTGTTGACGTGCGTGGTCGGCCCTTGTTGGCAGAGTCCCAAACTCCGGCAAATCCTGATGAAGAGCGCGCTAGTCAGGTGGATTTGGGAAATGAGCCAGATGAACCTGGGAGGTTGAGGCCGAGCCCGATAATCAACCAGGGTTGGATGGTGATGGCGATCCTGGAGTGCCCCGAGTTGGACCCGATGGTCAGCGAGGGAGTAAGTGTCATGAGCTTCCGGGTTCGGGGGAGGGTTCGCTGATGCCAGATGCTGGCGCGGACGCCTCGAGTGAACTTCGGGGGAGTGTTGTGTTGGGTGAGGTTTGTGAGGAGGATTTAGGCGAGGGGGTCATTAGGGCAGTTTGTGAAAAGTGGGCGTGTTCTGACCCAGAGGTGACCCGTCGAATCCAGTTCGCTTTTTAGGACTAGAGCTGTACTGGTCAAGGGAGGGCAGGTTGGTTGTGACTCAAACCGCTTACGCAAAGGACTTGCTGAGTAGGTACACCAACGAGTTTGTCGCTTCTGTGCAGCCTCTTCCGCAAGGACTGGAGGACCCTGTTGCCGTCCCTAACCCCAACGCCGAAAGCATTAGGAAGTGCCAACAAGTTGTAGGTGAACTGCTGTGGTTGTCGATTCGTACTAGGGTTGACCTTTGCTACCCCGTTTCCAAGCTTGCTCAGTGGAGCACAAAGGACCCTGAGTTCACGTTTAGGCAGGCCCTGCAGGTTCTAGGTTACTTGTCTGTGACGCCGTCGGTAGGTCTTGTTTTCGCAGGGTCAAAGGACAGGGATGAGCACAACCTTGTAGGAGCACAAGACTACATGCACGTGCTGCAGGCATACACAGATGCGTCGCACGCACCAGGAGGTGATAGGTCTCATGAGTGCACCGTGCTTCGCTGTGAAGGGTCTGCTGTTGGCTGGGTCAGCACAAGGCAGCCGTTTTGCACGCAGTCTTCATGTGAAGCAGAACTTCTCTCCACTACTACTGGCAGTAACTACGCAGTTGCACATGTAGGACTTGCTCGTGAACTGTGGCAGCATGAACCAAGGGTGTTTGTGGCAAACGACAACCTGAGTGCTATCACAGTGATCAACAGCCCCACCTGTTAGATTTCCAGAAAGCCTCTTAAAGTTAGCTTTAGGAGGCTTCCGGTAGGGTAAAGCCAGCATGGACACAAGACCAACGCGAAACCATGTGAAAATAGGTGTCCTGAGTCTTTCCCATTACCCCTGGCATCAACCCTTATTCATGGGAGCGGCCTGAAAGACGACTGAAGCTTTACTGCCTCCAATCTCTTAGCACTGGCGACCCAATTAATATTGAATGGCCCAGTAAAGAGTTAGTTTTGAGGGTTTGGGGTTTTGGGCTCCGGGAGAAAAAGCTGGCATTGAATCACCGGATTTTCCACTCCTGCGCACGGCTTCGCGCTGTTCAAAGAAGCAAAGCTGCTACGAACTGGCACAAACACTAACTGGCATTGCCACTGCCTCGTTAAGGTTCAGGGCTTGTAGGGTTTGCTGAAGGCTGGGAGCGTCGCCTCTCACCGCTGCGAGGTTTAAAGGTTTAGGGTGTTCGGGGGCAAAGGCTGGCATTGGCCACGGGCATGGCAAAAGCAAAACTGCCACCAAATGGCACTAGCTGGCGCTGCCGCTGCATCGTTAAGGGCTTGGCTGGGAGTGGCGAGCGCAACTCAACTCTCTACTGCAAGGTTTAAGAGTTGAGGGCGTAGAAGGCAAAGGCTGGCGCTGGCCATAAAATGACAAGGATGCGTACGGGCATTGATTTGGGCTTTAGGGTTGTATATTGAGGGGAGGGGGCCTAGGTTGCTTAACGGCGGGTCTGTAAGGCTACAGCGCGCGGCACGGATGCATGTGGCTATAGCCAGGAGGAACCATCTCAAGCTTCAGCCAGTCTTTTCTTCGTCCTGGCATGTAGGTTTATAGAAGTTGTACGGGGTTTTTGACCTTGCTGGGCGTAGGGTGTGGGCCCCAAAAAATGTGGGGTGGCCTTGTTGGGCTCTTTTGGGGAGCCTTCCGGCACCTTTTGGGCGGACTTTTTTCAGGGCTCTTCTGAAGTCTTTTGTTTTGGGTGCCTGATTGATTGACTTACTTAACATCGCTCGGCCTGTCAGCTGTTTAGGCAAACAACTTTGGAAATTCACAATGACTCCAGGCACAATGTCTAGTTTTCGTCTTGAGGGTTTAGGGTTTAGAGTTTAAGGCTTAGGGCATAGGGTTGAGGGCTTAAGCTTTAGAGAGTTTAAGAGGCTAAAGGTTAGGGCTCTGGGTTTAGGGTTTGCGCTTTGACAGCAAGCCCTTTCAATGACTCCAGGCACAATGTCTAGTTTTCGTCTTGAGGGTTTAGGGTTTAGAGTTTAAGGCTTAGGGCATAGGGTTGAGGGCTTAAGCTTTAGAGAGTTTAAGAGGCTAAAGGTTAGGGCTCTGGGTTTAGGGTTTGCGCTTTGACAGCAAGCCCTTTCGCTGTCCTTCTCTTCTTCGTGCGTTGAACCCTCCTTGAGCTCCTGCCATGGGACATTCATGGGGTGTGTAGCAGTACTGATGGCGATTGATACCTTAACTACTGGTCAGTACACATGCTCCTTGCGCGGGCACAAAACTATGTCGCGCAGCAGGGATATTTCACATGGAGTGTTAGGGGGAAAAACGCTTAGCTGCCAACAATACAATCTGCAAACCACAACTGACACCTAGCTTTGCACATTTGTCTGAGCCTCTCATCTCAACAACACACCATAGCAACCTCTGCCACACGGACTTGCCTGACGGTCCTTTCTGCGGCGCCACGGCGACGAACCTTTCCCTGACTCTGGCACTTGGGATTGGGGCGGTTCTTGGGACTCCGCCGGGGACTTGGCTGAGCCCTCTGCTGGCGGTGCTTGGGACTGGGCTGCGCCCTCTGCTGGTGGTACTTGGGATTTGGCTGCGTCCTCTGCTGGTGGTACTTGGGATTTGGCTGCGTCCTCTGCTGGCACTTTGGAGCCCTCTGCCGCTGCCGGCACTTGGGAACCCTCTGGCCCTGACTTTGAGACTTCTTCGGATGCAGGCGCCTGAGGCAGTGCGCAAAAAGTCTTTAGATAGCATTGGTGGTACATCTCGGAACCCATGCTAAGACTTTAAGGTCTGAAAGGTATGAGGTGAAACTCGGCAAAAGCAGCAGGTCTGCCACAAGGATTCGGGCGAACGATTTCAAGGTTGACAGCATGTACAAACTCTTCAAATTTGCTCGAAACTTCAGAAGTTTGTGCGTGGTTCCTTAAACTTACAAAAAGACAGCCCAAACAAACCTTCGGAAGCAACACTCCACTTCGATCAGCCTGAACTGAACCTGAGGACCAAATCCAGGCGCGCAGTGTACTCATAAGTCTCTCAAACTGCTCCAGCCACGAGATACTACAAGGATTGCGAATTTAGAGAAGCCCCAGCACTCACTACCCTAGCCGATGAACAACTGAGATCTGCGTCTACTCTAACGTAGTCTACCCCTCTAAGCCGATCCGATCTACCAGGCCTGAGCTCATTCTTCAAGGGACCTGTTTCCTGCTGCGCCTTGCCTGTCATGACACGAATGTCACTGCTTGCGAATTCCTTGGCGAACTTGTCCAAGGCTTTGCAAGCAGCGTCGGATATGAAGTCGGACGCTTTGTCAAGCACGCCTTTGAAGGGCGTCCCCAGCAACAGCTTATCCGCCTGGGAAGTTTCATCATCTGCTTCTGAGGATGGACACATCTTGAACTCCGCGTCGGTGTCGAACATGCCATAGGCTTCAGCTGACGTCTTCGCTTTGTTCTTGGCTTTTGCCTTTGCTTTGGACTTGCCTTTGGCTGATGCGCTGGTGCTCTTTTGGTTGCTGACTTTCTTGAGCTCGGTGAAAGCACTCTTGCACGACCCAAGGAGTTCCTCCCATTGAGAGTTGCACTTGTTCATTGCATCCACACGAGTCTTCAAGTCCTTCTCATCTTGCAGGGTGGTAATACTAAGGAAGCTTTGTTTCAGTGCGCTGACTGTCATCAAGGACTCATAGTCATTGCATGGGCCCGTTGCTGTCAACAAGAAATCATTTGCACTTCCTGCCGTGTTGACACTCTTTGTGTCCGGCACCTTCCTGAGATGAAAGCAATGAATGCAGAACATGGAAATGGCCAGGACACATGAGCACAAAAACTGACAAGACCGCGTAGCCGCAAGACAAGAGTCGCAGCGATTGCCTCCAGGTACGTCGAATACTCGGCCTGCTCTCCCGACGCAATGATCCTCAGGGCTCGAAGGCGATGGTGAACGATCTTGGTTTCCACCAAGTCCACGTGTGCCATGTTGCGGGAAACATCGAGCTGATCCTGCATTTGCTGGCTCAGCTGGTTCATGCGCGTCTTCATCCTTGTACACAAAGTCTCGACACGGCGTTTGAATTTTTGCGTTTCTGAAGCCACATCGAACCATTTAGCCGCTCCCCGGCCACCTTTGCCATCAGAAGGCTCAGCATCTGCATCATCGTCACCACTGCTGCTGTCAACAGTTGCCCTGCTGCCACTGCCTGTTGACAAGCGCCGGGGATTCGCAAGACCCTGAAGACTTGAAACAGCTACCGAAGCTCGAAGCCCTTCATTGCCATCCTCATCACCGCCAGACACAAGATTGGCAGCCGTAGCACTGATGTCGCTGCCGAAGCCTTGATCATGGCCACTGAAGACGAGGTTGCGAGCTCTTTCTTCAAGTTGCTCCTGGGTCAAGTTGCTGGACAAGCGGCCTTCTTGTTCAACTTGGCGCTGTCTGCCTTGACTCAAGTCGTACTTTTTTCACCACATCATTTTCTCCCCCTCTCCCCTCTCTCTCCCGCTCTCTCCCCTCTCTCTTCCCTTCCCTCCCCCTCTCTCCCCCTCCCCTCTCTCCCACTCCCTGTCTCCCTCTCCCTCTCCCTCTCCCTCTCCCTCTCCCTCTCCCCCTTTCTCTCTCTCTCTCTCTCTCTCTCTCTCTCTCTCTCTCTCTCTCTCTCTCTCTCTCTCTCTCTCTCTCTCTCTCTCTCTCTCCTCTCTCTCTCCGCTCTCTCTCCCTCTCCCTCTCCCTCTCTCCCTCTCCCTCTCCCCTCCCTCTCCCTCTCCCTCTCCCTCTCCCTCTCCCTCTCCCTCCCTCTCTCCCTCTCCGCCACTCGCCCGTTCGTTCAGTCTCACACTCAAGGCAGCAGCAAGCAAAATGAGCACCAGGCTGACATCTTCGTAGTCCACAATGTCTTTGAAAAGCGGAACATAGATCTTCTGCTTGGGGCCTCTTGGGCCCTCCTTCTTGAAAGCCGGGTCAAGCATCATGCTATCCCACTTCAAACCTGCCTGCTTTTCTGTCAGGCTTTCTCCTTCGTCTGACGTGGCCCAGGCCACGTATTGAACCATGTTCATAAGACGCTTGCGACTCTCTCCGCGCGATCCGGCACTGGCTACGACACTTTCTTTGTAGCGCTTGACAGAGAACTTCACCTTCGACCGATCTTTCTCAGCCTGAGCCTTCGCCTTTTTGTATCCTTTGCTGAGATCGGAGTGGGCTTTCTCGTCCAAGCTCTTGTACCACTCCAGCTCGCCCTGGCGCCTGGCTATGTCAAGAAGAGCCTTCCTCTCTTTCGAACATGTTTTGCACTTCGATTGATCTTCCCAAAACTGGGCCAGCGGGAGCGTTTTTTTGCACTCGGAACATTTCTTGGTTGCCCCACTTGCAGCTGACGCTGCTGTTTCTGCTTTCTTCTTCTCCTTCGCAAGCTTCTTTCTGTCTCGCTTCTCTTGGAACTTGTCCTTCCTCTTCTTGGCCCTAGATGACTCGCCTGAATCATCTCCGCTTTTTGGTTCCTCGACAAAGCTTGCGAGCTCTGTGCGACGCTTCTTCCTTGAGTCCGCGCCGATCCCAGGATCGAGGAGGGCCCCAGCAAACCCATCCTCCTCCCCTCTCATAGTCATACTCACAACTGCAGCCCTGCCTTGACCGGACCTACAGTGCTACAGAAAAACCTCGATAGTTCAAGCCGGCACGCACAGACATACACAGCTCAAAGCGTGGCTGGCATGAGCAGCATGAAGACATCGTTGTCGCAAAAAAAGAGTGTGCCACACACAGAACAAAAAAGCACCCCGTTTTTGAACGCAGACACACACGCAACTCTCGCCCTATCTCTACGAGTCTCTCTGTCGGCCGCTGCGCTCTTGCCGCTTTGTCTGTACACGAAATCAACGCACGAATGCCAAGGTGAATAAGAGTATAGCCCCGACAGACTGCAGGCTCATGCTGTTTCCAACCATCACTCGCAAGTCCTGATGGTTGAGCTGCAAGTCCTGCTGAAACTTGCGACGGCGAGATGTACGTTTCGCCTCAGTCTGCTCCGTTGACTCCTGCGCAGCAAGGGTATCTAGCACACAGCTGCGGAAGGGGCACATGTACTTGGAAGGAATGCCCTTCTCGAACATTGCAAAGCCTTGCACTTCCCACATCTCTGGGATTAACAGCAGCCTCTGCAAGCGCATGCTCCAGATGTGAGCATTTGTGATAAGAGTTGGCAGCCGGTACATGACCCCACAGCGCTCAGCACTCTGCGATGCATTCATATACACGTCTGCTCTCTGGTTTCGCCCGAGTTGGAGATCACCACGAACCCTTTCTTCCCACGCACGGACTCGCTTCACCTCTGTCATGGACATGACATGCTTTGCCTGCCACGCCCTGCCGGTCGGAGAAACGCCTGGCAATCCTCGGGTCACAGCCTGCCAAGAATGGTTCCTGTCGACAATGTCCTGCGGTGCTGAGAAGAACTGGCAGGCACTGCTTAACAGGTGCTCTTCTGTGAAAATCTCACGAAACACAGCCTCAGGGTCTTGCAAGAGCCACGAAGTCCCTTGCAAGAGCATCACGATGTACACCCTCTCCCTGTTGGCTGGAATACCGAACTGCGCAAGAGACACGGTAAAGACTGTGATGTGATAGCATGGGAAGACGACACTCAAGCTGTCATGATCGATGCCAGGCACATTTTCCATCAGGATGATTCGTTCACGACAAAGCCATCGTTCGTGTGCCCACAGCAAAAACGGGATGGCCCCACGTCCAAGCCACCCCAGTCGCAAGCCTATCTGAGACCAATCGATGCAAGGAGGTCCACCGGCAGCGAGGGTGGCACCAGCCTGCTCGTCCCTCACATGGAATCGACAGGCCCTCTGATGTCGATGACACCAAACAGTGGCTGGAAGCTCAGCACCCGAGTCTTGCAAAGCCTCCACAGCCAACTTCAAGAACTGTCTGCCCCATCTGTGATGGAGGTTCTTCTGCAGGGTTGCATCCTCAACACCATCAAGATCAGACTCGGCTCCGGCCACACAAGTTGCTTGTAGGCTGTGAAGCTTCTGCAAAATTTCAGGCGCGATTCTTTCTTCTAGCGACCCAAAGACACAGCCAGGGGCATGGCCCGAGGCACCTTCACCTTCATGACTGCAAGCGTCAAGCATCAAGATTTTGCGACAAGCTGGATTGGAATCAGATGCTCGTTGGCAGTGTAGACCAGTGAACTGAGACGACGAGAAAGTTTCCTGACACTGGCCTGAGTCTCTCAGCCCATGTTCGATGAATGAGCATGCGATCTCAACACTGCCAACACCCGAGAAATCTGTGACAATAGACAGGCCATCACGATACTTGTCGACAAGGACACCCAGGCACTGGGCGGAGTATGTCGCCATCTTCTGGACAAACTCACGCGGCCATAGAAACAAGCGCTGGAAATCTCCATCATGAGCTTCCATGCTGACAAGCGAGCAGTTTTGGGTTCTGTGTAGGTAGGCAAGAAGCAAGTACGTACGTAAGCAAGTAAGTGTGCGATTGCGCATCCCGTGCTGTCGCTCTCGTCTCCTCTCTCACAGACCCACTCACGATAAGAGCACACACCACTTCCGCAACCACATACCCTCGTCATTCCCAATGGACCAAGTCATTGTTCTAACTGAGCCAAACAGAGCGGAGAACTCTCGAGCACAAGTAAAGCGCAGGCCAAACACCAGACATCACTCTTCGAACTTCGACCCAAAGGACTCGCGCGATGCGACATCTGGCAAACAAGAAGGATGGAACTGACGGAACATGGAAGCGTGTGCAAAGTACTTTGAAAGCGCACACAGGCAAAGACTCCAGAGCGTTTGCTACGCTAATTCGCTGGCCTCATCTTTGTCAGGCATCGCATCTTGGCACTCGGAGGTGCATTAGGACTGTTTTGAGGGCTTTGTGAGAGTATTAACAAATTTCGGGGTTTTGGCTTTCAGGTTTAGGGAAGGTTTAGGGTTCACGGTTCAAGGGTGGCAGTTGGTCGCGAAAAATTCAGAAAATCACGAAAAATCAACTCCACATCCCTCAACCACGCTTTTAGTCATTTGGAGGTTTGGGACCTTCCCGAAACCCACGGTACCCTTCCGGGACCCTCCCGGCACCCTCCCGGGACCCTCCCGGGACCCTCCCGGGACCTTCCCGGGACCCTCCCGGGACCTTCCCGGGACCTTCCCGGGACCCCCTCGGGACCTTCTCGGGCTTTCCCCGCCCCACTCCCCACATGTTTCCGCCTCGAAAATCTCCCGAAAACCTCCCAAATCCTTCCGACACCCCCCCACCTTTCTCCCGTTCTGGCCCTTGCCCTTCCACCAACGCCGACTTCTTCAAATCCTGACAGAACCGTACCGAAAGCATTAAACTTTAAAGAAATTCAAAGGAAAGCTTGGGTTTTGAGGATTTTAAGGTTGGTTCAGAAATCAAGCCACTTCAAGTGCCTGTGAACACTGGGTTGCTTCGAAAAGAGGCAATCTACTGTCAAAAGCACCTGCTCAGCCTGCCAGGATCTGGAAAGCAACACCTTGAGTTCTTTCAGACCTGTAAGTTGAGGTTTGAGCCTAAACCCTAAACCCTAAACCCTAAACCCTAAACCCTAAACCCTGAACCCTAAAGCCTAAACCTTAAACCCTAACCATAAAACCCTAAACCCTAAACCCTCAACCCTAAACCCTAAACCCTAAAGTGGCCCTAAAGAGCACTAAGTGTGTGTGGGAAGTCTGGGAGTTCTTAAGAGAGATCTCATGATTGACCCTCTCCAGCAGACTCAGCAGACATCCCTGCAGCACTACAGCACTCCCCCTCGCAAGCCAGCTGCTCACAGGCACAGACCGGCGCGGCTCAAGAAGTCCCACTGGCCGACGACCTTTCCGAGCAGGCAAAAATAATAGGTGCTCCCTACCCGTGCAGGAGCACCTTTTCAAAAGCAACACGTGCTGTACTTGAAGCAGAACTCGTCATGGCAAAAGTTTTCAGCACGCTTCGACAGAAACCCCTTGTATATTATATTTTTCTTTGGCGCAAAACATCGTCCTGCGAGCATGAAGATAGCTACGCTTACCCAAAACAAATCTGACAGGAACGGTACAGCACAGTTGGGTCGGCACGCACTTAGACCTTCAACAAGACATGAGTCGTGACTGCTCCAGCCTTGCAGTCGCAGCCAAAGCTCGCCCCAGTAGGCCTCGACCTCAAAGGCAATCAAGAAACAGGCATGACCCAGACGAACCTAACCAATCACCGGATAGGTTCACAAATAAACATGGACCTCAACTCCTGAAGTGCAAAGAGAGTCTTTTCGGCACAACGAGGCTCCGGCCCCCAAGGGACCGCTTCAGAATAGCATCAAAGAAGCCTGCCAAGCGAAGGGGGTGCGAGGAGTTTCGGATGGGCTTGGGGTCCCCCGTGCACACCGCCAAACAATCTAACTGCTGGCCTTCCACTTGAACCGGCCAGAAACATCAAGTCGAAGCTGAAGTCGCGCCTGCGCGAAAGCATCTTCTGCGCACACTCCGACCCGAGGAAAGCGCTAAAGGTGCACAAGCTTGTTTGACTCTGGCTGGGAGGGAAGTTGAGGCTGGGTTTCAGAACCTTGTATTCGGGGCCTATGGACCTCTCTAGGGTCTTTGGGCCTTCGGGAGCCTAAACTACAGTAACTACACTTTGAATGCTAAACTGTAAGAGGATATGTTTTACCCTAATAACTTGGTTGGGATGTTCCCCTTTATACTAACAGTCCTTAATTGGGATTGTAGCGCCACCGATTACAATCCGACTAAGGACTGTCAGTGTAAGAAATCCCAAACCTGCAGCCCCCAGAGCCCGCAATGACCCTCGCGTACCTCACAACCCCCTAAACAACCCCCTAAACCCTAAACCCTAAACTCTAAACCCTAAACCCTACAACCCTAGGAGCCCGCCACGTGTCTGAGAGTCTCAGCCTTTTTGGGGCCTTGAGACACCTATCGTGCTAGGTTGGGGGCATTTTTTGTGGGTCCCGAAAGGGGCCATGTCTGGGACCCACAAAAACGATACCTGTCTTGCTGGATTGGGAGCTTTGTTTGTGGGTCCCGAAAGGGGCTGTGTCTGGGACCTACAAAAAGTGAAGGCTTTCCACCACACCACTTAGCCCAGAAACAAGACTGTTGCAGGAAGGCAACCCTCATTTTGGGGCGACGAAGGCACGAAGCTCACGTGACCTGGCCTGAGACTGCTCATCGAGGTCGAAGTCGAAAGAACCATGTGCTGATCTGCAAGTGAGATGAGTCAAGAATCAGAGGAAGATTCAGAGCTAGAAGACGAGCTGTCTGAACTTGAAGAGCTGGAAGAAGGGTTTGGGTCTGATGCTGCTGCTGCTGCTGCTGCTTCATCCTGACTACCCTGTTCTGATGCTGGTGGCCCTGCCTTCGGCTTGGCTCTCCGCTTCGTCGCTTGTGTTTGCTTCGGTTTGGGTTTGGCTTTCGGTTTCCGCTTCGACTTTGCTTTGGCTTTGGCCTTTGGCGTCGGAGTCGAAGCAAGAGCTGCTCGAGCTGCTCGAGCGTCTAACTCATCATCAGTTTGGGTTGCCTCAGACAGTGCTGGCATTTGTTCAGCTTTAATGTCCAAAATGTGCTCTGAAGGACATTCATATGATCTTGGGTTCCATTGCTGATGCTTCCACGCACGATCAAAAGAACGTGCCTGCAAGAGCCAATTCTTCACCATTCGAAGAGTAAGTTCGCGCTGCTCATCTGTATCTTCTGCTAGATTCAATGATTTGGTGCAAGCTGTAATTGCACTTCTCCGATGATAGGGGCACTTGGCCTGCCATGCACCGTGAACACAGTCCCTACCGGGAGCACGCCATGTAATCTTGCACTTCGCCCCACCCCACGCAGATATGGTTTCAGGACGAACCATGCGTACTGCAGGCCTTGGTACAGGGGCATCCAAGGCCGTTGGTGAATCTACATGCCCTGGTCCAGCTTGCTCATCCAATCGCCGACTCTCACCTGAAGCAATGTCCATGGGGCCTCTGGCATCTGCAGTGTTCTCAGGAACAGGGCTTGGCAGGCTTGGAGAGTATAGTCTTGTACATCATCTGGAAGACCGCTGGAGGCCTTTTCCGAAATTACATCCCAAAGGTCTGCGAAAGAATTCGGAGAAGCCGAGCTCGCATCTGAGTCATCCTTGTCGGTGGCACCTGACCCTCGACGTTGCCTCTTGCGTGACACATTGGCTTTGGGCTGTGGCTTGGCTTTCGCCGGCTGTTTTGCTTTGGGCACTGGCTGAGTTGGCAGAGTCGGTTCTTCGTTCAGCGCAAGGGACTGCCAAAGCAAGTCATCTTCTGGCATCATGTCACCTAGAGATTCTAAGCTTCTTGCCGGGCAAGCGTCTTCAATGGCCACGCGAGGTTCTTGCTTGTTCTTGATGCACAACATGCCTTCAGCGTGGGCGTACTGGCCTTGGAGCAACGTTCGGTAGTAGGCTGCTTTCTGCCCATGGTGAACACGCTGTCCTTCCTGAAGGACAGACTCAGATCGAAGCAAACAGAGCATATAATCCTTCGAGACAAGGGTGCCCTGACTGTACCACACACGGTCTCCGCCCAAAACGTACGGAGGTGAGATGTCTGCTTTGAAAAGTTTCCACTGCCACCCCTGGGTCTTCAAGGCTGCGCAAAGTTGATAAGGCGTTTGGTCCTCCAACGCGGGCACATGTGCAGGCTGGTCATGAAACGCCTTCGGGTTTTCGAGGCAATAAGATAAAGACAGCTTGGCCAGAGCATCTCTAGTCAGTTGCCAACCCTGAGAATCAGACACTACCCAGCCATCGTGCTGCATGTCCTGCAATGTGGCTCGCATGTTTGCTGGCACAGAAGCCTCAGGCATGCGCGTGGGCTGGCCAACAAAGGCCTTGTGAGAAACAAGCTGTCCCAACAGTCTGGCATCCATGGTACCTGAATAGTTCGGCAAGGTCATGACACAGTCCTGGTCGCCTGGCTGCCATCGCAACATGTCTTCCATCTTGTCGGCATCCATACCAACAGAGCTAAGAACGTGAACTGCGTTACCCCCTGCTGAACACATGACTGGCTCTGATTGCACCACGCAAGCTTCCGGATTGCTCTGCCCTGGCACAGCTTTGTGGAATGTTAAAGCAATGTCATTCCTGTTCAACCGACGCTGACTGGCAGGGGCACGACGCACAGTCCTGAGAAAGCCTGATCTGGTCGACAAGACCTTGAAGAAAATGTCTTGGCGACAATCGCTACCTGGAGGCTGCACAGCCACCTCAGCATCTTTCAAGAGTGCTTCTTCGTTGTTTTCGATGGCATGCGCAGGGGCTGGAGCAAATTGCATCGCAGAATTCAGGGATGAGACTGATGCTTGGAACACACTGGCTGGCATTGAGTAGAACTCTCCTGGAACCAACGAGCTGGCAACGTGAGCTGCGAAAAGTCGTCTCAAGACCACCTCTTCCGAAACTGGCTCGACTGGGCGTGCCTGCCTTTGCAACTTCTGTCGTTCTTTTTCCTCTTGCTTGCGATGTTGTTTGTTTTGCTTGCGGACAGAGGTTAGCTTCAGGAACTGCAAAGCGATGTCGTTCATGTACATGATGGCTACAGCGATCCTTCCGAGGCGAGGCTGGCCCTGCTTCCCCTTGCTGAGAGCAGCTAGCCACTCTGGGTGCTCATCGAATTTGAAGGTCTTTGCAAGCAGCTTGGGCTTTCTGATTTTGTCGAACATGTTGATCATCAATTGCTCACCCGCCTCTGTGGCCATAAAGTCGTTGATTTGATTCATACGGAGACTAAGAGATACATAGGCCCCGCTGACCTGACGATAACCTGTGTGACGATGAACCAAAGAGTGCTGCCCTTCCACGACACGCTCCACCACCGGCATGAAACCAAGCACACACAATTCATACTGCAGCTCTGGAAGATCTTTAAGAGTGTGCGTGCACGATGCAAGCTTCTCCAGCTGCTCGCGCAAAGCTGACTGCGGCTGCATGAAATGCCATGTAATTCGATGATGGGCTTCTTGGTGCTGCGGAAGACTTTCAAAAGCTGATAGGATTTCTTGGGCCTTCTGTGCCCTCTGTTCAGCGCTGATTCCAGGAACCATCAAAGAGCAAAGCCTCCAAGGGAAGTCTTTCCAAAACCCCAATTTGATACTGACAGTCAAAGAAATGAAATCCACGCCAGTCTGAAAATCCGTGATGACGCTGTCGTGCATCTCCCTGCCCAGTCCAGCAGCTGCTATCAGAACATCAGGCTTCTTGGCATCGGCAGTCGAGTTTAAAATCTCAGTCAAGCATCCGCTGGCCAACTCCGGCGCCCTTTTGCCGGCCATGGGGCAGGAGAAAGCTGCCCCATCTTCCTGAAGAGGCAGGCCACGTGCACGGACAATTTCACGCAAGTAAACATCCCAATGGTTCTCAACACCAGGGCCAGCATTCGGTTTTGCCTGCAGCCAGCCATGGCAAGGGCAACCAGAAGCCCAACTGGATATTCGATTTCCAATTTCGTGCAAACTTAGCAGCATGTGTGCATACGCCAACCAAAAATCACTCCTCAAAGCAGAAGTAATGTCACCCACTTTCAGGACCTTCATATCTTCATCTTCCTCCTGTTCTGCCTGATCGGCGCTATCTTCAAGAGGATCACCCCCAGAACGATTTTGTTTCTGAAACTTCTCAGCGTTCCACACGAGTTTTAAAGGCTTGAAAACCGAAAGCACAGCTGGCAGAGTTTTGCATATCGTGCCCCATCTCCATTTCGCAATTGAGGGCACCGTGCTCTCAAAGATTCCTTTCAATGATGAGAGTGGGGTGCCTTCAATGCACGTCGCGATGAGCCTCTTCAGAAGGTGCTTTTTGCTGAGCAGAAGGCAAAGCCCCTTGAATCCGGGAAGCCAGGAAGACCATGACCGAAGGTGCTTATCCAAGTCTTCTTGCAAGTTGTGCGCAATGTGATCTAAACCGGGGACAACAAGAGCACGTGGGAAAAGATGCGGCGCAATGACAGGTGGCATTTCTGCGAAGAGACCCTCCATGCCATCAAGCTCTGGCACAAGACCCGACCTCATGTAGTCTGGCAGGTATGCTTGAACATTTCCCCCTGCAAGATCAGGCACACCAAGCTCGGTGCCCATATCGGTCGTAAAGCTGGCAACACGTTGACAGACATCTGAGAGCAGCACGACGTCCCCCGTTTCGCGGTGAAACTTCACAGCCATAGCCTTACCTTTGTCTTCAACATTCGTGCATCCGCTACCTAGCGACATTGGCATTTGACAGTGTTTCTTCATATTCTTGACCAAAAACCTGCCCGACGCAGATCGAACTGCTACGCATTCTAGCAAGAGCTCTGGCTCTTTCTCACTGACAGCAATTTGAAAATCTTCCACTGACGCAACAAGCTGCTCAAAATGGTCCCAGCACTGTACCACACTATCCCTGCTTATGGTCACGTAGCACGAGAGGAGATAGTCAGAGCCTGCCTGCGGACTGGAGTCGGCCCAAACGAAAATGGGCCCAGAATCCTTCCTGAGCTCTTCGCGAACACACAAAGCGTAGGCAGCATCAACCTTGACCTCAGCGATTGCGTCATGAACATCCGAAAGAAGGCTCTGACATCACAGGAAACACCTCCCCCAAAAAAAAAGAAAAGACCCGCTAAACAAGCACGACACTTGGTTCTTGGATACTGAGCTTCCACTGGAGGGCTTCGTGACAACTTGGCGAACTGCATCTGTCAGCTCAGCTGGCGTGAACTTCGTTAGTAGAGATTCCTGCAGCTCTATCATCTTGCTCCGGTTACGAACAGACTGCGCAGCACTCACGGAAGCGATCAGCTCTTCAGCAGTTTTCTTCGCGTTAGAGGCACGTGCCTCCGGGCCTGTCTTCGCAAATCCATCGACAAAGATCTGCAAAGCCTGGACGGCTTCCTGCACAGCCTGATTTTCTCCCTGCTCCAGATGCTGAAAATTGGTTGCTGCGTGCGCCCGCACGTGGTCTAGCAAAACCTGAGCCCTCTGCTCTGTCAACATGAAAGAAGAAAACTGAGCAGTTGCAGTAGCACCGATTTGTCTGCAGATCTTCATGAAGTCTTCCATGGAAGGCCAGGACATGGCTGTCCTGAGAAACTTCAAAGCCTCCAAGTTGACATTACGTGCGCTTCGATGGTTACCGTCAGCATGAAGAACAATTGTCGGCCATTGCCCCTTGCAGATTAGTTCCAGCACGCATTTCGGCAGGAACAAAACAGGCACGTCATTCAGGTTGGCTCGGAGCTCCTGCAAGCCCCAGTGGTCCATGACATCGCCTAATTGTTGGGAATCCTGGGGGCTGGAAGGTCTATGCAAAACGGCGTCGTCCTTCACCGGCGCAACGTTGCCTTGAAAACAAAAGTGCCGAAGACTGAGGTTGCCAGCATGGCCCCTTGCAGATGACAGTGTTGCAGGTGAACTGAGGCGCCAGACATCACTTATACAAAGCGAATACGAGGCACACGGGCACCCGTAGTACTTCCACAGCAAATGAGCTTCTTGTTTCCAATTCGTAAGAGGCCCTGAATATATTTCACCAGGCTGCACACGCACTGCTGC
Organism: Symbiodinium natans; assembly: GCA_905221605.1. Classification (NCBI taxonomy): domain Eukaryota; class Dinophyceae; order Suessiales; family Symbiodiniaceae; genus Symbiodinium; species Symbiodinium natans. The sequence continues at coordinate 1,807,542 of CAJNDS010002634.1, forward strand.
TTCAATCACAGCGCTGTGCACATTTGCGGCTGCACTGTAGTGCTGAGCACGCGGCACACGCGTCAAAAGCTCACTTAGACCTTGTTCTCTCAAACGCTCTGTGAACCATGTGGGCTCCGGCAAATATTGTGGGAGCCTGGCCTTTGTATCTGCACAGCGTTTGCGACGGCATCCATTTGCATAGCCCGCCAGCAAAAGCAACATGTGCCACAACTGTCTGGCTGCCAGACTGCCATGCGCCGCGCGCAAAGCAGGCAACGAAGGATAAACTTCTGCACGCGAATTGTTCAATTGGTCTGGAAAAGAGCCATGTCTGCAACATCCTGCAAAACTGTCTTGCAAGCAAAACAATTTTACAGAAAACAGGCCCAAAACATTGACTGCCACCGTTCACCTACAAATGCTTTGAAACGTTTGTCGAGCAGCAGTGGCGACAGGCCAGAGACACATGGCAAACACAAGATAAAAATGAAACCGTAAGCCACCGCTAGAAAGCGGGACTAGATCATGCGGAGTCAAGAAACAGCTTCTCAAAACCCAGAACCCTAACACTTAAGAGGCTTTTGGAAATCTAACAGCCCCACCGTTTCTTGGAGAACCCGTCACCTAAAAATTAGGGCTAGAGTCCTGAAAGAGAGGTCCGACATGAAATTGCTCGTTTTCGTGCATGTAGGTGGAGACAAGAATGGTGCTGATATAGGGACTAAGGCGCTTGGCCCGCAGAGGATCAAGACGTTGATGGCAGTGCTGGGAATGTCCGCGCAGGATCCGCCTGCTGAAACCACTAAGGCAAAATCCGTTCAGCACGTGAAGGATTGCCTAAGGGCAGTCATTTTGGCCTGTTGCCTGTGCAACGCCAGAGCCACTAAGGACCAGGACAGGACCCAGAGTAGTGAAGACTGGTCTCTTGTAGTGTTTGCTGCGTTAATCTCAATCACGTCCATTGCAGTTTGGGAAGCATTTAAGGCTTGTTTGAGGGCAGTGTTTTGTCTTGCCGAGGAACTCCTCAGGCCGAGACTCCCAGCCCCAGAACCTGAAGAGCTTTTCATCCCTGAACAGCCCGAAGATGAGTATGAAGGCCCAGATCCTGATGAGGCCCCCGTTGCTCGTGTTAGGGATCCCGTTCCCGCAATGACCCCTGAAGAAGGCTTGAGGCGAAGGCCCCCAAGACCTGTAGCGCAGCAGGAGCCTGATGTAGAGCCTCAAGGCCGCCCTATCACATTTGCCTTTGCTGATGATGAGGTTCAGGTGTTTATGCCAGGCCCAGCAGACGCGCCAGCGAACCCGCCTGAGCCTGTCCACAGAGACGTAGTCGCCCAGCCTAGAGGCCCATTGCAAGCAAGGCCCCTACGGCTCAATCATCCACCTGATCCGCCCTATATCCTCAGGGTCGGCTGGCCCGCCCCCACGCTGCAGCCAACTATGAGGGAAATGCGGCTGACGAGGACATCATGGGGTGGAGATCTATCCACACTTTTTCAGGCACCGCCGCCAGAGTTTCGACAGGACTTCTTTCAGTACGATGCAGAGAGACCAACTGTCTTAGTACGCTGGCACGCTGTCGTGAGAGTTCGTCGCTTCGACCCAGCGCAGACCAGGTTGCCCGTTCCTCTGGGAGCACTCACAGGCCGCAGGAGGACGCTAGCCATATATGCAGCTGGTGAGCGACAGTATTATGATGATAACTGGCGAAACCCAGAAGCTGCTCGCCGGTACCATGAACACGAGTGGCGTGGTCGCACTGAACTTGAGGTCGATGTGCAACGCCTTTACCCAACAGGGTAGATGAGTTCTTGCTTCATCCATGCCGGGGAAACACTCCAGGCCGGAGTGGAGCATTCGAAGCCCATTTCTTCAACGAAGCATTTTGCTTCCAAGAGGCTACGCTTGAGCCTGCCGGGAAAGCATCCCAGGCCGCAGGATCCAGTGAGAGCCCTCTTTGCCGTTGTGATGATGAAGCTCTTTTGCCTCCCGTAGTACAGTTGGTGACACGTCACCAAGGGGGAGCGCGAGTGAGTGAGCAGCCAGTTAGAGTCAATGAGACTTGGCTTATCTGTGGCATTGGCTCAGGTCTACGGAATAGGAGCCCTTGTCACCAGCACACTGTTCTTTTCGAAAAGAAGCCAATATGTATAGTGTACAGCATTTAGGCAGAAGTCATAGGACACAGACTCCTATCAGAACAGTCCTTCTTTCTTGTCTTGTTTTGTGTTGCTGCTTGGTGGCAAAAAGGAGAGCCCTGCGTAACCCCGCTGTGGAGCTTCCTGCCCACGCGAGAGGGTTTAGGGTTTAGGGTTTAGGGTTTAGGGTTGTCCTAAGCCCCGAACTCCTCAGCCCCTAAACCCCACACTCCCAAACTCAACACCCAGTCTGCCGCGCCTGGCCTGTCCGAGCGCGAGCGATGACGCCCTAAACCCCTTAAGGACCAACCCTTCAGAAGCCGCTAAGCCCGAATCCCTTAACCCTAAACCCTAAACCCCAAACCCTAAACCCTAAACCCCAAACCCCAAACCCCAAACCCTAAACCCTAAACCCCAAACCCTAAACCCTAAACCCCCCAAAAAAAACCCTAAACCCTAAACCCCACTGGTCTGAAGGACGGCCTTTGGCTTGCAGTCCTCCGAGCTGTGGAAGAGAAAGCCAGACCCGCCATGGCCCCAGACAACCAGTCTAGGGTTCAGGGTTTAGGGTTTAGGGTTTAGGGTTTAGGGTTTAGGGTTTAGGGTTTAGGGTTTAGGGTTTAGGGTTTAGGGGTTTTCAAGGGTTCTTTAGCGTTTTTCCATGGGTTTTAGGGCCACTGAAGGGGCTTTTTTTCGGGGTCTTTCTTTTGTGTTTTTTATGGGTTAAGGGCCATTGAAGGGCCATTTTAAGGGTTTTTACAGTTTTTTTTATGGGATTAAGCGCCTGCCTTTTAACAACTACGCCTGTGTTACTACCATTTGCGTACCGCCCCCTCCCCCCCCCCCCCAAAAAAAAAAAAAAAACAACAATACGCAGAATATTCCTTATACGGGCAGTCTGGGGCTCATAATATTTCATTCTTATGGGGTACTTGAGCAAAGAGTAGGTTCATTTTGCCGCGGTGCACACCCAAGAGTCCCGGACCCATGGCCTGAAATCTTCACGACAGGTTCTTCGTCGTCAACAGGGTGGAGGCTCCGGTTGAGTGAGCCCATTTGGGGAGGAGGGGTGTGCTGAACGCCATAACCATTGGCCCTGAGTGTGAACCGTGGGCCTTCAACTCCCCACCCTAAACCTTCAACCGCCAGGAGGGGGTAGTAGGATGTCGATGAGGAGTGGGTGTGGAGGTTAGGCTTCAGGTGGTGCGGACTTAGGGTTCGAAGGGCTCCAGCCTCTGTATGTAGGCCACTCTTGGCTGCAGGGCTGGGTATTTAAGTCGTATCCCTAAACCCTAAACCCTAAACCCTAAACCCTAAACCCTAAACCCTAAACCGGTTTAGGGCTTAGGATCCTGCCACCCTCTGTTTCTCTGCCAAAGGCGGGGGAGGAGGATGAGTACGGCTGCGAGGAAGCAAAGTGCGGCTCTCGGTCTCTCGGGGCTGAGGGCTTTGGCGGAGGGTTGGGAAGGGAGTTAGGGTTTAGGGTTTAGGGTTTAGGGTTTAGGGTTTAGGGTTTAGGGTTTAGGGTTTAGGGTTTAGGGTTTAGGGTTTAGGGTTTAGGGTTTAGGGTTGGTTTAGGGTTTAGGGGGATGTCGAACGTGTGTGCTTTCAGATGCCTTGCCTCCTCAGGCAGGATGCGTGGTGTTTGTTGCAGAACTGGCCGCAGCTTTCAAGCCGAGGCTGAGCATAGGATGAGCTTGCCAATGCTGGCCGCGCCTGCCATTCTATGGACTGGGGTAACATTTTGCATTTTTATGGGTACTTAAACCAATAAGACTATATATATATGTATATATATATATATTTATTTATTTGTTTAAATTTTCATACTATCCCAACCATGAACTAGAAAAGACCTGGAAAATACTAAGGAGTTTCCCAGCTTGGGATACCTTAAGCCGAAAGCCTGGCGCCCTGAGCGGCGCCTGAAGAACAACTCTTCTGCTTGGGGGGAAGTTGGAGAGGGGATGTAGGGCATTAGGGTTTAGGGTTTAGGGATTTGGGCTGCAGTCCCCCAGATCATTAACCCCCCACATGAAATCGGACGTTGGTTTGGGAGTTTTTAGGGGCTTTAGGGCTTTCCGTCCCTGAGCCTTAAAGCCTTGTTGAGGGAGCTTCCTCTCATGATGCAGCCTTTGGCGCGAGCGGCGCCCTCGCAGCACGCAGCTAAGGCTGGCGTGCGTTGCTGGGGCTTTCGTGTGTTTATATAGGGTGTTCAGACTATTGGGTTTCGTGGCTTCTTTAGCGTTTGGGGGCTTAGTTGTCGATTCTACTAATGCAGAGTCAAGAGTTTCTCGCGGGCTTTCGGCAGATCTGGCCGCTTTGGATTCTGCCCTAAACCCTAAACCCTGAACCCTGACCCCTAAACCCTGAACCCTGAACCCGCCACCTTCTACCTGCCTTACGGGGGCCAGCCTCTCCACTTCATGTGGAGGTCCTGGAGCACCCCACTCCGAGCCATCACGCCAAAGAAGGAGCAGGCGACCGGTTTAGGGTTTAGGGTTTAGGGTTTAGGGCTCAGAGCCTGAGCTCAAACGGGTTTTGGGAGGGAGTTAGACTCCGGTTGATTAGGATCTCAGTGTTTATTCGGGTTCAGGGTTCATGAATTAGGGTTTCAGTGTTCAGGGTTTTGGAACTAAGTGTTTACGATTTAGGGTACTCATGATGCAGAGGTGGTGAGGCGGTTGTAAATGCCTTTGGGCTTTCTCCAGGCGAACGACGCTCACGGCTCATTCTGAGGGCTTAGGGTTTAGTGTTTTTCCATCCCCGGCCGACTGCCCAAGCCTGGTTTAGGGTTTAGGGTTTTTCGGGTTTAGGGTGCTTCGCGGAGAGCTCGGAATTCATGGCGGACGACCTGTATAGCCAGTGTACCGTGAGCTCGCTGAGTTTTTGCACCGGCGCATCGAGGCCAGAGGCCCCCAAAGCCTCTTGCAAAAAGGGTGCGAAGGTCCGCCTCTAGTCCTTCAAGCTAAGGAACCGGACAAGCACAAAAATAAAATTAAACCCCAAAAATAGAAGATAATGATCACAAATGAATATGCAAACTAGAAATGCGCATATGAAAAGTTCGTCATGTTGGGTGTCTGAGGAAGTTTGTCCTCCCTGTGCCCAAATCAAGTAGAGCCCCACGGCTCTTCAGATGGCTTGCTGATGTGGCGGTCAAGTTGAGCTCAGGGATTCCGAAACCTAAGTTGCGCGAGAGTCGAAAGCCCTAAAGCCACAAGCAGAACGGCGGCAGGGCGGTGCGCTTGCCGTGGCTGGGGCGCATCAACAGCCCTGCTGGCGCTGCCGGCAGCTACGGCTTCCAGACGACTGAAGGCCCTTTGAAGCTTGTAGGGTTGCTGGTGTTTACGCGAATATAGGGTTTAGAGGGTCCACATGAGCTTTTAGGGTTTGTTGGGTTTCAAGGGCTTTTGGGGTCTGTAGGGTTTGTAGGGTTTCTATATAGCAGGCTTGCAATAGGGCATTTATGGTTCGGTAGGCCCTTGCGCAGAGTCGGGGCCTGGGGGCGCCGAAGGTTGCAGGCTTTGGGTTAGGTCTGTGAGCTCTTGGGCTCACTTGGAGGCGTTTCCTCACTTGCTTGTTCTTTGGGTTGGAGTCAACGTCCACATCATAAACTCCAAGCCAAACAGAAGGTGCCAACAAAGAAAGGGAGCATGCACATCTGAATAGGAATTCTATATGGACTCCTGGATCCTGCCCCCAGCACAGGGTACATGAGTGCTTTTCTTGGGGTACCCCTCATGGTGGTAAAGGGTTCGCTTAGCAACGCTTGTTTGGACCACTTGGCAACATGTTTTCTTGGGTTCCGGGAGTCCTGGGCAGCAAACCCTGAACCCTAAACCCTGATGCTTGGCTGCCCGCCCGTGAAAACCCAGCTTAACCCCCTGACAAGGCACACCTGTAAACCCAGATGGGAAACCCTAAGCCCTAAACCCTAAACCCTAAACCCTGGGAAACCCCTGAACCTTTGTTGTTCAGGATGTTGCTGGAGTTTATGATTGGCCTCTTTCCTCAGTGCATCAAAAGCCTCTAGGCCCCACATCCCTCGGAAACTCATGTGGCCAGTTCTATAAATTGGGGTCCCTTTTTGGGTACCCTAAATAGGAGGGGCCGCCTTATAATAAGGACCCAAAAATGGACCATAACTTAGAGAAATCACCATGTCGTGTCCCTGCAAGGACCGGCGCCTCACGTCAGCCAGAAGTATCCGGCAGCTAGAGGTGCCAATAGCGCTTGAGGATTCTTGGGCCTGGGGCCAAGGCTTCAAGGGTTTTAAGGAGGTATGGTATACCAGAACGCCGAATAGTATAGTAGTACCCTATTCCCGTATTGCTGGGTTGAGGGCGACTAGATTCCTAGTAACCTACTTCTAGGGGGGATTGAGAATGGATCTTAAATTCTTATGGATCCTCATCCCTGTATAGCACTAAGAACCCATCGAAATTCCGGAATCAAGGGGGAAAGAGTTTAGGGTTCGTAGGGTAAGGGTTTAGGATTTTGAGGGTTCAGGGTGCTAAAGTTCTTTTCAGGCCGGCAGGGTTTCGGGCGTGGCGTCACGGCGGCTCGAGATGGGTCTAGGGGAAATTTGGGGCCCCTGCAAATTTGTTTGAGCCCTACAACCCTAAACCCTAAGCCCTAGACCCTAACCCTAAACCCTAAACCCTAAACCCTGAACCCTGAACCCTGAACCCTGAACCCTGAACCCTGAACCCTAAACCCTAAGCTGCAAACCTCCCACTCGGAGGCTCCGACTGCAGGGTGGGCCCGGCCGAGTGAGGCCGAGCGCGCGCTGCTCCTGAGCACGCTTCGGCGGGGCGGATGGCGGGGTGGGGTTTAGGGTAGGGTTCAGGGTTTAGGGTTTAGGGTTTAGGGTTTAGGGTTTAGGGTTTAGGGTTTAGGGTTTAGGGTTTAGGGTTTAGGGTTTAGGGTTTAGGGCTTGGGGTGATTTAGGAGCCGGAGGGGAAGGGAAGAGGGTTCCCGCGGCAGCTCTGCTGCTGCGCGCTTTTTGAGGATTGAAGGTGGGCAACCCCCAAATTGGGACCCCAAGTCCCTTATACCCACAAAAGATGATACTCCTTCCCGTTTTTCGGGTTTAGGGTTGAGGGTTTAAAGGGCTAGGACCCAGAGTAGGCCCTTATTTCCCTTGTTGCAGGGTTTGGGTGCCTTCAAAGCCCCTTTAAACCCAAAAGGGGCACCCGGTTCATTCCTGGGATACTCGTGGGTCTAGTTGAGCTTGCCATGGAAACGTGCCACACTGCATACTTTCAAGGCATCACCAAGTCCACAAGTCACCTTACAGTTCTGTATACCGGATACGAGAATGCTTCAGCATGGGTGCTTTGGTAGAGCACGCTGCAGTACCGGTCTTCTGAAGGTTTGAAACGCAGCATTTCGGGTCCTATAAGCTGGTGTTCCCATTCATAAAGAGGCAACAACTCCAGGATGATTGCCCCAAGTCCTTTCGGAGGCTCATTGGCGTCTTTGATCCTCCATTCATGGACCCTCTACCCACAAATCCGGCTCAAGACATTAGATTTGCGAAAACTGCCTTCGTCATGTCTTTTATATACATATGTGTATATATATATATATATATGTACCGGTGCACAATTCTAAATCAACCCTTATCTGCCCTGCAGGTCGCCTGAACAATCGGTCCTTGTCGCAGACGGCCACCAGCTCCTGGCAAAGGAGTTTGAGCCTTTTCAGAAAAGCGAGCTTGTTCTGGAGCACGAGGCCCCACAGAGGTATCGACGAAGCCCCAAATTCAACAATCCTAAACTCTAAACCTTGACCCTGAACCCTAAACTCGAAACCTGCTAGCTGCTAGCTTGAACCCGATAAAGGGTGCTTGGAGGGTCTGCTTTTGGGTCTGAGGACTGCTGTGTCGTGGGGTAGAAATCCGGCCTATATAGGTTACTTCATGGACAGCTTACCGCCCCGCCCCTCCTCTACCCCCCCCACTCCTCCACACAAAGCTCTTAGTGAGCATGGATGCTTGCTTTCCTGAATCGGGAGACTTCTAGTGCATTTGTTGCAAAGCACTTGCTAAGCACTCGCGAATAAGCACTCGCTAAGCGCTCGCAACGCGCTCGGTAGGCTTTCGGTAGGCTCTCCGCAGATGCTCGATTGCTCGAGCAGCTGCTGAGGCCGTGCCGAGTGTCGAGGGCTTGCTGAGTGCTTGCTAAGAGCACACTAGCCGCTCGATGGGGGGGGGAGGGTGGGGTACACCGGGGGGGGGGGGGGGGGGAGGGTAAGCCGTCCATGCTTACTCCCCCTTCCCCCAGTTGCACGCAAGATCATGCCGGCAACAGCTTTAGTCTCACGTTTTGGGGCACTGGAAGAGATTTCAGGATCAGGTTCGGGCCCTGACTGGAAAGCTCGATCAGGCACACGGGGCAGGGGGTTGAGTATGGGGCATGCACCCTCTGAGCCCTCAACCCCTAAACCCTCTATAAACCCAACAACCCTAAACTCCCCTGAGCCCTACAGCCTTCAGCATGAAAACCCTAAATCCTGCAAGCCCTAAGATCTCTAAACCCCAAACTTCGAAGTCTTGGACCATGGGTTTGAGACACTTCAGGATCGCCAGAGCCCCCTCCGACTGAAGGGCCTGAGTCTTGGCAGACGTTTGGGGTTTAGGGTTTAGGGTTTAGGGCTTGGCCGCAGTAGCACTAAACACACATGAACTCTTCATTGCTCACAGTGCGTGATTGCAAGTTTACACGTGTATACACACCCAAAAACACGTGAACAAAGTAAATGAAAAACATACATATAGAGATACATATATATATATATACATATATATATATATGTATACATATGAACATCCATAACCATTCACGTACTACATTCAACATATGCAGTTCATACTTCATATATTTTATATTCGATACACATCTATCTATCGACGTATGCATGCTCAAGAAGTTGAATCGAGCCGACTGGAAGCTCAAAGACTTAAAGAGTTTTTCAGCCCAAGGTACCTGTACACGGCATGAGGTCAGGTTAAGTTTTAAGGTTTAGGGTTTAGGGCTGCTAGAGGAATTAGGGCGAGGTAAGCAGTGGTAAGGAGACCTCCCGCACAAAGGGAAGACACGTTTTTGAAGTGTAAGATGTGCTCTGCACTTTTTGCTGCTGCCTTTTGACGTGCTCCTATCTCACCTGCGTGTGCTAGCCCGTTTCCCAAACCCGTTTCTCATGTCGAAGCTACTCTGCATCCCAACCTTTCACAGCTTCAGCGCTACATCATGGCAAACCCTAAGCCCGAAACCCGAAACCCCCAAAAGCCCACCTAACAAAGAGCTCCTGAGGCTTCCGAAGTTTTGAAAAACAGCCTTGTATGTTTCGCAGGGAGTCGGCGAACAGCGGTGTAGACGTGTAGGGCTTGAGCTTGGAGGATGGTTTCTAGGGTTCAGGGTTCAGGGTTTAGGGTTTAGGGTTTAGGATTTAGGGTTTAGTGTTTAGGGTTTAGGGTTACTTGAATTGCTTCTTGTGTTCAGCCGCATGCTTCCTGTCGGTGCAGACACTGAGGACGGACGACTGGCCTCTTGTCCAAGACAGCTTGGACGCTGTTCTGGACAAGTTTGAGCCTTGGGCAAACAGCAGAACAAAAAGTCAAACTTGACAGGTTAGGAACCGTGCTCGATTCGCCAGCAGGCGTGGTGAATCTGGGACATGGCATGAAAGACACGGCGTTTAGGTAGAGCTCGCAGACTACAGTAGCCTATATGTTGCCGAGCACACCTTAATGTAAGAACATCTTCTTGCACAAAGAACATGATTGAGCCGAGGTGCCTTCGACATCACCAGACACCCGCAGACCTCTCCTCCAAATGCTCATGCAAACACGCAGAGCACCGCACAAAATCATCCACCCCCACCCCCCCCCCTTTCCGGGTAAGAAATGCGAAGCCCGAGCCCCTTGAACCCAAACAATCGGGTTTAGGGTTTAGGGTTTAGGGTTTAGGGTTTAGGGTTTAGGGTTGGCCCAAGGATGGCCTCAACTTCCGGCTCCGCACAGCGACGACGCTGCACGAGCCGCCGGGTCGAAGATTGTTGGACGTGGTTCCGGGGCTTAGGGTTTAGGGTTTAGGGTTTGGGGTTTGGGGTTTAGGGTTTAGGGTTTAGGGTTCAAGGTCGAAACACAGAAGCCTGTCGCAAAAGGGTTTAGGCTTAGGGTTGCACCCAGAAATGGGCTAGGGTTACTAGGCTTTATATAGTTTAGGGTTAGGGGTTTAGGGACAGAGTGGGCGTAGTGTCTTTTCCTGGCAGTTGTACCGCAGTCCAGCTGCGAAAGGGACTGTAGCAAGATGTTGGTTTGAGATTTGCGCATTCGATTGTTCGGGGAGATGAAGGCGGGGGGGGGGGGGGGTGTTGGGGGGGGTGGCTTCGGGTCTAGTGTTTACTGAGGGTCTGGAGGGCAGCACTGGCTTGCCAGATGTCTTGAGCTGCGAGGCTCGAAGCCGAGCAAAGAAAAGCAGCATTTAGAAGTTCAAGGCCTTCAAGCAAAGCCCGAAACCCTAAAACCCTATATCCGCCCTCAGCCCCGTGGGTAGGTTTTTGAGCCCCAAAACCCTAGACCCTAAACCCTACAGCCTAAAACCTAAACCCTAAACCCCAAACCCTAAACCCTAAACCCTAAACCCTAAACCCTAAACCCACCTTTGTTCTTTGAATCAGCATCTTTGGCGCCCAGGTACGGATTCGTTGGGCCATCGGACGGCCAGGCCTCTGGGGCTACAAGTCCTTGCACCAAAGGGTTTAGGGCATAATTTTGAGTTTTTTCGTATTATATTTGCTAAGAAACAGCAGTTTCCTTAGGGATACTTGGGCGATTTTGAATTTTTGGGGTACTATATTTGCCGAGAAACAGCAAAATGTGTGCTTAAGTTTCTTTGTAAAGAGCCTTAAGTGCCGCGGTTTGGGGGGCTCGGTGAAGTTTCTTGTCGCTAGCAGAACCCTTCGGTCCTTCTGTGAGAGCACTGTGTGGCTTCAGGTTTAGGGGTTTAGGGTTTAGGGTTTAGGGTTTAGGGTTTAGGGTTTAGGGTTTAGGGTTTAGGGGTTAGGGGTTAGGGGTTAGGGGTTTAGGGTAGTAGATCACCACCCAACTATCTCACTCTTCCATCTCCTCACAAGGCCCAACCTACAGCAACAAAAATGCGCCGCAGAAAGGCCGAAAGACCAGAGCCCACCCTAAACCCTAAACCCTAAACCCTAAACCCTAAACCCTAAACCCTAAACCCTAAACCCTAAACCCTAAACCCTCAGCCCAAGGTGAAGCTGCGAGACTACTTCAGCTCAGACTTCACCGACTGTGGCTCCATCATCTTCGCCACTCCGCCCTTCTTCTTGCTGGCTCAGTGGTGCACTTTTGCATGTTTCTGGAACAAGGTTCCCTGTAACTAGGGTTTAGGGTTTAGGGTTTAGGGTTTAGGGTTTAGGGTTTAGGGTTTAGGGTACCAGCCCACCAAGAGAAGGTTACTGGGCTACCAAGTCTTGCTTTCTACAGGGCTTGTAGGATTTAGCTTCCGAAAGGGCTTGAGTTCTTGCTCGCGCAAGAAGAGTCGAACTTGCAAGTACGTCCCCCCATGAGCCCTCATTCCTATCCCTAAACCCTCTCTTTCATATAATAATTTAAACTTTAATGGGGAACGTGGCCATTGGCAAAAAAACCGTGGCCATTGGCAAAAAAGCCGTGGCCATTGGCAAAAAAGCCGTGGCCATTGGCAAAAAAGCCGTGGCCATTGGCAAATTCGCCAATGGCCACGGGAAAGTTGCCAATGGCCACGGCTTTTTTGCCAATGGCCACCAATGTCATTAAGGTTGGTCGCCAAAATGGGTTTTTCAAACCCAATTCGCACAAAATGCCCCCCAACCTTAATGGGGAACGTGGCCATTGGCAAAAAAGCCGTGGCCATTGGCAACTTTTCGGGCTTTTTGCCAATGGCCACGGCTTTTTTGCCAATGGCCACGTTCCCCATTAAGGTTGGGCCCCAACCTTAATGGGGGCCGGGGCCATTGGCAAAAAAGCCGTGGCCATTGGCAAAAAAGCCGTGGCCATTGGCAAGTGGCATTTGCCAATGGCCACGGCTTTTTTGCCAATGGCCACGGCTTTTTTGCCAATGGCCACGGCTTTTTTGCCAATGGCCACGGCTTTTTTGCCAATGGCCACGGCTTTTTTGCCTTTTTTTTGCCCCCCACCCCCCCCTCACCCCCCCACCCCCCCCCCCCCCCCCACCCCCCCCCACCCCCCCCCCCCCCCCCCCCCCCCCCCCCCCACCAACCCCCCCCCCCCCCCCCCACCCCCCCCCGACCCCCCCCCCACCCCCCCCCACCACCCCCCCCCCACCCCCCCCCCCCCCCACCCCCCCCCCCCCCCACCGCCCACCCCCCCCCCCCCCCCCACCCCCCCCCACCCCCCCCACCCCCCCCCACCCCCCCCCCCCTGCCCCCCCTACCCCCCCCCACCCCCATGCCCCCTTCCCTCTTCTGGCCCAGACCCCCATTCTGGGCTTGAAAACCTGATTCTGAGCCAGATCCAGATGAAGGCTTTGCGGGGCCGGGAATGCGGCGGCCCCTTCTTAGTGTTTCTCATCTTGGGTGGTCCGAGGGCGGGGTGGGGAAAAGCAACTTCCGGACCCCCATTCTGGGGTTGGAAACCTGGATGAGGGCTTCGCAAGCAAGAGAGAGAACGAATACGGGTAGTTGGTTCTAGGGTGGGTTGGGGATTGGCTCGAACTGGAATGGTTAGAGGGTGGGGTGGGGGGAAAACAAAACATTTTTTGTCAATCCGGACCAACACTTTTGGCTACCTTCGGTCTGGGGAAAGCAAGCGCGAAGACAAGAGGCATGCGACAAAACCGACGAGCACGAAGGGAGGGGACATACGACAAACCCTAAGAGCGCGAAGGGAAGGGACATGCGACGAATCTGTAGACCTTTCATCAAACCATACGAGCACGAAGGGAGTGGACATACGACAAGCCCTACGAACACGAAGGGAGGCATACGACAAACCCTAAGAGCACGAAGGGAGAGGGCGTACGACAAACCTGTAGACCTCTCGTCAAACCCTACGAGCACGAAGGGAGGGGACATACGACAAACCTCGAAATAAACCCGTACATTTCTCAATGTTTTAGGATTCTCTGCAAGCAGAAGGAAAGGGACATACGACAAAGCCGACGAGCACGAAGGGAGGGGACATACGACAAACCCTAAGAACACCAAGGGAGGGGACGTACGACAAACCTGTAGACCTCTCATCAAACCCTACGAGCACGAAGGGAGGGGACATACGACAAACCCTACGAGCACGAAGGGAGGGGACATACGGCAAACCTCTGAAAATACAATCTCAGTTTCTTAATTCTTGGGATTCTTTGCAAGAAGACGAAGAGGGACACACGACAAAGCCGACGAGCACGAAGAGAGGCGACATACGACAAAATCTAAGAGCACGAAGGGAGGGGACGTGCGACAAACCTGTAGACCTCTCATCAAACCCTACGAGCATGAAGGGACGGACATACGACAAACCCTACGAGCACGAAGAGAGGGGACATACGACAAACCTCTAGGCCTCTCATCAAACCCTACGAGCAGGAGCCAACATGAGGCGAGGTCACCGGGGCACTAATTGGAAAGCAACCATGTGGAAGCCAGGCAGCTTAAAGTGTGCCAAACACAATCAACAAGACGGCCAAAAATAGGCAGGGTCACCGGGGAAAACGACACGAGCAAAGTGAATATGAGCAGAGAGAGAGAACGAATACGAGTAGACTGACATCGAGCAGAGAGAGAACGAATACGAGCAGAATGAATACGAGCAGAAAGAGAACGAGTACGAGCAGACTCAGTACGAGCAGAAAGACAGCGAAAACGAGCGGACTGAAATCGAGCAGAGAGAGAGAACGAACACGCGCAGAAAGAGCACGAACACGAGCAGAAAGAGAACGAACACGAGCAAAATGAATATGAGCAGAAAGAGAACGAATACGAGCAGATTGACATCGAGCAGAGAGAGAACGAATACGAGCAGAATGAATACGAGCAGAAGAGAACGAGTACGAGCAGACTCAGTACGAGCAGAAAGACAGCGAAAACGAGCGGACTGAAATGGAGCAGAGAGAGAACGAATACGAGCAGCAAAAGCACAAATACGAGCAGAAAGAGAACGAACACGAGCAAAATGAATATGAGCAGAAAGAGAACGAATACGAGCAGAATGATTACGAGCAGAGAGAGAACGAAGACGAGCAGACTGAAATCGAGCAGAGAGAGAGAGAGAGAACGAATACGAACAGAATGAATACGAGAAGAAAAACAACGAAAACGAGCGGACTGAAATCGAGCAGAGAGAGAACGAATACGAGCAGAATGAATACGAGCAGAACGAGAACGAACACGAGACGAGCAGATCAGAAAAAGAACGAATACGAGCAGAATGAATACGAGCAGAAAGAAACGCATACGAGCAGAATGGAAACCAAGCAGAATGACAAAAAACACGAGCAGAATGAATAAATGAGGTTGGAGGACAGGGCTTGCTGAGGAAAAATTTGAACTTTATATTTCTTAATGTTTTGGGATTCTCTGGGTGGGTGGGTTTTTTTCTAGAGTCCAGACAGAGGCTCTACTAGAGATTGCTCGATCCAGAGCTGCTGAACCCTAAACCCTAAACCCTAAACCTCAAACCCTAAATCCTGCACGAACCCGAAATCCAGAAAACCAGCGCCCTCCTGGAACTGCGCACCCTTGTAGCCAAGGCTCATCCTGTGGTCCGAAACTTTGAGAACCTTGAACCCAGGGTTTAGGGTTTAGGGTTTAGGGTTTAGGGTTTAGGGTTTAGGGTTTAGGGTTTAGGGTTTAGGGTTTAGGGCCCTTTAAACCCTGGAGGCAACAAGAAAAGAAGCTATGAGAACCTGAGCTTTAACAATATACCTTAAACCCTAGATTCCCCTTTAGGGGTTTCCGAAATTCGGGGTACCTTCTTGGGGTCCTTAGAAGGGAATCCTACGATTTGGGGGTCTTTATATTGGGTGTCCCCGATTTCGTAAACCCCCGTATAAGCTCCGCGCGCGCGTGCGGGGGGGGGGGGGGGGAGTTTGGGAGCACCTTAGGAGAACGACTTTGTGAACACCTTACCGTTTCTGGGCCGCGAGTTCGAAGTGCCGGAGCTGCTAGCTGCCGTGAACCTGGGCTTCGATTAAACTAACTAGGTTTAAGGGTTTAGGGTTTAGGGCAAGGGTTTGGGGGTTTGAACCTGCGCTTTTGAAAACGTTTCTTTACGTTTCGGATTTGGGGCTCTTTGGTTTTGGCGAGGTGGGTCAAGTTTGCACTCAGCACTGCAGTTTCGAGTTCAGTTCTAGTAGCCGCAGCGTTTCAAAGATGCAAGTACGGCAAGCAAGGCAGGCAGGCAGGGCCCTAAAACCCTATAAACCCTAAACCTTAAGCCCTACACCCGATACCCTAAACCCTCTTGGAATGTTGTCGAAAGGGACTACGTTCGTATCACGAAGACCGCTGACGAACCAACCCTTACACCCTGGGCTAGGAGTTTAGGGTTCGAGGGGCCAAAGGCCTCTAACTCATCATCAGACTCGAACCTTCTTTCCTACTAACTCTGACCACCCTAAACCCTAAACCCTAAACCCTAAACCTTAAACCGTGCACCTCATAGTTTGCAGTTTTGGGGGCCTGGGCTTCTTGATGGCTCCAGACGACAGGAACTTGGTCGTGTCCCCCGAATACACCCTAAGCCCGAAACCGCTAGCCCCTCACCTCGTGATTCTGACCCTAAGCCCTACCGGTTTAGGGTTTAGGGTTTAGGGTTTAGGGTTTAGGGTTTAGGGTTTCTGACCTTCCAAGGCAGGGCAAACCTCTCTTTAGTGCTGGCCGCCGGGACACTGGCGTGGGCTTCCACCGGCACGAGGAGAGGTCTCGAACTCGCTATGAAACCTGGGTAGTGGAGTACCTTTTGTATCGGGCTGTCGACGCCCTACTGTATACACAATCCCAAAAAAAACTCTCGAACCGGGGTTGGTCAGAAAAAAGTGAGGGGTATGAGGAAGTGGTTGGATGAAGGGCGTGGATGATGGCTCTTGTTGCTTTGGCCAGGCTTATGCACACGGCCCTAGTCTCAAACCCTGATTCTCTCAATTTCCTCAGGGAGGGAAGCGCGTTTGGGAAGTCACGTTCCTATAGCTAGAGCTCCCACCAGATGTGCCGCGCTGCATAGGAAAAATCTGTAACCTGAACCCCCAAAGCATCTTCAGCTTCTGTTTGTGTTTTGGGTTGCTGTGCGACGAGCGAGCTACCTTCCCTGATAACAACCTGAGTGCGTGGATAGGCACGTTGCCAAGAAAGCTGTTCAACCTTCCCCAGCCCCCCCGCCCCAACCCAACAACAAAAAGGAGGGGCGTTGTGCTTAGGGTTTAGGGTGCCCAAACTCAAAATTTCCCTACTACTTGACACTTCGGCGATTGAGGATGCATGTCCCAGAAAGCTTATACCCTAAACCCTAAACCCTAAACCCTATAGTTACTTACAAGTTGTTCGGGCCGGCTTCAGGAGGTCCAGGGTTGAATGCATGCCTGGGTTCGGTTCTTCACAAGTCAGGAAACTCTAACTTAAAAAAAAACCCGAACCACCCTAACCCCTATAAGCCCTAAACCCTAAACTCCGGGGAAACTCAACTGGGAGAGGAAAGCTGGTTGGCACAAGTGCGTGGTCACAAAGTATGGCTGCTGCTGCCGGCAGCTGGGTAGTGTGGAGACTGCTTCTTTGTTTTCTTTGCTGGGGTGGGGGGGCGGGAGGGGGCGGATGCAATTTTGGCCTGCAAGCGCAGTTCCAGTGAAGTTAGTATGGGTTTAGGGGCTTAGGGTTCAAAGTTTCTAAGGGTTCTGAAACCCTAAACCCTGAACTCTAAACCCTAAGCCCTAAACCCAAGCACTGAAGCCCCGAAACCCGACGGGGCCGCTCGGGCAAGCAGGGCTGGTGAGCTCAACCCCACTCGACAGCTGAAGCATTTTCTGGGAGATCATCTTTGTGTATGGAGCCGGGCGGGGGGGCGGGGGGGGGGGGGGGGGGGGGGTTGATTTAGTTTGGGAGGTCTGCAGTTTCCGTTTCGGGTTTAGGGTTGGGTTTGTCCAGACCCTAAACTTGGATCCAAGAAGCCGCAATCATTTCATGCCCTCTTCCTTCGCACCTTATAAGCCCTAGTCCCGGATCATTCGCCCGACCACCACCCTCAAATCAAAGGCAACTGCCAGGTCAAAGACCTCAAGCCCCCTAAGGTCTTAAGCGCGAAATAAAACCTTCAAGCCCCATAAAGAACCCTAAGCCCCAAGCCTCAAGCCCTGTAAAACCTAAAACCCTCAACAGCTCATGCTCCCAAACCTCGAACCTTCCTTAAACCCTAAGACCCTAAACCCGAAGACTCGAAACGCCTGTAGGGTTTAGGGTTTAGGGTTTAGGACTTAGGGTCACGCAGAGCCCGTGTGGTGCCCAACATTCCTTGTCATGCAATTTTTCCTTGTTCGCAGCCAGTATGCGACTGCCGCTAACCCCGAATCTCTATAAAGGATGTGAGAAAAGTCGTGCCAGTGTGAACGCACCACTGTAGAAGCTGTCTAGTGTCAAGGGGGCAGCTTCCTTGTGCAGTGGTGCAAGCAAGGCTACACTGTGACAGGGTGCACTGACCCTGTTGGTACTGGCAACTGACCGTTGCGAGCACATCGACGCTAGATGGGCCAATCGTCTCGCTACTGCTGAGGATGGTTGCAACGCAGTTCATCATCTTGTAGATGGGTCAAGAGCAGTTCTGACCACTGCAGACTTGTTGCTGCTGGACCACTAGTTCACGAGGTTCCTTCCTCGACCCTTGGCGCGGTGGGATCAACTTGTTTGGCGGTCAAGGAGGACTACGTCGACAGTGACAGAGTTGACGTCCTCTTCACTCATCCCGACGGTGTCCTTCCTTGGACAAGGGCCCATGATTCGGGCGAACGGGCACCTGAGTTCGAGGCACTCAGCAGCCCGAACCCCAAAACCCGAATTCCTAAGCTTTAAACCCTATAAACCCTAACCCTAAACCCGAAACCCTAAACCGTAAACCCTATTCAATCCTGAACCCTCCACCCTCAGCTCTTGAACACTGAATCAGACGTAGCAGAGGAAGCTTCCGAGCGCCCAGAAGACCGACCCCCGTGGCAGCAGCTTGGAGCGCGGACTTCTTCGGGTTAAGGGTTTAGGGCTATAGGGTTTAGGGTTTAGGGTTTAGGGTTTAGGGTTTAGGGTTTAGGGTTTAGGGTGGTCTTGAGGGTCGTGAGTTTGGGGTTTGAATGTTTTATGGTCAGTTCACTTACAATCCCAGCTCCTGCCACCCTCCAAAGCCTTAAACCCCCGGTCTTCAAGCCCATACCTCGATCCCTAAAATCCTGCGAGTGAGCTGGGGGTGGTGGACTACTTCCATTCCGAGGGAGGGAGGGGGGGTGGCTGATGAATCAGAGGACCGGATTTCGGGTCTCGTGCCTGAACCTTCAAAGCTGTGAGCCCTGAACCCTTAACCCTTTAAACCTTAAACCCGAAGCCCTAAACCCTAAACCTTAAACCCTAAACCCTAAACCCTAAACCCTAAACCCTAAACCCTAAACCCCAAACCCCAACCAAGACCAGGTATCTCCAGCACCCTCCGCAGGGCCTCCAGGCAAGGTGCGGACATCAACTCGAAGAACCTAGCCCCTGGTTTAGGGTTTAGGGTCTATAGGGTTTAGGGTTTAGGGTTTCGGGTTTAGGGTTTAGGGTTTAGGGATTCGAGTTTTAGGGATTACAGAATATAGAACCCTCATTCCCTCAGTCCCTACTAAGAACCAGCCAGCCTACAGGGCCATAGGGCTTTGGTTAAACCAGCTCAGGGCTTTAGGTTTAGGGTTTAGGGTTTGGGGTTTGGGGTGCAGGTCGGAAGTCATGAAATTAGGCTCAGAGGGCGTATCTCTGGTGACGGCCATGACTGCCGGCTCAACCCTGTGACGCAACAAATGCCAAAAAAACACGAAACACAACGAAAGCAACCAGCCTGCGCCCCATCAGAAGCTCCCTCTCCACTTAGACTTCAGACTCCGCTTCTCAACCCACAGCGGCCTGTTAACTCACCCTAAACCTCATAAACCCCTAGACCTTCTCCCCTAAACCCTAAACCCTAAACCCTAAACCCTAAACCCTAAACCCCCGAAACCTCGCAAGTAGATAAAGCGCTGGAGAGGTGTGCACGGCTGCGCCTGGCGAGGCCGGTCTTGATACCAGATTTTGACCGTTCAGGGTTTAGGGTTTAGGGTTTGCGGTGGGGGGGTTTAGGGTTTAGAGCTGTGTTAAGAGCTCTTCGGCTTATACATGCTACCCTCAGAACTCCATGACCTAGCATGTGCGTTGGATCTTCAAAACCCTCTGAGTAACAGGCAAATATTTATAGGGTCCTTATCAGGGAGGGGGGGGTTCATAGGGGGCCTAGGGAACCTTCCGGAGCCTTAGGGAGTAGTGGGGAGCACTAGGGAACCTTGACTTACATAACCCCCTTGAACCCCCATGCCCTTTAAGGACCCTACGAAATACCCAAGAAGGGATATGTACACAAACCTAGCTTGGGGACCAAATGACCCTAAAAGGGTTTGGGGAGTTGCCGCGGCCTGCTTCGCCAGAGGGTCCGTTTGTAGTACCATTATGGAATTAGGTACCCAGAAGCCATACGAAATAGGGTTTGGGGGTACCGAACTCCCTAGGTTGGCCCTTGGCGACTTTTACATTTTCCCTTCTTTGGGTTTTAAGAGGATCATTTTGAGGAATGTCTTTCAGAGGGTTTTGGGGGCCATCCTCGTTCCATAATAGCTAAAACCCTAAACCCTAAACCCTAAACCCTAAACATTCTGGGTTTCTATGGCCACGAAACCTGAACTCCCCAAGACCAGGAGGCCGGGCACCTGAATGTCTGGCCTTTTGAATTCAAGGCCAGTCCTTCCTATAAACCTCTAACCCTAAACCCTAAACCCTAAACCCTAAACCCTGTTCAGCCAGGAGGTCGTTGGATTTCAAGGGCCAGGCCTCTTCAGCTAAAGGCCAAGCTCTAGAAATCCTAGTCCCAATGGGCCTGGGATTTCATGGGCTTGGCCTCCTGGCTTAACGGGCCGAGAGACCGTAATCTTCAACGGTTTGGGGGGGGGGGGGGGGGGGGGGGGGTTTAGGGTTTAGGGTTTATGTTTAGGGTTTAGGGATTGGGGATTAGGGGTTTAGGGTTTAGGGTTTAGGGAACCAAGTTCTTGCCAGCCGGCGCAGGTTATGTTCGTTCCCAGTGGGTGGTGGCATGCCACCTGGACTCCTGGACGGCACTTGGATTCGGGTTTAGAGTTTCCAGGCCTTAAGACTGGTAACTCTGAGGTTGCACCCCGTGAATATCCTCCTATCTGGCCCTTAAACTTTATATACCTGAAGGATCTTTTACAATGCTCCCCAAAACCCAAGGGTACAACCTTAAGGGTCCAACAGCCCGGGTTCAAGAATGAGTGTCAGTGTACAGCGCACGCGCGATTCCTGGTTTCTGAAGAAGTCGTCCTTAGAAGGCGCCTCTTCCAAGGCCGCGAAGTAGAACTAGGAAAGTATCCTTTGAAAAGATTGCAGGAACTTGCACTTGGGGAGTGGGTGGGGTTGGGGGCTAACCCCAAACTCCAAAAGCCCCAGACCCGACCCCCTCCGGCCCCACCACCAAAAGTCAGAAGTGTTCATGAAACCGAAAGCTTCTCAAGCTTAGAACCTTTAAACTCCTCACCGTATACCAACACTCATGCCACACCAACACCTGAACCCTAAACCCTAAACCCTCAACTTTAAGGTCCAAGAACCCTATCGCCCAAAGTTTTTCGTCTGAGGAATCTGGACGAGGTGACTCTGGCCGTGCCTTGCCTGTCAAGTGGAACGCAGCTTCTGCTCGGGAGGGGGGGGGAGGGGTTGGGGACCGGCTTAGGTTGTGGGTGTAGAGTTTTGGGTAAGGCTTTGAAAGTTTAGGGTTCTAAGGGTTCGAGGGTTTTCGGGCTTAAGGTTCTGAGGGTTTTGGGTTTAGGGTTTAGGGTTTAAAGGCTTGAAGGTTTCGGCACGAAGGTGTTTTTATCCCCTAAACCCCACCCACACCCCTCCTCCCCATCGTCCTTTTGTCCTGCTTTCCCGTGCCCTTCCCACGTGCCCTAAACTCAGGGCCTAGGCCGCCCCTCTACAGAGGGGTAAGCCCTTCGACCTCTATGGCGGGAGTCGACCCAGACCGCTTGCCCGCCTCCTGCAGCCCGGAGGTCGGTAGCACCCACAATGGGCCCGGTACCGGAACACGTTCTCTTCCGGGACCCCCCCCCCCCCCCCTTCCTTGTGCCAGAAGGTGGCTGGCATTTTCGGGGGCCAATCCCGAAGCTGGCCCCCCCTGGCCACCTGACCCCTCTTCGGACCCGCTCTGACCTGGCCCCCACTGCCTTGGCGGCTGCTCTGAGCCCTTGCTTTTCTTCTTGGAGCCAATGTGGGCTGGTCTGAGCCCTCGCTTTTCTTATTGGGGCCAATGTGGGCTGGTCTGAGCCCTTGCTTTTCTTATTGGGGCCAATGTGGGCTGGTCTGAGCCCTTGCTTTTCTTACTGGGGCCAATGTGGGCTGGTCTGAGCCCTTGCTTTCCTTACTGGGGCCAATGTGGGCTGGTCTGAGCCTTCGCTTTTCTTATTGGGGCCAATGCGGGCTGGTCTAAGCCCTTGCTTTTCTTATTGGGGCCAATGTGGGCTGGTCTGAGCCCTCGCTTTTCTTATTGGGGCCAATGTGGGCTGGTCTGAGCCATCGCTTTTCTTATTGGGGCCCCTGACTTCCTTGAACCGGTGCCCTTCACTTCATCCACAGCCGGCTGGTCCCTGACTGGGTGCCGAGCCTGCCCCTCTGAAACTTGCGGCATCCCTGAAACTGCCTAAGTTTTTAGAAGTGGGCTGTTGTCTGAGTTTAGGCCTAAACCCTAAAAGGAATAGGTTTGGGTGGCTTTGCCGCCTTGGACGGCGTGGGGTGGTAGAAAAGTGTTAGATGGCCCTCCACAATCGGGCCAATGCTGCTTTTCGCACCTCACGAAGCTTTCGAGCTTGTTCCGAAACCTAACCTTCACAGCATCTACGCTGTCACAGCAAACCCTAAACCCTAAACCCTAAACCCTAAACCCTAAACCCTAAACCTTAAACCCTAAACCCTAAACCCTAGGTCGGCTGGGAGGGAAGTCCCGCAGGGGAGCCCACCGAGGCTGGGGCTGGTTGGGGGGGTTGGGGCATCGGTAGTTTCTAAAGCGCAGGGTTAGGGTTTGGGGTTTAGGGTTTAGGGTTTAGGGTTTGAGTATATCCTAAACTATACACCCCAGAATTGTTGGGTGGCCGAAGGGTCGTTGGGCTTTGAAGAAGGGGGGGGGGGGGGGGGAGCGCTAGGCCGAGTGTGGGGGGCATCTTCTCAGCAGTCCTGAACACAACCCGCCCCAAACCCTGCAAATTGGCAGGATACTGTCGGATAAGGTTTCCTGAAGTATGGGGTACACATGTCTATTCCCAAAAAGCTGGGCACTCCGTGGCGGTGGCCAAGAAGAGGCAACCTTAAACACCCAACCCCTTTACCATTACTACCGTGGCAATTACTACTTGGTTGTGTTTTTCTTGTGTGTTTTTTGTTACTATCACTATCTATCTATATATATATATATATATGTATATACATATATATATATATATATGTTTGCTAGTATCAGTTTGAATATTATTATTATTATTATTATTATTATTATTATTATTATTATTATTATTATTATTATTATTATTATTATTATTATTATTATTATTATTATTATTATTTGTAGTAGTAGTGATAGTAGTAGTAGTAGTAGTAGTAGTAGTAGTAGTAGTAGTAGTAGTAGTAGTAGTAGTAGTAGTAGTAGTAGTAGTAGTAGTAGTAGTAGTAGTAGTAGTAGTAGTAGTAGTAGTAGTAGTATTTTTACATATGCAGAAAGAGCCTGAAGCGCAAAACCCTAAAACCATAAGTTCCATTCCATGTCCAGGCCCTCAAGGCCATCTTGGCCCATGATCTACCGAAGCTTCGGGAGGCACCTGGGAGGGGGAGGGGGCGGGGGGGGGAGAGTTTAGGGGTTCAGGGGTTAGGTCGGGTGTTTAGGGTTTTTAGGGGGGATTCGGAGTGATCTGGGTTTATGTAGGGTTTAGGAGTGCTTCGTGGTGCGAAAGGCCACTTGCCATAGCCCCTCCAGCCTAGAAGCAAAAGGAGGGAGGAGTCTGCATTTCGGGATCTAGGGGGGCTTTGTCCACAGGCTTTGTCTCAAGGTTTCTGGGCTTCGGGCTGAGGATGTTGTTACAAGAAACCATCTTCTATCCCTTTCCGTGTTCATATGGACCAATCGGTCGGCAGAAGGCCCTAGTTAGTGTGGAGCATTTGCCTTTAGCCTCATGGGACTCTACTTGGACCCTTTACATTGTACCGTTGGGTTTGGGGACCCTTTTTGTAAAGAATCGCTAGGGGCCATATTAGGAGTATGTTAAATGAAACCTCTTAAGGATACATCATGATACATCCTTCCGTGTCCGAGTATGACTCCCTTGATAGCCGTCACTGCTGAGGCCAGCATCTCCACTGGTGAGGGGGGCGAGGATGGAGGAGGCGTGTCAGAAAGTGAAAGAGTGAGGGTCATGAGTTTCCGCGTCTCTGGGTCGGGAGAATTGAGACCCTATAACAAACCACCCTATAAACCCTATAAATCCTGTAAACCCTAATAAAACCTGCAAGCCCTATAAACCCTATAAACCCTAAACCAGTTTTGGCTGCCGTGGTTTGTTGTGGCGTTTGGTGGTTTCGACGTGAGACATGTGTTTATGACACTTGAAGACCGGCCGAACACTGGGCTTATGGTGGGACCAAGGTTCTGGAATCTAGGGGTGCCTTGTTGGGGTTTAGGGTTTACACTTGGGGGGTTGTGTTTTGGGGAATCCCACTATGTGGGGAGCATTTTAGGGGACTCCTAGACTTGCAACAAGGACATGGACAACGAAACAGCCTGCAACTGGTAAAACGCATGAAAGCCACAAGCCCTCCCCAGAAAACACCAGACAGTCGAAAATTGTGGCTGCCGCTGTGTTGGTGCTCAGCAAAAAATGTCGAGCCTGTTTTGTGCGACTTGAACAGAACACTTCGAATGAAGACCAACGTTGACAAATGGCACTAAATTCTGATTTTTTACTTGTGTCAAATCAATTTTTTTGAGCAGCAGAAACGCCTGCGTTGCTGTTGCTGACAGGGATGGAAACTGTTGAGGAGGTGAGGTTCCTTCTTGTCAAACGTCATGTTGTCGTTTCATTATTCCCAACCAGTCATCAGAAGTTGAAAGCTTGGAGCCTGCGCGTCAGATGCCGGTGACCGGTACATTACAGCCCACAGCGGCAGCTGGGCCAGAATATGCCGATAGATTCAATGCGTGATTCTGTTATAGGGTTTTCCTTCTGCTCACGACGAGCACTGCAGGTCACTTTGGAGTTGAGGACTTAAGCAAGTGCGCAGTTGCTGTCGTTGAGTTTGACTTCATTTTAATCGCGACAAAGACTTAGCTTGTCTGGCACAAAGGCCCAAATCTTCAAGAAAGAGACCTTCTTGGGTTCCAAGGAATTAATCTTGACGCAAGCCGCAAAACAGGAATTCCGAAATCCGAACGACCAATTCGACATTGTTTGAGACATGTTTGCAAGGAGAATTTGCGAGGGCACGAAGCAAGCTTTAGTTAGTTTGCGTCAAAGTGGATGTCAGTGGGTGTGGACTTGACGCCTGGGTCAAGCAAATCTTGAGCATCAACACTCAACTCACACCAGCTGCGATGGCGGACAGCTTTCTGCGGTGAGAGTGAGAGGTAAGAGTAATTCTTTCATGCTTGCGTAGGCCCAGGCTGGTGCTTTGTTGGCTTTGTGTGCCTATGAGGTATGAGGCAATGAGGCTATGTGTGACGCTGTAATTCCAACTTTTTGCCTAGTTGAAATTTGAGATCATCAAGACCAAGATGCAGATGCTGAGTCTTTGCTTGTCAGTTCTGGCCCAGCCTGACCATCCGCCCAAAGTTTTCTTTGCAATGTCGGCTGACTTTGCCAGGGCCAGAGCGAAAGGTACAAATTCTGGCGGTTGGTTGGTTCAAGTGTAAGTTGGTTCCGAGTTCCCAGTTCCCAGATCGCATAACCGCGTGCTGCAAAGTGGATGGAATGTGCACCTCGTGGTCTTGTTTGTGATTCCCCCGCACATGACCAAAACGACCCCGACAAGAATACCTCCAGCGCATGTTCAGCGATCTCGGTGACTTGAAAATTGAAAGGGCAACAACTGGCAACAACTGCAAGTTTCAAGAGGTTTGCAACAGTGCTCGTGATGCGTGAAAACCTGTGCCCACTGCTACTGTAAACTGCTGAGTGTGGCCAAGCGTGTAGCACTTGGAGGGACGAAGGGTGTCGTGTCGTGTGCCCGGTTCGCTCGCAGATCTTAATGCCGCGCTCGCTCCCGCAGCGAGTGAGCGTGACGCAGCAACATATATTCTCCATCGCTGTTGGCAAGCAGTCAGCGTTCAGCAACAAAGAAGTTTCTTTTTGTTGCAGCCAAACATTTTTGTAACTTGTAGCAAATTTGGCCGGGACACTGTGGCAAGGAAGCGATACATGGCCACAATTTGCTTTTTTGGCGAACCAACATCATGTCCAGTCCTAATCCCCCGGCTGGAATCGAAGTTCTTTTTAGGACCATGCCCGAGAACGGAGAACGGCCTAGGTTTTGTGCGACGTCATCAAGCATCCCTTCCATAAAATGACAATCAGATCGCCCAAAGCATGATTGCGTAACACCGTAGCGCAGTGGAAGGGGCACAGTGAGCCAGGCCAACACATTCTGCAGAGTGTAGGTGATGACATGATGCTCGGTGGCTTGTAATATTTTCTGCAGAAGTGCGCATGCCTGGCGTGTGCTGCAGGTGCTCAGTGTCCTACTGCAAAACGTTAGCAGCAGCTGTGTGACAAACGCTTCGGATCTAAACTGTACGGGTGACTGCTTAGTGGACAGTTGCCAAGCCAGTAGCTTAGGTCAAGCTTAATCTATCTAGCTCCAGGAACTGGGATGTTCCCAACAGTCCTTTGTTTTTATAGTAGGGGTTACTCTTATCTCTTTGAAGGACTGTTGGTGGCCAACCTGACCAACCGAAGAACCTTGAAAACCCTCAAAATCCCTGGCTTGGAGCCTCCCAAACCCCAGGGCGCCCAAGTCTTGAATTCGTGTGACCAAAGCTCCCCAAAGCACCACTTATGTACCGCACCATGATTGCTAAACACATGTCACATGACCCTTGCAAGGTAGATTTTTCAAAGCGCTAGGGGACATAGCCTGTGCAGTGAGTTGACCCTCATGTAGCGAGCTCTCATGGTTTCAACGTTGCGCCTGTGGCGCGTGATGCTTTGCTGGCTTGGTTCTTTGCCTGCCCTTGTGCGACTCCAGGGTCGCGCTATCCAGTTGGGCAGGCGAGAGGGGCGAGATGTAGATCCTGAGTCTTTGGGGCCTGATGCCTCAGTTGCAGGTTCGATTCTGGCTTTGATGAGGTTTTCAATGGAAGCTCGTTATGACCATTGCATGGTGTTGTCAGCGCAAGAGCGAGACCAGTACAGCTTCTGGAAAAGGCAGTGCCCTGACCAGAGAATTGAAGGCCGCTTGCTGGTTTGCAAGGTGGATAGAATTTGTCCGCTGCCTGCTGCTGTTCCCGTTCAGCAGTTTACAGACACTCGACCCCATGGGCTTATCACGCAAATGGAAGAAGGGCAAGCAGAACGACTTTTCAGAGAGCATTTCCTTGGTTTGCGAGAGGTCTGCCAACGTGACCCACCTGCAGTCTTGCTCCGCCTCCTGCCGGATGTAGCCTTTAGCGTTTCTTCAGCAGAGTGTCAGCGGTTTCTTTTGCCAGATTTCAATGGCTTGGTGGCGACCCCAAAGTACACTTGGTATTGCAACTGGAACCGCTTAGGCCTCTCTCAAGCAACTTTGCCAGCTGCGAGATTCGAATTTTCAGCAGACCAGGACCATGAAATGTTTGGAGATGTGGACTATGCTCTGTTAAGGTCAGTGGCAGATCACTTGCGAAGCTTTGCTTCGCGTTTGCTTGAAACACATGATCAACGCGAGCTCGCAGGCACAGTTCATCAGGACCTTTGTCGCCTGCAGCGACTTGTTGATGAGCTGGACCCTGCGACTGTCCAGTCCAGCATACGAGAAGTGTCTGCAGCTCGCGCTACCGACCAAGTGCACAGATCTGCTCCTTATCGTGCAGCTTTTGTAATTCAAGTTCTGCTTCAGTGTGATTTGCTAACTTCAGACGCGCACTTGAAAGCCTCTGTCAAGCAGGCCTTGGGACTCATCGTGCCGAAATCTTTGCTTTCGATGTTTGTAGAGATGGTTGACGAGCACATACAGACAAGCCCGTCGCAAGTTAGCAGATGGCGTTTGCTGCTTGATGCTGCGTTTATGGTGCACACCCGCCTTGAAAGGCGATCGCTCTGGCACCGGATGCAACTTCAATTCGTCAGGTGGATGATGGTGGACTCGTCTCCGCAAGGTGGAAGGGATTATGAGCTAGTTCTAATGTCTCGAGCTTGCGTGGAGGACTTACTGCCAGCACTTAATACAGTAGATATCATGACGAACATGTGTGCTGATCGCGACAATTGGGATGCAGAATCTTTCTTTGCAGAGCAAAGGAAACTGCAGCAGAACTTGAGTGCCTTTCTTGTTGCGGAGCGCCCTCCTCCTGTGGTGCTAGGCTCTGGCAGAACCAGCCTTCCGGACAAGTTTGCTGCCACAATCCATGCCTTATTTCTTGAGACAGGTTCAGCTGTAGACTTAGCCACCCTGACTTCTGAGATCGTTTCTTGCACATCAGACCTGGGGACTGAGTTTAACATTGTTCAAGTCGCAGGTGCTAGGCTGCATGACCTGTTGCCCTGGGTTGCAGAGAATGTCGTAGAGCATGAGCAGGACTGGCCAGAGGACGACACACTTGTGCGTTTCAACAATGCGCTTGCAATCCCAGGAATCCTGCATGTGTTACACAATGCCGCCAAGCGAATGCTGACAGGGCTGCCTGAGTTAAATAGTGCGGTGGATACCTTGGCAGTTGTTTCCGAACTGGTGCGCAAGAAGCACACGCAACAAAGGCTCTGCGAGCGTTGTTTCGACTCAGCCGTGGGCAGGCAGCTCCGCCCGTCGATTCAGGCCTTCCAAGGAAAAGTTCATGCTGCTAGGTGGGGAACGGTTGCATTTGCCACTCACGAAATGTTGAAAATTGAGAGGCCTCTTCGTTGGGGTTGGAATCTTGCGTTATTCCTTGGCCCTGCAGCAGACCAGGCAGCTGATCAGACAGTCAAGGCAAATGCTGTCAACGAAGCCGTGCAGTCTGAGGTTTGGTGGGCCTCTTTGAAGGTGCTTGATAGGTTGCACAAGGCTGTGAGACACATGTTTGCCTGGTGTGAGGGCTGCCCATGTCATGGTTGCGCGGTTGTAGACCATGACCCTGATCCCAACAATCGTGATCACGATTGGGAGCGCTTGCGTGAAGCTTGTCCCATGAGAGGCAGGCGTTGTCCTGAAATTGCTTGCGGTGATATGTTGGAGGAATTGCGACAGCAGTTGGACACTTCAGCGGCCGATGTTTTGCTCAGCATGCCTTCGGACCTAAGCGCGGAGCAACAAAGCTTGTTGATGACAGAGTTTGAGAAAGGAAGGGCAGCGTTGCTTTTCAACATTGCCTTAAAGGTCAGCCCTATGAACGTTCCACCCTTGCTGCTTTTTGGCGTGGCCCATCCGGATTTGCAAAAGGCCCGTGATGCATTGCAGAAGTGTCTGGAGTCGGATAGCACTGAGGGGCTCATGCAAGAGCTCAAGAGCCCAGACACTCTTGTTGAGGCCCATGCCTTTGTTGCTGGTGAAGCCTTGTCAGACTTGCCCAACATGTCACTCTTGCTGGGCAAGCTTCGCTTTGCCTTCTCTGTGGAGCGGGGCATTGAAGGTGAGCATGCAGGCATCCATCACTTCATACGAAAGGCACCGCACCACACTGTTGCGTACGTTAGCTTGAAAAGGAGGCTCCCCCAACTGAAATCGCTGCTGAGTCAGCAGAACTATGGTCCAATCGTTTTTGAAAGTTTGTGTAAAGTGCTTGACACCATGCGCAATCCGAAGATGGTAGCACGCCAACTTGGGCTGGCTGACCATCCAGCATGCGCAGGTGTGGTCCATCCCTGGGACCCCATTTTTGGCAAGGTTGTGTATCGCTCAGACCCTGTGACTACACAAAGCTCCAGTGCTCCCGTGGAGGTGACGCCTCTGCCAGGTACAGGCCGCAGGCGCTTGCAGCCTCAGATAGCAAACCCTGATGATCCAGGTTCGCTTGCAGGGAATTATTGCGCTGAAGTAGTGCACACAGCTGCCCTTGAACACTTCAAGATCAAGCTCCAGGAGGAATGTTCCAAACATGAGGGCGGTGATTGCGCATTCAGTGTTTTCGTTGCCGACACCGCCATGTCCGCCTTGCTAGATTTGCCAGCAGCAACTTCGAGACTGCCCCTGCCTGAAGCCTCCCAAGCGTCCCAACTCATGCTCACGCATGGCCCTGATGGCACGTTTCCCCCGGCTGAGACATCAGGCAGCAGGTCTGCAGCAGGCGCCAAGCAGGTAGACAGGGCCTTCCAGGAGGCCTTGGTTCAATTTCCGCGTGCAAAAGATCCAAACAAACAACAAGCCTTCGCTTTTCGCGTTGTAAGTCTAAACCCTGCGCAAAGCAAAATTCCGCTACGCGATGTGTTCCAGGCCACTGATGTAGGCGTGAGCGTTTTCAAGACTGTGCGGCTGGATCCCAACGAGCGTGCCTGGATAGTGGACTCAACGCCCTTGCAAGTGCAAGCCTCGCCTTGCAAGAGCAATGATGCAAGTGTGCCAACCCTTGCTGACCCTGGTAACCCTAATAGCCCTGGCCCTAGTATCCCCATTTTGTTTTCTCCCAGCAGTGTTTCTTTTGAGACGTTGCTGCAAATTACCGTGTGGGAGATTGAAGCAGCGACTGGCCTTGAGTTGCGATTCAGTGCGGAAACAGAGGAGAGGCATCGTCTAGACGGGCTCGAGCAGCCAAGTGATTTTGTTGTAATGTCAAAGCTGCTGGTTGATTTCCAGCGAGCAGGCCCCGATGGCCTCAGCCTCAGCCCCACTGAAGAGGAAACAGATGCCAAGCGAGCCTGTTGTGATTTCTTGCAACAGGTCGGTCTTGTGCAAGCTGTGCCTGGGACTGGTGCGAACTCTTTTGCGTTTGCAGCAGACGCCAAAGATCATTTGACAGTGACCCGCAGATTGATCAAACCTCGGTCTTTGATGGATGTACGAGACATCCCTTATGTGGATATGAGTTTGTACGAGCTGTACAAGACATTGGAAAGCAAAGGTTTTAGGTGCTGCGTGTGTAGCAGGTCAGAAAGGAAGAGCATCCAGGGGAGATCCTACTGCGCAGGGGATGATGATAAAGTGTGGTATCTAGAAGCAGGACGGCCGCCTTCCAAACATTACTTAGTCAGCTTGCTTCATGCAGAAACTCACAAGCAACCGGTTCAAGTTCCTGCTCTGGCTGATTCTGCGAGAGCTCAGCAGATCCTCGTCCAGGCCGGTTTGATAGAGAAAAAGCCTGAGCCAAAGATGTCAGCTAGGAAACGCCTAGCTGCTTTGGGTTGTGCGATTGGTGAAGAAGATTGGGATGTCCCGCCCCCGCCCCCAAAGCGAGCTCGCAAGAAGGCAAAAGGCGCCGCCAGGGCCCCCAAGGCCATAGCGGATGCTAACGTCATGCCTGCGGTTGAAGACACAGACGTTATCCAGGGTGCTGGGATGGGCTCACCGCCTCACAGTGATGTTTCGGGCGAGAATTCGCCTGTGGCCGCAATTG
This sequence comes from Symbiodinium natans, assembly GCA_905221605.1. NCBI lineage: Eukaryota > Dinophyceae > Suessiales > Symbiodiniaceae > Symbiodinium > Symbiodinium natans. The sequence continues at coordinate 1,838,706 of CAJNDS010002634.1, forward strand.
TCGCTGAGGGTGATGATCGTCAGGCAGAAGTCGACTTGCAAGAGAAGGCAAGCAATGTAGGAGCTTCTTGTCAGCAAGACACAGAAGCAGTGCCAGGGCCGCCTGATGGCCAGCCCAGCGGCTCTGGTTCTTCATCGCCCTCTGAGTCTGACAGCAGCAGCAGCAGCAGCAGCAGCAGTTCTTCCAGCTCTAGCTCGCCTAGCCAACCTGAAGATGGCCCCAGAGTGAAGCGCAAGAAGCCGGAGTTTGAACGAAAGAAAGATATGTCCAGAAGTCGCGCTACTGAAGCCTATCGCTTGACCCCGCGGCACGCTCAAGGCAGCGACGCTTGTACTGGATACCAAATGACTTGCCTGCACCCCAATCATAAGCACTGCAACAAATCCCTTTCCCACTCCGTCAGTGGGAGTGATGAGCAAAGCGTGAGGATGTTGCGAACATGGATTGCTTGGGGAAAAGATTGTTCTAGCAAGCAAGAGCACAAAGACTTGTGGCGTCGTGTGGTCAAAGCAAACAAAAGGGGGGATCTTCCAACTTTGGAGGAGTTGGATGCTGGCTCATCCACAGCTGAACCTGCTCGCCCTGCTGCAGCTGCTCCCGCTGCTTCTGCAAAGGCTAAAGCCAAGGCCAAGGCAAAGGTGGCGGCCAAGAAAGCTGCCAGCAAAGCATCCTCCAGCAGTGCCAAGAAGCCCCGCCGTGGGCCTGCAAGGTAGGTTCTGTGAGGCCAGAAAGAACCCCGATGTGTGGTGATGCTCGCGTGTGAAAAGCAAATGTGGCCCAGAAGCATAGTGCTTGCTTTGCAGCCTTGCGCGTGAGTGCGTGTCTTCTCTCTTTCTTTAGGTGACCAGTTTTCTTCAACCTTACGTCGAACTGCTATGAGTATGTGCGGGTTTGTTTTTGTCTTGCTTCGAACTCGGCGCTGATTATGCGGGGGGGTGCTGAGGTGTGGGTAGACATCAGTCAGGCCGCCTGAGGCCTTCTGGCGCCTCTTAACTTAACTGTAGAAATTGTTTTGTTGCGTACCAAGCACTAAGCACGCTTGCAGGCTGCACACAACAAAACCTTGAAGCTCAGAAGTCGCTATAACACCTTGGCCGAAGTCAAGATGCTTGTTCTCTGTCTTACTTGACACACATCACGCAACGCAATGAAAGGCTTAGTCCTGCTCCTTAATTATAGAGTGAAAATGGAATTTGTTTTTAACCCAAGTTCAAGGATGTTCTGAGGCCTAAAGTCGGCTGAAAAAGAAGCTCACTAACACAAAGGGGCTGAGGGAAAAGGTTAAGTTTCTTCACTACTACATGTCTTCTTCAGACAACTGCTGCAGCAACATCACCACGCAGCAGGGCTCACGCAAAACAGCTTGTGGACTTCATTGAAATTGGAACCCCAATGTCAACATTGAGAACTGAGAGTAGCCAGACCCACAGGTTCAGCAGACTCCTGGGCCACACATAGCATGCTTCGTTGCCTGCGACCTGCGCGTGAAAGGGGATCTGGCCCAAAACCCTAAACCTCCACAAAATTCTTGTTTTGCCTTAAAAAACGTGAAAGCGGTGCAATTCTGTTTTTTTTTTCAAAAAAGGACTCCAAAACCATCCAAAACCCTTAAACCGAGCTGAAATCCTTAAAAATGGGTTTGGGTAAGGCTGACCATTCCCTCTCAAGTCCCTGGGAATCGCTTTGGCAGCGAATGTTTGAGCCAGATCTGGTCTTTTTTGGGGGTTTGGGGCCTGTATTGGCACGTCAGGGCGGGGGAAGCCCCCAAAATTGGCTCATTCCAGGCTCAGGATCCATGGACCAGGCAGGTTTCGTGTGGTCTGGGGCCCGTCACTTGCAGGCATGTTTTCGCCCAAAAAACATGAAAATCGACCCCTCCCCGGGGTCCCCCGGAGTTCCCCGGAGTTCCCCGGAATTCCCCGGAATCCATCCCTCCCAGAGCATCAAAACTACCCGTACAGGGGGTCCATATGGGCAAAGTGCATGAAGCAGCATGTTTTTTGAGATTTTTGGTTGTTTTGTGCGTTTTGGTCGTTTTTTTTCGGAAATTCGCGAAAATTAGCAGTTTTGTGTGTGTTTTCAGTCCTTTGTGGAAATTGGGCTGTCTTTGGCTGCGTTTCTGCGTAAAGCGACTCAGACCAAGGCTTTCCCTTCTAATTTGTCTTTGACCAGCCAGGCCAGCCCCAAGCCCCAGCCCCCAGTCCCAGCCCAGCCCCCAGCCAGCTAGGCCAGCCGCAACAAGCAGAGCATCCCCTTCAGCTTGTCCTTGTGCAAGTACTGGTGATGAGCGCTGGGCTTTAGGTCCAGATCAAGCCCCAATTCCAGCCAGCTATCCAACCAGCTTTCCTGGCGGCCACCTTGGCCAGCGCAAAAAAACAGCCCAGTCCTGTTGCCCAGTTTTCTTTGTCTTTAACAGGCTTGTGCAAATTGTTAACTGTCAGTAGCGGTAGTTGGCAGCAGCTGTGCTGCAGCACTGGTCTTGTCATGACACTCATGGCGCAGCACGAGTTGCATGTTTTCATGGGCCTGAGTCGCGAAAGCACATGTCGTGTGGGCCACTTATGGGTCTCATTGGTCATCTGAGTCATAATGATGTTTCCCCCGCTTGTGTCCACTGGTGTCAGCTTGAGTCTCTGCGCATGTTGGTCTTGCTCTCATGTCTCATATGTGTACCTGGGTTGTTGAAGTTCATGTTCTTTGACTCATTGTTTTGCCATGTGTGAATGACAGAGCCAAGCGCAAGTTGATATGCTAATATCAACTTGATCTTTCAGGCTGGCAGGGCCAGGGTGTAGGACAGACAGTTTTAACAGTGGCGTGTAGAGGCGCAAAGCATCAGGCACTTCCCACAGGCAAGAAACCAGTGTATGTGTAGAGGGAGAGAGAGAGTGTGTGTGTGAGCAAGAAGCGATCAAGCGTGACAACGTTTGAGAGTGAGCGAGAGGAGGGAGAGCGAGCATGGTGGAGACCGAAAAGAGAAAACTGAGACAGTCAGTGCACAGTTTCTAGCTACCTGTAGCCATGTCAGACATGCCCTTGCCAGTACCACCTGTTGGCGCAGACATTGCATTGTCTCCAGACATAGTGGAGACAGCAGGGACGGCTGCAGTATCAACAGTCACCACTCCCAAGTCATTCCTGGAGCCAACCACTCGAGGACTGTTTCAGTGGCCTCAGCGTGTTGCAGATGCTTTGAGTGATCCTGAAGCCGCCTGCAGGCTTCATTCTTTGCTTTTGGGGAAGATTGTGGTCGCTTCAGATTACAGTGGATATGCGAGCGAGATTGAAGCTTTGACTTGTGGCTTCCGGTCGTTGAGTGAAAGGCATGGGTGGCAATTTGCAGAGATGCCCTTCATCTTCAAACGAGTCTGTGACATTGCTTCAGTGCCGCAGAAGGCGTTGAAAGCTCTTTCCGAGCAGTCCTTCAATGGAAAGATGTGTGTGTTTGAGGATGTGGTTGAGCATTGCCATCCAAATGCAGTTGCATATCTGCGAGCCGCAGTGCCACCAGAGGATTGCACTCAAGCTGAGGCTGAGGATGCTTATGCTCACATTCTGGAATGGCTGCTGCAGTGGATTTTTCCTGTAGATGGCAAGCAGCGTTGCTTGGTGCACGGTGCTCAGAAAAGCAAGTCCGCTGGCTGCTGTGTCAGCCCAATGGGTGTGTGGGTAACCAATGCCAAGTCTTTGCTCGTGAAGAAAAGGAAGTGCGTGCAAGCTCAGCTCGATGCTGAGGATGCTGAGAGGGAAGATGGACCCACCAATGAGCACCTGGCCCGCGTCCTCAGCCCAGAGACAGATGAGGATGCCACCTGTGCTGGGAAGCCAGGGCTGGATCGCCCGCTTTCTTTGGCGTTTGCAGGGGTGACTTGTGATGGCTGGTCCTCCATGGGGAGCCAGCGACGATTTGGTCACGCCTCTGAGTTGCCGCACGCAGTTTGGCTGACAGAAAGGCTCACCAGAAGTGAGCAAAACTTGGAGGATGTGGCGTTCTTAGAGTGTACCCAAAAGTATCCTGCAGCTCAGAAGTTGTCTCCGCTCCAGAACACTCACAAGATCCTTCATTTCAAGTGCAGCCCCACTGACCTTGGCTTTCCTGTCACGCGATGCAGGGTTTTCGGCGCTTGTGTCAATTTGCGGACAATGTGCTGGGTTGGGCCAGATGATTGGGAGCAGGACTTCAAGGCGAAATTCTTCAAGACCTGCGTTGCTTCAGGCGATTTGTTGCTTACAGCTCCTGACAGCGATCGCTTTGCTGAGTACGAGATCATGGCAGCGCAGCAGAAGAACTTCATTCCTGCAGCATCGTTTGCAAGCTTGTCTGAGCAGGATCTCCTGGCAAGTACCTTGACGCCTGGTCAGCAGCAGCGTGTTGAGAAGTACCTCCAAGCAAGGAAGGCTCGCGAGGGCCCTGCAGGACAATACCTCTTCGATGCGGATCATCACCTTGAAGCCCGCAGAATGGCTGGCCAGCACTGGCCATGCATGCTCACTCATGGCTGCATTCTGTCAGCGCCACGTGGCGGTCGCCTTCAGGTGGCCACAGCAATGGAACATTTCAGCGCACAGGGGCTGCACTTGTTCGAGGCAAGTACCTTGGACAACCCAGTCTCGCCACTGAAGTCTATCCTGCAGGACATGAAGCCCTGCCATTTGAAGCAGCTCAGTGGCCGTGGGATTCATGTGGCAGTCCTGTCTGCCTTCAAGTATTATGTCCTCAGCAACATCATGCCAGCCTGGCAAGCGTATCCTTCGTCTAGGTCTCTGTCCTGGGAGATTCTGGACACAGAAGGGGATGCTGACGCGGATTGACTTCGCGAATCCAACCCCCCGCTTTTGTTGATCTTGACTTGAGTCAGCGCCATGCCTTGAAGCAAGTGGTGCAGTTTTGATGCTTGTGGAGCAAACCGTGCTGCATCTTGATGCAGCATTCATGGCAGATCCTAGCAAAGGCTCGCAGGCGTATCACTCCACAAAGGTGAGCTAGCCACTGGCTGAGCTGCAGTCGCAACAACGGCGTAGCAACAAGTGGGTTGAGATTTCACTTGCACGCTCTTGTTTTAGTGTGGCACTGCTGGGGCTGTAGGAGTGCAGACGCAGAGGGCCCTGGGATCTGGGAGGGGTGCTGGGCTATGATATGAGGGGTTGGTGGCGGGGGGGGGGGGGGTGCTGGGGTGCTTTGATGCGTGCGTTGAAGTGTCACAGGCTTCTGAATTTGCCAGCTTCTCAGGCAGGCTCAGAACGCAAGCGCCTCTGGAGTGATCATGCAGTGTATGGATGGCGTGTCAAGTTTTGTGTGTCCTGAGTCGTGATTCTCAGTCCTAGGTCTTGGGCATAGGTCGTGCGCAATCCAGCGTTAGCAGCTAACGCCTTGCAGCAGGCAGTAGTGACCGCCTCGCCTTGTCCACCATGTCAGATTTTGATTTTCGCGATCCTCCAAATTCAGACGGCGAAGAGTCTGGGAACCATGATGTGCCAAGCGACCAGGGCCAGCTTGAGTCTGCCCCTGAGGAGCCTCAAACTTCATTTGGGAGTGGGAGTGACCAGGCCCCTGCTACGCCTGGCAAGCGCTGTTTTGTCTCTGGTTGCGCAGAGGTCAGTGGCAAGCGAAAGTTTTGCATTCCTCACCAGAAGATCATACAAAGCATGTTGAGCCAGGCAAAGAGGGCTGACAAGGAGCCTGACATGATGAATCTCTTGTCAGACCCCGTTATGGTTTCAGAAGCTATTCGTCTCTTCACTGAGTTCAATGCAGCAGCTCCTTCATGAAGTTCCCGCATGGTAACCATCGAAACCACCGCTGCTGACGCGGTAAATTTATGCTGAGGGTGATGCTGAGGAGGAGTCATCGCTGAGTTTTGCTCTGCAGACAAGCTAGACATCGTTGCAGCGTTGAAGCAACTTGCGCTGTCCAGTGCAGTTTTGATACCATGGAGACAACAGTGCTGCGTTCAACTGCATTAGGGCGCAAATGTTGATGGACATGAGGCACTGCAGTCAGAAAGAGGTCTGCAAGAGCTCTGCTGAGCATGTGCTTGTGTTTCGTTAAGAAGAGCACGGGAGAGGATTGGGTGGTGGTGGCGGGGAGGTTTTTGTAGGTCAGAGGTCAATGGAATGCTTGACCCACAAAAAGTGGAGGCTGGGGGGCTGGAGAGGTGTGGGGGGGGTGGGTCCAACCAGGGCAGAATCTGTGATGCTCCTGTGATGCTCTGTGGCAGGTGACAGGGAAGGGATACAGATGCAAACTTGAGACCTTGAGGCTCAGCCGTCGTGAAGGGGGTGGGGGCGGAGGCGTTGTGAAGGGGGGTGGGTGGTGACGTTTTTTGATAGGGCTGTTTGGTTGACCAGATTTTTTGTAGTTGCTGTGTGCAGTTGTGTCTTGCGCCTTGGCATAGGTTGGCAGGCCCAAGGCTGAGATCATGTTGGAACGAACTGTGCGTGGGGAAAGTACAAGCAGACCACAAGCGACAAGCCTTGCGAACAATGTGGAACCCTAGCCACCTCAGCCTTTACGTGCTTATCTGTAGTCAAGTCCCATGCATCTTGAACCCAGTGGTGAGGTCGTGTGTGTGTGGTTAGATATTGTCACTGTCAGCGAGTAGCGTAGTGACACCGAGCCGGGCCCAGCCACTGTTGTTTTCCAGCAGTGTTTCATCATGTCAGATTTCGATTTCGAAGATCCTCCAGCTTCAGGGGGTGAAGAGAGTGAGCACGAAGGTTCTTCTGCGGACGAGGATGGGGCTGAGACGCAGCCCTCGAAGAAGCAGCGGCTCTCGCTTGGGAGCAGTCGTTCCATCCAAAGCAAGGCCAAGGCCCAGCCCAAGGCCAAAGGCAAGGCCAAGGCTGTTGTTGACAAAGCGTGCTACATCTCTGGGTGTCCAGAGAAGAAAAGTGGCAAGCACAGGAGCTGTGGTGGTCACAAGAAGACGCTTGATGCCATATTGTATCAAGCAGAGAAGTCTGGGAAGAAAAGCGAGGTTGAGAAGATACTGTCAGATCCTGTCATGGCTTCAAAGGCCGTGCGTGATTTCGAGGCGGAGAACCCGCCCGGAAAGTTCCGCAAAAAGCTGATAGACTTCACGCAGTGGCTGAAGACCTACAGCACTGAGACATCGCAAACCAATCGTGAACTGTGTGAGCTTTACACTTTCCAGGACTTCTCTGATGAGAAGACCGCTGCTGGCTGGGATCCGAAAGCCATTCTCAGCAAGTGGCAGGAGTATGACAATGATCCAAACATTGAAAGGGAAGATGATGATGGCTTGTGGCTGCCAAAGCGAAAGCAGAAGATGCGTGACCAGACCAAGCGGATAACGCAGTCAGTGGTGGAGGGATCCAAGTCCATGAAGGGATTGAAGGCTGCAGATGTTGAGGTCCTGAAAAACTTCGCCTTGACATCAACAGCCTCACACACGAATGCCTTTTTGCGTTCCGGTGACACTGCTCAAAAGGCTGCAGCACCTTCAATGGAAGTTGTGGACTTGGAAGCAGCGGTTGAAGATCCCAAGAAGAAGAAGGGCAAGCGAGTGGACTTGGCGCAAGCCTTGCCCGCAGTATCTGAGAAAGAGTTGGCGCAGCTTCAACGCCTGAAGGAACAGATGAATTCTGCCACTTGCGCAGCAGCAGAAGCCATCGCACAGGTTGCAGAGCCTGGCGCAACATTGAGTCAAGCCGGCCAGGCTTTCCTCGACGCATGCGAGATGCGCAAACGCTGTGCAGATGTTTGGCTATTGGAGGATGATGCTGAGAAGCTGAAGCATTGGCAGGATGCCCACAAAGACAGTGACTTGGTAGCATGCGTGACAGTGAGTTTGCGTTTCGCGTGAGTGCTTGATTAAGCTGTGTGAGCATTTTGGGCGCCGCATTTGAGCAATGAGGCTTGCAGCCGTCAGACTCAAACGCAGTTGCCCAGCCAGTCGAGGGCGGTGGTGGAACTGGCAGTGCTGCTTCGCCTGCAATAGTGCAGGCCAAGGCAGAGCCTGATGCGGCCGCAGGCTCTGAGGCTCCTGTCGCTCCCGTGGGTGCGCAAATCAGCGCTATCCTCAAGAAGGTTGCCAGGGCAAAGGGTCCGGCTTACAACCCTGTGCAGGAAGTGTCTGACCTTCAGTCGTTTGTCGAGTTGGAGAAGAGATCCCAGGCAGTCCTTGACCTCGAGTGTGCAGAAGACTTGGAGAAGCATAAAGCCGGCACGAAGAAGTTGTTTGCCACCGTCAACCAGCTGAAAGACAGCGTCAGCAAAGCTGCTGCCAAGTTGAGGAGTCATCTCAGCAATATCAAGAGGGAGTCAGAGCGTGCCAAAAAGAAGAAGTCGACTCAGGAAGAGAAGCAGGCTGTTGCCCAGGCCAAAGCAGCTGCGAAGAAAGCTGCAGAGACCGTGAAGCAGGAAGAAAGGGAGGTCCCACCATTGTTCAACATCGACATGAAGAAGAGCAATGTTATCACACCGTCGTTCACTGAGGAACAAATCACGCAGGCAGACTTCGCGTTCGATGCTTCCAAGCCGGCGCTCTTGAAGTGGAGTGCAGTGGAGAAGGAGTGGATGGCCAACTCCAAGGTGCAGATGACCTTGAGTGCCTACGGTGGGCAGTACAAAAGCCAGACTACTACAAAGGACTCAGGCAAAGGTCAGATGGCGTTGCAGAGCAAAGCAGGCAAAGAGGAAACCGATGCATTGCTTAAAAGATTGTACACCTTGCTGAAGCTTGACGAGAAGGTTGCAGCTCTCGGCGGGGCAGATGCGCGGATCCTGAAGGAGACCTGGTTGTATGGGTATGTGCCGTCCAGTACCTTTGTGGCTCCAACACCCCAGGGTTTGGCAATGGTGAAATCGCTGGCAGCTGGTGAGACTCAAATGTTTCTCATCAAGATTGCTGATTTGGCGGTTGCTTTCAAAGCCCAAAACGTCAAGGCGAACTTCGAAAGTGCAGATACCATCCTCGCAATGACGTGTGAGGAGCTCAACGCGTTGATCGGAAAGGGTTGCCCGGTGTACTTCGTCAAGATGCAGAAGTATGATACAGTGTATGTGCCAACGGGCTTCTTGGTCATTGAGCGATCAAGCAGTGCTGTTTTGATTTACGGCTTGAGGAAGACATTGTGTTTGAAGGGTGATGCAGCCTCTTACGAAGCCGTGATCCAGTTCGTGAAGGATTCAGGCAAAGAATCAGCCAGGTATGAGCAGTGCCTGGAGAGCATCAAGAATGCGGACTCTCAGTAAATCCACTGAAGTGAGCAGCTTTTGGCTGCAGGGGTGGGGGCGGGGGGGGGGTGCAGCCACACGCGCGTGGCCTGCGGACCACTCAGCTTCGAGTGATTCGAATCTCCTTCGAGAGCAAAACCTGTCCGTTTTTGCTTTGCGTTTTGAGCTTTAATGCGACAAGCAGTGGCATGCATCAGTCATGGGTCGTGATGACTCTTGTGAATGCTTTTGGGATGAGATACGCAACCTCATCGCGTTCAAATTTTCATACCGAGTTGTTCGCATTTGTTTTCGGTCCATTTTGTAGGGTAAAACCCACTTGTGCATGAATGTGGTTGATGAGATGCTTAGCTGTCAGATAGCTGAGCATGTGTTTTGCTGAATAAAAGGGTTTAGGATGCAACCTCATCGCGTTCAAATTTTCATGCCGAGTTGTTCGCGTTTGTTTTCGGTCCATTTTGTAGGGTAACACCCACTTGTGCATGAACGTGGTTGATGAGATGCTTGGCTGTCAGATAGCTGAGCATGTGTTTTGCTGAATAGAAGGGCTTAGGATGCAACCTCATCGCATTCAAATTTTAGACCGAGTTGTTCGCGCTTGTTTTCGGTCCATTTTGTAGGGTAAAACCCACTTGTGCATGAACGTGGTTGATGAGATGCTTGGCTGTCAGATAGCTGAGCATGCGTTTTGTTAAATATAAATGGTTTAGGATGCAACCTCATCGCGTTCAAATTTTGATACCGGGTTGTTCGCGTTTGTTTTCGGTCCTTTTGCAGGGTAACACCCGCTTGTGCATGAACGTGGTTGATGAGATGCTTAGCTGTCAGATAGCTGAGCATGTGTTTTGCTGAATAAAAGGGTTTAGGATGCAACCTCATCGCGTTCAAATTTTCATGCCGAGTTGTTCGCGTTTGTTTTCGGTCCATTTTGTAGGGTAAAACCCACTTGTGCATGAACGTGGTTGATGAGATGCTTAGCTTGTCAGATAGCTGAGCATGTGTTTTGCTGAATAGAAGGGTTTAGGATGCAACCTCATCGCGTTCAAATTTTCATACCGGGTTGTTCGCGTTTGTTTTCGCTCCATTTTGCAGGGTAAAACCCACTTGTGCATGAATGTGGTTGATGAGATGCTTAGCATGTGTTTTGCTGAATGAAAAGGGTTTAGGATGCAACCTCATCGCGTTCAAATTTTAATACCGAGTTTTTCGCACTTTGCTACATCTGTCTTCGCTACTTTGAGACTGCTTTCGTTTCTCTCCAAGTAAAACTTCATATCCAGGACACAGGAGCTTCAGGTGCTTTGGGAGTTTTTTTAACAGAACTAAGTGGTTTTGTTTTCTCCACTATTGTGGATGCCCAGAAGAAGCTCTCACGCAATTTGCCACCTGCAACCTGAGCAATTGCATGACGGCAGGCGCTTGGGATGTTCCCCCTGATACTAGCACTCCTTCATGGGGATTACAATGGGAGGGGGGGGGGATACTTTAATCCCTATTAAGGACTCCCTAAACCCTAAACCCTATACCCTAAACTCTAAACCCTTGTTTGTCTAAAGGGGAAAATCCCAAGCAGGTGCTGACGAGCATTTGGCTGCCCTGGAAATGGCAGCCCAATGTGGCAACCTCGATGCCTTGGAGTTCCTCACCTCTCAGGAGGGGGCCACGACTCGAGGGGCACTTAGGGTTTCGGGTCGAATGGCATGGTTTTCGTCCCTGGCAGGCAGTGCAGCAGTCCTAGCCGTACAAAAGGGTTTTGGGTTTAGGGTTTAGGGCGCAATTCAATCCCGATGCTCAGCCCCACCAAGACGTTCATAGACAAAGCCCCTGAACCACTTTAACCCTGAGCTGCTCCATCAAGGCACCACAAGCGTAAATTAGGGCTTGCAGATTTACGCAGCCGGTGAACATTTTCTTGCTTCTGTGCCATTCTCACAGCAAACTCCATAAATTGATTTAGTAGCCCAAGAGACCCTGAAACCCGAGCCCCACGACTGAAACCTTAAAACCTGAAAACCCTAAACCCTAAACCCTAAACCCTTACAACCTAAACCCTAAACCCTAAACCCTAAACCCACCTGAAGCCCCTCTAACCCCAAACAGCGGCGAAGCAGGAGATTGGGCTCGGTCCACAAGAGGCACCCAGCATTGCCATCGCCGCCGCCAAAGCAGGGCAGGTGCCGGTCCTGGAGTTGCTGAAGGCCAGATGGAGGGGGGGGGGGGGGGGGGTAGGGTTTAGGGTTTAGGGTTTAGGGGTCGGGTTTCGGGTTTCGGGTTTTTGAGGTTTGAGGGTTGAGGTTTAGGGTTTAGGTTTGTGGTTTAGGGTTTTTAGGTTCGGGTTTAGGGTTTCGGGGGGTTTAGGGTTTAGGGTTAGGGTTTAGGGTTAGGTTTAGGGTTTAGGGTTTAGGGTAGTAGTGTGCGGGGTATTCTTATGTTAGGGCCCTCGAGTCCTGCCCCCCCCCCCCCCCAGGTCCCATAAGAAAAAAAAAAAAACAAAACCCTAAACGCTTACGGTTTAGGGTTTAGGGTTTAGGTTTTAGGGTTTAGTGTTTAGGGTTTAGGGTTTAGAGTTGAGTGCAAGGGCCGCCAGCTGCTGCGTTCTCAAGCACGTCTTGGGGGTGGAGCCCAGGCCAAGAATTGCGACACCATGCTGCTGCCGCGGCATTGGTGGCTCCCGCCATTTATGTCCCAGGCCATTCATGAGAAAGCTCCCCTCTCCCTGAAGACCTCGGTTCAGTTGAGAGGCTTTTGGATTTAGGTTTCGGATTTCTTTACTTGTGTGCAGGCGCATGTCTTTGGGCTCAGATCAAGATACTCCTCTAAGAGCAGCGTATACCCCCTCAAGAACCCTAAGCCAATACATAGCCAAACTACTCCCTGGAAGACTTTACGCTAGTTACGCCAGGCCAGGACCTTGGGGACCAGATGAACTGTATAATTGGGGGGGGGGGGGGGGAGGGGTTATATACCCTATGCTACTATACTTCCGATGAAGGCATATGAACCATGAACCCTTTTGGGATTCATTGGGCCCCCAAGAAAACGAAGACCGCACCCCACCCCAGGGCACCAGCGCGCTGCATGAAGCTGCAGCATGCGGCCACAGTTCCACTGTGAAGTGGCTCCTTGAGGACTTGGGCAGCTCAGGGCTTCTCAGGAAGAGCTGCACCATGCCGCTAGGAGAATTTCAAGTAGGGTTTGGGTTTTGGGGGTTAGGGCTTAGGGTTTAGGAGGGTTCGGTCCAGTCTGAAGTATCTGGTCCTGGTCCCAGTGGTTGTTCTGGGGGGGGGGAGGGGGGGGGGGGGCATCTGCCAAGACGACAACCTTGAGGACTCCAAGCTCCCTGAACCCCCCCCCCCCCCCCCCCGACCCTAGACCCTAGACCCTAGACCCTAGACCCTAAACCCTAAACCCTAAACCCTAAACCCTAAACCCTAAACCCTAAACCCTAAACCCTAAACCCTAAACCCTAAACCCCCTAAACCCGAACAGTCGTCGTACCCAGAATCCCTGCAGAGTGGTTCGTCCAGCAAAAGCAAGCCCTAAACCCGTTTGGGGTTCGGATGCCTCCAAAAAGCCCCGATGCCCAAGGCCACCCCCCCCCCCCCCCCACCCTAAACCCTAAACCCTAAACCCTAAACCCTAAACCCTAAACCCCCCCCAAAGAGGAGAGGGCCGACCCCTTTCTTTGCAACGACACAGGCAGGCACCGAAGGTTTAGGGGATTTAGGAGGGCTTATGGCTTAGGGCTTAGGGCTTAGGGCTTAGGGCTTAGGGCTTAGGGCTTAGGGCTTAGGGCTTAGGGTTTAGGGCTGATTTCAAGGGGCGGAGCTGAACTCTGAGCCGAGAGAGCGCGATCAACATGAACCCAAAACATCGAAGCCCTGAACCTCCAATCCAACACCCTGAAATCCCTTTCGGTTGAGGGTTTTAGGGTTCAGGGTGTAGGGTTTAGGGTTTAGGGTTGAGGGTTGTTGAGGGTTGAGGGTTTGGTGTAAGTTTCTTTGAGGACTGCCAGGCACTAGAATTCTCCCCCCCCTTAAGCCGCGGGCAGCGTCTCAGCATCGACCCTCCCCCCCCCCTCCCCTCTCTAACTCCCAAACCCTAAACCCTAAACCCCAAACCCCAAACCCCAAACCCCAAACCCTAACCCCCAAACCCTGAAACCCAAAGGTGAACCCATCCACCTCGCCGCCTTGCATGGACACGCGCAAGTGCTGGCGCTGCTGGCAAAGGCAGGGATGCTGTTAAGACTTTTCGGCGGCGTGGAAAGTTGAGGGCGTAGGGTTTAGGGTTTAGGGTTTAGGGGTTCCCTAAACTGCCCCCCCCCCCCCCCCCACCTCGAGCAAATTTCTGGACTGGGAAGTGGGGCCTTCTTCGGCACAGGGTTGGCAAGGGGATTGCACAACAAGAATAAGAAGCTCCTTGTTTATATAAGCAGGGTTCTACTTCTGTTTTTGGTGAGTGTGTATAAGGTCCTTTTTAATATTGGTGAGTGTAGATACCTGTCCTTTTGGGGGTACAAGAAATATGTACCCTACTTCATATGACTATATCCCCCTTGAAATTATTCTTTTATTTTTGCTTATATCAAACCCAAGAGGATATTAAACATGTTACTTTTATTAAGGTTCTAAGGGGAGTATAGGGGAGCTCAGAGCCCCAAAAGGAGGATGTTTGGGGGGCGGGGGGGGGGGGGTGGGGAGGGATGGGGATGAGGCAAAGATGTAGATGCACACCCTGAACCCTTGAATCCCTAGGCGAGATCCCCCTGTTCCGAAGAGCACACCTTTCACCTGCAGCCAGGGGGTTTTGGTCTGTGGCGTTGAGTGTATGGTTCTGGTTGGAGGATGTTGCTCGCAGGATGCTTGGTGCATTGCAGGTGGATGCTAATTTTCCCTGACGCCCAAAGTAGACCCTGCTGCATGACTCCGGTCAAGTAGGAGCAGCCCTAAACCCTAAACCCTAAACCCTAAACCCTAAACCCTAAACCCTAAACCCTAAACCCTAAACCCTAAACCCTGCACCCAAATAGACCCTAAACCCACAGGTAGTCGGACCTTCGCGACCCCATGTTGGCAGCACCACGCCGCTCCACCAGGCCTGAAAAGCGTTCTCGGGTTTAGGGTTTAGGGTTTAGGGTTTAGGGTTTAGGGTTTAGGGTTTAGGGTTTAGGGTTTAGGGTTTAGGGTTAGGGTTAAGGTTTTAGGGTTTGGGGTTTCGGGTTCGGGTTAGCCCCACCCCAGACCCCCCAAGTGGTGCCGCGTTTCTGTGGTATGATGCGAAAAGCAAGAAGTATCAACAAAGCAGCCGGTGTCGAGATTTTAGGGTTGAGGGTTTGGGGTTTAGGGAACTTTGGGATCATGATCAACGCTGGCCAGAAGGTTCACGAAAGCACGCCCAATCCTTTAGGGTTTAGGGTTTAGGGTTTAGGGTTTAGGGTTTAGGGTTTAGGGTTTAGGGTGCATCAGGATCCGAAGAGTTCCCAGGCTCGACCTTTGCTCAAGTTCCTAAAGCTCCGGAATCCTCAGCCTACTCAACCCTGAACCCCTGCACCTTCCAGCCCCTACACTCTCAACCTCTGACCCTCTAAAGGATCCTAGTGTAGTACTTTTTTGGTGTAGTATGCTATAACCCCCACAATCTCAATCTCAAACAGGAACTATGTTGGAGCCTTCAGGGCAGTCCTATATCCCGGTTTAGGGTTGAGGGTTTAGGGTTTAGGGTTTAGGGTTTAGGGTTGTGGGCCTTCGGATGAACTGGAGGCTGCCTTTGGCGGCCACGCCGCAGCGATCCAAGCACTCGTGCAGTCTGGTGCCTCCGTCGACGAGGTTGGGGGGAGTTTCGTGGGGGCAGAGGCTGTAGGGATGTAGGGTTTAGGGTTTAGGGTTTAGGGTTTAGGGGCTTTAAGGAGTTAGGGTTGAGGGGTGTGAGGGTGTTAAGAGTGCTCTGAGATTAGCGGGTTTTTGTTGAGGCCCTCGTTGGTTTTGCGGAGGTTGAGTGCAAAGATTGAGGGCAAAAGCTCCCACTCTGTGGGTGCAGGGATACTATTCTCTACTCATCTTGGGTTTCAAGCCGCCGTTGGATGAGTCAGCAAACTTCCATTGACTGGCTTAAGGGGCCAGAAGCGGTGGCTTGGAGGGCAGGTTGGTTCACACTTGTTACTTGTTCCAATCTGAAAGCCCCAAGTGTGGCATTCCACGGAAAGTAGCGCCAAGAAAGTAGGCAACTGAGATGTTCCCCCCCCTATCCTAACAGTCCTGAACAGTTTAACAGGGGGTACGTTTATTCCTAGTAAGGACTGTTAGTACAAAGGGGGAACATCCCAGGCAGGCAGGCTGTAGCCCTAAACTCTAAACTCTAAACCCTAAACCCTAAGCCCTAAACCCTAAACATCTTCTGCGAGGCGGATCGCCGGGAGCAGCGCCCCATTCACCATGCCGCCCTTCGTGGCCACAGCGCCGCTTGCTTCTACGCATTGGAGTTGTTTGCAGGGCTCGTCTTCTAGACTTGTAGAACTTAGGGTTTAGGGTTTAGGGTTTAGGGTTTAGGGATTATCCCAGCTCCCAAATCGCAACACTCAGAGCCACGCACGTCTGGGGTGTGAAGCTGGAAGGCCCACAGCTCCACTCCAACTCCCTGGCCAAAAGCGCCTTTTGCTACGGTAGGGTTTAGGGTTGAGGGTTGAGGGTTTTGGGTTTGGGGGTTTAGGCTTCCCGTGGCTTAGGGAGCCGGTTGCAAGCCAAAATGGGTCCTCTGCCCCAGACCCTAAAGCTACCCTAACATTTCTTCGGGTTTCGGGTTTCGGGTTCAGGGTTTAGGGTCTGGGGTTTAGGGTTTAGGGTTTGGGGTTTGGGGTTTGGGGTTTAGGGTTTGGGTCGGCAGAGGAGGCGGGACCCAAGCATTCCACTTCCGGTTTCGTTCCTGAAGAGCAGAGCCATGCTCCTGAGCAGCTACAGCAACCCCAAATCCTTAAACCCTTAAAGCCCTAAACCCTAAAACCCTAAAACCCTAAAACCCCTAAGCCTTTCTTAGCCACTTCTGGATGAATAGGGCCAAACCCCAAACCCCAAACCCCAAACCCCAAACCCCAAACCCTAAACCCTAAACCCTAAGAACCCTAAAACCATCCTAAACCCTAAAACCCGAAGCCATGAATTACCTAATATCCCCTAGAAACCCTATAATCCATAACCCAACTTACTAAACCATGAAGCCCGCACAGCTCAACTGACCCCCACATTGTCATGAGGCGGCCTTGCGCAGACTCCTGGAGGCCGTTCTAGGGACATTGTGGCTCCGTTTGGTTTGGGGGCTGGCTTTGGTTTTAGGGTTTAGGGTTTAGGGTTTAGGGTTCAGGGTTTAGGGTTTAGGGTTTAGGGTTCAGGGTTCAGGGTTTAGGGTTTAGGGTCTAGGGTTTAGGGTTTCCTAAGTTGGGGTACCCTTCAAGCCAAGGCGACTAAGTCCTAAACGACGAAGCCCTAACCCCCCCCCCCAAACCCCACCCAAGCCCTTCAATGCTCAACCCTTTCGGTGGTGGGGGGGGTTTAGGGTTTAGAGTTTAGGGTTCAGAGTTTAGGGTTTAGGGTTTAGAGTTTAGGGTTTGGGTTCAATGGTTTAGAGTTTATACTGTAGGGTTTAGGGTTTAGGGTTTCCTAAACCCTAAACCCTAAACCCTAAACCCTAAACCCTAAACCGTTTCGGTTTCATGCAGGCAGGCAGCAGTAGCAACATCCTGGATGCAAGCCGCTCGGACTCCGAAAGAGATCCACAGGAAATGGGGCCACAACTGCTTGCCCTGGACCCGAAGCCCTCAACTCTTCATTACACTAAGCAAGAAGCCTGTTCCGTCAGAAAGTGTGAAGAAGATTCCAAACATGTTCTGAAGCACGAACCTATATACCCCGCGATCGCGGATCTCATAAGCCCCCCAGGACCGTTGCACAGTTCATCTTCTCCCTTGTTTGTCAAGAAGAGAATTCTTCATGTTGCCATCTTTTTCGAATGGAGTTGTAAGGGACGACCGACCTGTTCTCGATTTTCACGCACACCCACGACATATCTACACAGAAAGCACAGCATACCCAGTAAAAACCCAACCACCTGTTCTAGGCCATACTTTGGTTCTGAAGGGGGCTTAGGGCTGAGGTGTAAGGTTGGGGGCTCGGGCCCATGATGCGATAATATGCTGGCATGGCAATCACTGTCACTTACAGTCGACTTTACCTAGTATGGTTTAGGGTTTAGGGTTTAGGGTTTAGGGTTTAGGGTTCAGGGTTCAGGGATTAGGGTTTAGGGTTTAGGGTTTCTTTATGACCCCAACCCCTCGCCATGCGCAGCAGCTTGGACAACATGTTCAGCTTCAGCCGACAGGGTTTTGGCCTGCTCTCTCTTCGCAAGGACGTCGTGCACCCCTCCACCATGCAGCTGAGGGCCTTCCACAGGAGCCCTAAACCCCAAACCCTAAACCCTAAACCCTAAACCCTGAACCCTGAACCCTAAACCCTAAACCCTAAACCCTAAACCCTACTCTTGTGCTGCCGGGCTCCGGACTTTCAAGGGCTTTGGGGTCTCAGGGGTTTGTCTCCTCACTTTATGTTACATGCGTGTACGAATGTGTACTTATGTAAGTGCAGTACAAGAAGATGTGTATTCTTTGATCGTTGTCGGCACTGATTTTGGTTGTTGTCTCGCTGTTGTTGAATAAACCCTAAACCCTAAACCCTAAACCCTAAACCCTAAAAAAAAAACCCTGAAACGAATGTATTGCGGCCTCTGCAGCATTGGGGGAAGCATGGCTTGAAGGCGGGGAGGGGTCGACGAGATGGCTCGTGGCATGTGTGCTTCCCAGAGGGACAGGAATCTTTGGGAAGTATTCCTGCACCAGGGTTTAGGGGTTTGGGGTTTAGGGTTTAGGGTTTAGGGTTTAGGGTTTAGGGTTTAGGGTTTAGGGTTTAGGGTTTAGGGACCCAGCATCTCAACAGTGAGAATCGTGTTGTGTCCCTAAATCCCAGTGAGGGCCATAATGCTTGTTGAGCAGACGGTTGCTGATTCCGATGCTTCGGTCTCTCTTGGACGGCACACGCCACGTTGGAAAGCTTTTAGACATAAAGCACCCCGCAAGCCGTACACCACCACAAAAATCTCAAAGCCCTAAATTCAACCCATCAACCCCCCCCAAACCCCCTAAAGCACTGCAAGATCTCGGGATACTAGCAGTCCATAATCGGTATTATAGTAGGGGGCACGATAAAGCCCTATTCAGGACTGTGATTATAAGGGGAAACCATCCTAAACCCTCAACCCTACAGGGATCCCTAAACCCTAAACCCTAAACCCTAAACCCTAAACCCTAAACCCTAAACCCTAAACCCTAAACCCTAAACCCTAAACCCTAAACAGATCCTTAGTTGATCCACTGTTGCTGTGGCAAGCCGAGCCCGTGAGGACAGCGCCGAAGCCGACACAGTGCACCTTGCCCTGCGTAGGGCTTCTCGTTTTAGGGTTTAGGGCTTAGGGTTTGGGGCTTTAGGGTTTAGGGTTTAGGGTTTAGGGTTTAGGGTTTAGGGTTTAGGGTTTAGGGTTGTGCCCATGAGGGGGGTGAACATGAAGGGCAGCCTCGTCCGACAGGACCTCGGGGGGGGTGAGTGAGCGAGAGAGAGGGAGGGAGAGAGAGTGTGTTGGGTCTAACAAGGTTCAGACTCCACACGCTATCCCGAGGGGCACCGCGCCTGGGCGCCTTTTAAGACGCCCAAGTCGTGGTGGGAAGTAAGTTGCGGCTCTTTGGTCTTTCCCGGTTTAGGGTTGAGGGTTGAGGGTTGAGGGTTTAGGGTCTAAGTCTTGCTTAAGGTTGAAGGGCAGAGGAGTCTTGGCAGAGGAGTCTTGGCAGACGAGGCACAACAAGTGGTACTCTCTATGCTCCAAAACCTACCTTTGACACAAATCGGCCCCAAAAACGCGCGAGCTCGCAGGCCGCAGGCTCGAACACCATCTAAGCCCTAACTCCCCAAGTCCTCGAAATATACCTTGTGATCTGATCCTAACCCCTAAGCCCAAAACCCTCAACCAGAGACAGAGCCGAGTGCACCATAAACTCTAAACCCTAAACCCGCCCGGAATCCCTGCAGAGTGGTTCGTCCAGCTATGCGGGCGCCAGAAAAAACCCGCAAGCTCAGGCTCGTCCCCTTCGCAGGTGCAACACCTCGGGCGGCGCTGGACTGAAGCGAGTGTAGTTCCCAGAGAGCCCAATACCCCCTTAATTCAGGAATATAGCTTAAATTATACAGGGATCCTTATTCTGATTTAAGGAATATTCCTTAATTAAGGTGTATTGGGCTGTTTGGGTTCTGCCTAAGGGAACTAGGGATGACTTCCATTGTAAATCCCTTGTGCGACCCTGTATGGAATCATAGAGAGCGGAATTCCCTACTAAGGACCAGTAAGTCAAGAGCTCAGGGAACTTTGCAAGTAGGTTTCGGGCTTCTCAACCAAGTTATAGGTAGAATGGCCTATGCTTCGGGTACTTACGTGTGGCGCAGGGTTGTTGCAGCTTTACACATATTTTCAGGGCTTTTGGGTCTTGCAGGGTCTTGTGGGTTCAGCCTTTCAGTACGCCTTTGTGGGGCGCAGGGGTTGTTGGGGGGGGGGGGGGGTTGCATGCGAGGATTCCACCGTAGACCGTAGGGTTTAGGGTTTAGGGTTTAGGGTTTAGGGTTTAGGTTTTAGGGTTTAGGGTTTAGGGTTTAGGGCCCTACCCCCTGACCCAAACCCCATGTAGACTCTAGACCCGAAGCCCGGTGGGCCAATGGGAAACTATCGCGAGGACCACAATGCCGCGGCGGTGGAGCTGCTACTGCAAGCCCGAGGTGTCCCTTTTTTTCGTGGGGGGGAATAGTGGTTTTGGTTTAGGTTAGAGACTTTGGCACAAGAATGCAGCTTGATAGTCTTGCTGTCCTCGCTTTGGCGTGACAACCTCACAGTGGGAGCACCCTGATCCCCCAACTAGGATGCCCAGTAGTGCCCTTATTTCCCTTTTTGGGGGCTCTAGGTTCCCCTATAAACCCCTTTCAGAAAAAAAGGGCACCCTTTTTAATCCTAGGTTACTGGGCAACCTAGCCAAGCTGGTGCTTCAGGTGACCCTTTGCACTGTGATGAAGATGGCCACACCCCGGCAGACCTGGCCATGGCTGCAGGCACCGATCTCTGAGCCTAGACAGGTCCTGAAACCTCCAAGCCATTTTGCTCAAGATCCAGGGTTTAGGGTTTAGGGTTTCGGGTTTAGGGTTTAGGGTGTAGGGTTTAGGGCAGTGCCTTAACACCATCAGCAGGAGGATGGAATGTTGGGTGTCCAAGGAACACAAGGCCCGGTCAGCTCATCCGAGCAGGTCCGCCAAGCAGCCTACTCGCTGGCTCTCTCCATCCTCTCGTGGGTGCCTGATGTTGGCCACTGATTGTTGACTGCTTTCGCAAATCGGCACCAACATCGAGCATCGGGTTCTACGCCCTCGAGCGTCCTGGTCGCCAACATCTTCGAGTTCGGATACCCTAAACCCTAAACCCTAAACCCTAAACCCTGAACCCTGAACCCTGAACCCTAAACCTGCAAGAAGCACGATTTTCGAAGGCGAGCTCCCCCGCTGGCAGAGGAGGGGCGCCATCTGCTACCTCAGCGCGGCGGTTCCCCATGGAACTTAACTTACCTTGGGACCGACCGAAAGTTGGGGTCATATACCGTTTACTACTATAATTCCTATAAAGGTAGATCATATACCCTTTACTACTATAATTCCTATAAAGGTAGATGAACCACAAACCCTTTCAGGGTTCATTTGGTCCCCAAGGTAGGCTGCCCCTGGCATAGTTGAAATGGGCCACCTAGACTCCGAGATGTGGTGTGGTATTCTCTGGCAGCTGGGGGTTTAGGGTTTAGGGTTTAGGGTTTAGGGTTTAGGGTTTAGGGTTTAGGGTTTAGGGTTTAGGGCTTCACACCTACCAGGTGGCCAGGAGTCGCTTTTCTGGCCATCGGCGTTGACATGAAGGTGGGGGAAACTCCATACAAGATCATGAGGAAGTGGAGGAAGCCCCCGTGGCCACGATGAGGCTGCTCAGGTGCCCATGACTGTTGACTAGGGTTTAGGGTTTAGGTTTAGGGTTTAGGGTTTAGGGTTTAGGGTTTAGGGTGTAAGGCCGTCAACTGTACAGCTGCAGAGAAAGAGTGAGGTTTTGGCTGGTTCACAGCCCAGTGTGGCGCACTCATGTAAGTTACAAGGCCTCCTTACTCCAAGACCTATGTGGGCCAATCGCCAAGTTCCTGGCTCTTTGTAGAGTGTGAACAGCTCTGGCAACCAAGCTGCAAATGGGCATTGGAGTCGGCTGTAGGGGCTTGCAATCCCTTTTGCAGGGTGAGGAGCATCAGCTGTCCTGCTTCTTCGGCACCTTGCGGCACCGAGACCTGTGGGGCAGCAGCTGTTTGCCTGATCGCCCGCAAGTTGTCTCCTTATGTTTGTACCCTAAACCCTAAACCCTAAACCCTAAACCCTAAACCCTAAACCCTAAACCCTAAACCCTAAACCCTAAACCCTAAACCCTAAACCCTAAACCCTAAACCCTAAACCCTAAACCCTAAACGCTACCTTCTGCCTCCAAGCTTAAAGAGGGCAACAGATCAAGGCCTAAGGCGCCCTTGACAGCAAATGGTTGCGTCAGGGCGCTGCAGAGAAGACAGCCGCATACCTCTGGATTTTCTGAGACCTTTGCGTGGACTCTGTGCATGCCAGCATTGAGAAAGCCCCAGATCTTGCGGCACACAAACCAGAAATCCCAACGCCCGCGCCCATCGATTCCTCGAGGCTCCTGCTTGCAACATCTTGCACAGGGGATCGCTAGGAAGGCCAGTGGTGCCCCCAACCCTAAACCCTAAACTCTAAACCCTATTACCCTTTCGGATTCTGGGGTTCCGTCGTGAAACGAACCAGCCGAGGACAAGGCGCCGTTACTATATAGGGTCTAGGATAAATATAGGGTTACCTTGATGTCACGTCCTGGCACAGTAATCTCAAATCAGCAAGGGGCTCAACCGTCCATCTGGGTGCTTCCCAAATTAAGGGTACCCGTTCTCGAACCCCATCATACTCCAAAATGGGTATCCCTATGTTTTCAGAGACTTGAATCCTCAAAAAGCGTACATGCATGTTTTGGTTCCGCTGTGACGTCTCAGTCCAACGGTCTGTGATTGCATTGCCGTCGCTCATAGCAAATGCAGCAAGTTGTCCACATGGTCGTTTTTCTGCATCAAGCGCGCCGCGGCATGCATCTCTCAATCGTTATGAAAGCTGCCCTGGTACTTACCATATTCTCCTTGACATCCATGACAGCAAGGGTTTTTTTTCTGCGAGTCCCTGCTGGCTCCAGGAACGTTCCCTTGCTGCGCCAGTCGCGCTTCGCTCTGCCACAGCTTCAACGTATTGGATGCTTGTCAAGAAACATGCGTAGCTGGCCTCAGACTGCCACATCCCCACCACACGACGGGAAGTTTCGAGCTTCCTGCAACCGTTATAGCAGTTGGGTAACGAGGAAAGGTGGTTTGATAGCCTGCAGTACATGCACCAGGCGTGCGCAGTGTCACTTGCCGGCAGGTTTGGGAGAAGGTTGGGCAGTCGCAGCTAGCCACCGTCATACTTGTGCAGTGCGGGCAGATGGTGGGCTCGTCTGTTTTGGATGGAATGAAGATGGGCAGTGTGATGTGCCAGCAGATTTGGGACCCGTTTTGGCTGTCGCAGCTGGCGACTATCATACTTGCGCAGTGTGGGCAGATGGTCGGCTCGTTTGTTTTGGATGGAATGAATATGGGCAGTGTGATGTTCCAGCAGATCTGGGACCCGTTTTGGCTGTCGCAGCTGGCTCCCTTCATACTTGTGCAGTGCGGGCAGATGGTGGGCTCGTTTGTTTTGGATGGAATGAATATGGGCCGTGTGATGTGCCAGCAGATTTGGGACCCGTTTTGGCTGTCGCAGCTGGCGTCCATCATACTTGTGCAGTGCGGGCAGATGGTGGGCTCGTCTGTTTTGGATGGAATGAAGATGGGCAGTGTGATGTGCCAGCAGATTTGGGACCCGTTTTGGCTGTCGCAGCTGGCCACCGTCATACTTGTGCAGTGGGGGCAGATGGTCGGCTCGTTTGTTTTGGATGGAATGAACATGGACAGTGTGATGTGGATAACCGCTGATGATGCAAAAAAATGATACCGACTGCTACGGTGACCTTAGTCAGCCTTAGTCTCTTTGAACTACCTAGTAGTAGAGTAGGTAACCTTTAACCTTTTTGGGGTAATATAATCCCCTTCTAATCCCAAAGGTAAACCTTGAGTTCCCCCAGGTTACTGGACAACTAAGACTATTCAAACCCTAAACCCTAAACCCTAAACCCTAAACCCTAAACCCTAAACCCTAAGCCCCAAACCCCAAACCGTAAACCCTAAACCGTTTTGAACTCTTCATAGCAGCTTCACCAGCATGGCAAGCCCCTTTGACCCCCCAAGCCCAAGCCCGGAACCAGAAGTTGGAGCGGCAATCTTGCCAAACCCCAAACCCCAAACCCTAAACCCTAAACTAAACCCTAAACCCTAAACCCTAAACCCTAAACCCTAAACCCTAAACCCTAAACCCTAAACCCTCGCTTGAGTGGGAATCTGGCGGATTGTCATAGTGAGAGCCTTCCGACCGAGTCCTTGCCTGCCTTGTGCAAGTGCGAGAGCCGAAACCCTAAACCCTAAACCCTAAACCCTAAACCCTAAACCCTAAACCCTAAACCCTAAACCCTAAACCCAATCTTGAAATCACATGAGTACCATCGCTGGGATAGCGGTCCAACCACCCTCAAGCCGGCAGCAATTCAAACCGCAATGCTGCCTATCATGACCTTCAACTCTACAATGATTTCGACCTAACTTATATTGTCAACATTTTCTTTTGTAGATGTATTATGTGACCAGTTGCTCGCCCTTTCGTGTTCATGTGGTTTTTGTTTCCTAAATGTGTTAACCTCATCTCCTGCATCTTAATCAGGATGTACGCGGTTCTTCTTTCTCTTCATAGTTAAATTTAACTTCACGTTGAATTGATTACTGGGCTTTCGGGCTTCCATTGGTACAAATCTCGTTGCCGAACGCTTCATCTGATTATTGTAGGTGCGTAATATTTCTAAGCTGTAATCTGGCCATTGGATGCTCTGGTGTTCCTTTCTTTCCATCTGCTTCAACCCGCTTATACAACATGTCTTTAAAAGTGCGGATGGCTTTTTCACTGAAATTTGGGTGCACCCTCGTTCGGTGATGTTCTATGTTCTCATCATTCAAAGACGTTTGTATTGCCTCCTTGTTCAATGCGCCTTTTTCATCTGTATAACTGATTTCGGGCTTCTTACCCATTTTATTCAAGCACTCAGTCATGCCACTCGCTACGTCGCCTTCTTGTTTGCTTTTTTTCGGCACTACATGCATAAACTTATCAAATACATCAATCATCAACACCCCTACCTTAAACTGTTGTTCGTTCAAACCGTTTGTAAAAATCAAAATCCATCTGATATTCATAAGCGGAATGAGGGGCCATAAAACTGTTTTGTTCTACCGACTTCTGTTCTGTTCAACATTCTTTCGAAACAACTCGATAATATCTCCCATTGTTCTTGTTTTGTCTTTCTCCCGCGCTTCCGCTCGAGTTCTGGATTTATTCCTGAAACCGGCCTTATAAAGATATACATCATAAATGATTTTATGTTTCTCGCTTAGATCAATAAGTAATGAAAAATACTCATCATTTAAAAAGACATAGGCAGAATCACTTTGTATTCGTTCATATCGGATTTGGGTGCTCCGCGCTTCTTTCCACTATAGGTTTTATCAGAATTGATTTCGGTAATTTGCGTTGGTGTCTTCTATGAATTTCAGAATTCGCTTCTTTTGGGTCTGCCTTGAACTTGCTTCGCGCTTCTTTTGCATAAACTGCTCGTCTTCTTTCCTGTTGTTAGCGTAAAGCCGTTGATACAATGCCAGTTGTTGCTTAATCAAGGCTTAATCTCATCCATTGTCATATCCTCGGGACGTTAAGTTGTTCATATAACTATACCACATATTAATATTTAATGTTCAGATATGTTTTCTACATGTCGCAAATATCTTTAGAAGGTATTTAAAAAAGGTACTAGTTTTTTGTGTTGTAATTACATTGCATACGAGCAAACTGTTAAGTGCAACACGAGAGCACTACCAACAACCTACGGCGACTTCTAAACTCGTTTATCACAAGGCGCCCGAACCAAAATACAAATCTCATTAACCTTTTTGGAGACCGTAAAATAGCGCCATTCACCACCACAGAGAATTTACTCAGACAGTTTATAGTCGCAAAAACCGACAAACAAACAACCAAGGAAAACAACGCAAACGACAAAGTCCACGACAAACACCACGACAAAGAACCCCTAGGGCGACGAATGCAGGAAGCAAAGAAGGAAAACAAAAATCGAAATGGTGCCAACATCTACTCTATAGATAGATCTTTTATAGAGTTAGACAAAGACAGTGCCATTAGAAATGGTTTCAAAGACTACAAAGACATACCGACATACCTTTGACTTTCGGAAAGAACCTAAAATAAAAGCACAATGTAACACCCACCAGATACACAGAGGACTTCTTGGGCAAACGATTTTTTAGATATGAGAAGCAAACTAAAAGCCTCTTCAAGAAGCTAATGGACACCTTCCAGTGTAAGGAATGTATTCAAATTAAAAGAGCCTTGCAGGGTAGATGGTGGTATAGATTTTAAACCAGAGCAGGAGAAACTAGCAAATACCGCTAATGTAAGTGTGTACAACATCTACATTCAAACGCCCTTGCACCCCGGCTTTCAAACCCTCAAGTCAAGGAAGCAATACAAATAAACCATTACTCATAACAAAGAAAGTGGGTGTTGGCTTAACACCATAACCGGTCGGTGTAAGGATACGCTCACGGGAGCGAAACGAACGATTAACAAAAGAAAGTATGTTACAACTGATGAATCAGACCGAAGAGGATTCAAAACGAATGGGGCATCAATGCAGGATATGGTGCCAGTGTTTGAGCACGACGGCATTCAAGTCAGCTTGTGTATTTCATGCAGCCTATTTTCAAGCATTCACCACTAAATACAACCTACCCACATTATACGCCCTAGTTAAAAACTAGACACCGATTATCCCGAAAGCAATGAGTGCGAAGTTTTCAAGGGGTAGGCGATGGAAGTAGGGCGTAGGTAGCGTGGTCTTTGTGTGGTGTAGACGCCTGAGCGAGCGCGAAACGCAGAAACGCATAGAGAGAGAGAGAGAGTGCTTCGACACGCACGATGCACACAGCATGTTCGCATACATGCACAAAAAAAACAAAGCTGCGTAGGCTATCGGCCCTCAACCATACAGTTAGTGAGCATGTCTTGTTGTGCGTACAGCTCTGCTTTCTTTCGGTGTCTTTTTTCCTTGGCAAGTCCATGGAACCGACTAAGAAACTTTAATCGCTACAGTCGGTCCCATGATTCTTGCGGGGTTTTCAACCCAAAGAGCCCAATACCCCTTAAGGAATATTCCTTAAATCAGAATAAGGATCCCTCTAGAATTTAAGCTCTATTCCTTAATAAGTTAAGGGGTATTGGGCTCTCTGGGAACCCGGAAGTGGAGCACCACGTGATTTGCGGGGTTTTTCAAAGACGCAGAATTGGAGCGCTGCGTGATTTGCGAGGTTTTAATTTTCAAGATGCGGAATTGGAGGTGATTTCCAGTACCGCGTGTGTACTATAAAAGAAGGAGAATCCCGGCTGGCCGCGGAAACGTGGGTTCCAGTACTGCGTCTGTACTACAAAAGTTTAAAGAGAAGGAAAATCCGGCTGTGTACGTGATTTGCGCACGATCGATCCCCGCAGAGGAGTGGCGGACGAGCTTCAAAATGCACAAAAACGCACAGGGGAGCGCTTCGAACGCACAGCGGGAGCGCTTTGACACGCACGATCCCGGCAGAGGGTTCGTCGGCGAGCTTCGAACTGCGAAAAAACGCACAGCGACAGCGTTTCCACACGCGCGATCCGCAGAGGGTTCGACGGCCACGTTGTAGATGCACAGCGGGAGCACTTCGACACACGCGATCCGGCAGAGGGGTGCATCCCGCGAACCCCCGCCAAACCTAGCTATACCCCGAAGAAATAAGGATCGAATTTATTTGGCAGCGTATAGGCGGGGGTGGTGGTGGTGGTGGTGGTAGTGGTGGTGGTGGTGGTGGTGCTGGTGCTGCTGGTGCTGCTGGTGCTGCTGGTGCTGCTGGTGCTGCTGGTGCTGCTGGTGCTGCTGGTGCTGCTGGTGCTGCTGGTGCTGCTGGTGCTGGCGGTGGTGCTGGCGGTGGTGCTGGCGGTGGTGCTGGTGCTGGCGGTGGTGCTGCTGGTGCTGCTGGTTCTGCTGGTGCTGCTGGTGCTGCTGGTGCTGCTGGTGCTGGTGGTGCTGGTGCTGGTGCTGGCGGTGCTGCTGCTGGTGGTGCTGGTGGTGCTGGTGGTGCTGGTGGTGGTGGATGGTGGTTGTGAGGTAGTGGTTGGAGTTGGTGTACTTGGGCGAGCGAACCAATAATCATAACAGTATTTGCACAATGACACAATTCTTGCTTCTTATTTTTTTGCCTCATTGCAAAACCTCATATTCCAAGACCTTGTTCCTGGTACATAGTTTTTTTAGAATAGACACCATTTCCATTGATTCTAGGGGTAGGGGTTTCGGGTTGATACTATCGGGGGTTCTGGGCGGTGGGGCTTACTATGGGGTTGAGTATGATTCTATATGGGGTTGGGCATGGTTCCTTACTATGGTTTTTCATCGTTTGGGTCTTGGGCTCGGGATTTTGGTGAGTTGGGGTTTGAGGTACAGGTTTTCATGGTTTGGGTGCTAGGGGGTGGTGCATGATAAGAATTTAAATTGAAAATGGCCACTGCTAATTCATCATAGGGCTCAGGGTAAAGATGTGATCTGATCCCTGATATCGTTTGGCCAAGACCCTGTGAGGCCACTTCCGTGTGGCAGATATGCTGGAGAGGGCTGCGGCAGGCAAAAAAGAAGCTCCCAGCGGCCGCTACTGTTGGTGGTTGATTTTCCAAGGGCAGTTTCCTCCATCCGGGGAGGGCTCCACACCTAGACTCTGAGCCCTAAGACCCGAAGACAGTGTCCCTTGGCTCTTCGATCTGTCTCTAAACCCTAAACCCTAAATCCGAAACCCTAAAGCCTAAACCCTAAACCCTTAGCTTTGGAACGCTGAATCCCGAGAGACTTCTGGACACTTGGTTGCCTTGCCCTCCTCGCGCCGGTGTGAGCCAAGGCTTCTACCCAGCTACCAAAGCGAAGTGGCCCGAGGCTCACAGATGAGAGCTTTCTTCGCCAGGAAAGTGCCCGGAAGATGGGGGGTTAGGATGTGTTGAGGGCGGGCTGGATACTCTTGAACCGGCTTGCTTTGGGAATGTAGAGGGCATGGTGATTCTGGGGGCTGTATAGTTTGGATTTGGGTCCAAAACCTGCAGCCGTTGAAATCCTTAGCCCGAAGCTGAGGTACGGCGGACAGCTACGCCCTGGTGGCGCACTCAGCCCTCTTGACCCCATAAACCCGTCCCACACCCTCGAGCCTCAAAGCCTTTTCTTCTTGACAGAAACCCTAGCCCCCCCAAAACAAGAGGTACACTTCATTGTCGCTGTGACACTCCTAAACCCTAAAGCCCTCAGTCCCACCGAAGTTGTGTCACCCCCCAAGCAAAAGGTTCGAGGGTTTGGTGTTTGGGTTTAAGGTTAGAATGCGCAGGTTGAAACCAGGGTTTTTGGTTTAGGGTTTAGGGTTTAGGGTTGTTTAGGGTTTAGGGTTTAGGGTTTAGGGTTTAGGGTGCTTCCAAATGTGTTAAAGAGTGATGCCGGAAGGGTCGTCTCCCCACGTGACCATAAACGATGGAGCCAATGATCCTGACCGGCTTCGGGGGTTTCGGGTTTAGGGTTTAGGGTTTAGGGTCTAGGGTTTGGGGCCTCAACTTTTTAGGAGCTCAGGTTTTCTGGTGTAGAGTTGAAGGCGGAGAATATACGACATGAAGCTCTCAACACAATGTAAGGTACGGTTGGTGGGTTTATTGCCTGAGCATTTTGCAACATGCGAGCGCGACAGCGATCGAGGTTCAAAACCGCCATGATCACACCCCCTCAGATCTGCCGGAACGTGGCGCATCAGGACTTGCTTCTATCTTTGGGCCTGGGAGTGTCTTGGGGCTTGCAGTTGTTGGGGAAGCCCCGTTTGGTGGCTTACATTCTGTTTAGGGGTTCTGAGTTTCGGGTTTAGGGTTTAGGGTTTAGGGTTTCTTTGAGGTGAAAGATGCTTTGGATAGGGGGGCTTTTCGAAGGTTTGTGATCATGTAAGACTTGCGACGGCTCGGGTATTTTGAGCTCCTTACAGCATCCCAGTACTGTGTCTGGTTTAGAACTGATCCAGAGGCATACCGTTCATGCGCCTTGCCGGCGGCGTGTTGGCAAAAACTGGCTTGCACATCTTCATGATTTGCATGTAGCCCTGCTTGAGCAGAGAGCTTCTGCTTGAACTATATGGGTTTCCGACAATAACGGACCCCTAGTATAGACCCCCAAAGAGTAGTATCCCCGTATAGGAAGGACCCCATTAAGGTACCCCCAATTTCGGAAGCCCTAAACCCATGTGTGGTCTCCGAATAGTGGTACCATCTTTTTGGTACCCTAAACCCTAAACCCTAAACACTAAACCCTAAACCCTAAACCCTAAACCCCAAACCCTCCACCCCCTCATTGGAGGATGTGATCATCACGGTGGAGGATTGGCGCGCCAGCTCAGCTCAGGTCTGCCTCGGTCTGCCTCGGATGGCATCGCCTCAAAGCTCACGTAAAAGTACTTGCTGAAAGTAAGAAGTAACACGCACGCATATATATATATATATATGTATATATATATAGACATATATGTGTGTATCACTGTGTATATGTATATGTATCTGTACATGTATATGTATATGTTAGGTATATGTATATGTATATATATATATATATATATACATATACACATATTTATATGTATATATATATAGATATACGTGTATAGATATATACATACATAAGTACATACATATCTACATATACATATATATATATATATACATATATGTAGATATAGGTATTTGTCTGTATATTTACTGCGTCCATAGAGGGCCATCGCAACCCTCCGCTCCGAAGGTTTTTGTTCTGGACGAG
Organism: Symbiodinium natans; assembly: GCA_905221605.1. Lineage (NCBI taxonomy): Eukaryota > Dinophyceae > Suessiales > Symbiodiniaceae > Symbiodinium > Symbiodinium natans. The sequence continues at coordinate 1,869,217 of CAJNDS010002634.1, forward strand.
GGATGTTGACCTTTAAGAGCCTAGGCTCCTAGACTTAAACCCTAAACCCTTAACCCTTAACCCTTAACCCCTAAACCCTAAACCCTAAACCTAGCAAGCTCATTGAGGTCTAGGGTTGAAGGGTTGAAGGGTTGAAGGGTTGAAGCGTTGAAGCGTTGAAGCGTTGAAGGGTTGAAGGGTTGAAGGGTTGAAGGGTTGAAGGGTTGAAGGGTTGAAAAAAAAATTGAAGGGTTGATGGGTTGAAGGGTTTAAAAGTTTGGGTTTAGGGTTTAGGGCAAAAAGGGTTTAGGGTTTAGGGGTTTGGGGTTTAGGGTTTAGGGTTGAGGGCTTTAAGGTGCAGAGCGCAGGGGTCCATTCGACTCTGAGGCACCGACTAAAGCCTCCCGTTGTGCTTGGTGAGGCCCGCAGGATTGGCAGGGTTTTGTCTAAAGCAGTCTTACAGCCATTTAGGGTTTAGGGTTTAGGGTTTAGGGTTTAGGGTTTGCAATATGTGCGGCTTTTTTGGGTTTTGGGTTTAGGGTTTAGGGTTTAGCGTTTAGGGAAAAAACATCACGAGAGTTGAGGCTCTCGTTTCGTCTTCCAGCTGGAAAACGATTGCGACTTAATGGATGAGCACTCAGTGCTGATACCGATTCGTTTCGATACTATTCCGCTTCGTTTCGGTTCGATATCGACACGGCAGCCTGGCGATGCCTTCGGTTCGATACCGACACGGATTCCGCATCGATACAAAGTATTGCTGAACATCCATGATAAAGCAGCCCAGCCACTGACGCGATAGACAATGTGCCCGTTTGGGGTTTAGGGATTTGAAGCTGGGCAGGATTGAGCTGGGTTCAAAAAGCGGGTTTTGAAGGTCGATGAGGCCTGGGGGGTGAGAGGGGACGTGTTGGGAACCAATTCTGTTTCGCAATCGCTGCTGACCAATACTGGGTTCTCCATTGGCAACTTCGGAGAGGGCTAAGGGTTCAGGGTTCAGGGTTCAGGGTTCAGGGTTTAGGGTTTAGGGTTTAGGGTTTAGGGTTTAGGCTTAAGGGTTTAGGGTTTAGGGTTTGGGGTTTAGGGTTTAGGGTTTAGGGTTTAGGCTTCAGTTTTTAGGGTTTAGGGTATAGGGTTTGAGCAGTCTAAGGTGATAGCTTCTCGGGTCACAGGGTTCATAGCGTGCCAAACTTGCCGGCAGTCCGTCGTCAACTTCGCCGACCTGTGGAAGGCCTATTTGAAGGAATGGCGTAGGGTTTAGGGTTTAGGGTTTAGGGTTTAGGGTTTAGGGTTTTGGTTTTGAGGGTTCAGGGTTTAGGGTACGGAATCTTGTGCTTTCTTGAGGGTCAAAGAGCTCGGGCAAGCTGCCTCAAGCCTAAACATGGCTTTCCTTGAGTTTGGCGTATAGGGAGGTTCAGGTTTCAGGGTCTAGGGTTTAGGGCTCAGGGTTTAGGGTTTAGGGTCTAGGGTTCAGGTTTCAGGGTTTGGGGGATTAGGGTTTTTTGGGTTTGGGCTCAGAGCCCTACAGTACAAAGTCTACAGAACCTCAGTCTCAGACTTCTGACCCCATGCACCCTCTCAACCCCTTTGCTGCTGGGTTTCAGGGGTTTAGGGTTTAGGGTTTAGGGTTTAGGGTTTAGGGTTCAGGGTGTCTTCAGAGTGAGCAGCGGGTGCAGGACTGGTTTGCCCACCCCTACCACCCGGAGTTCAAGAACACACAGATACGTTTTTTCATACAACCCAAAACTCATGGTAGTGTATATCATTTACACAGCAAGACAAAAAACCGGTAGTGCGAAGTGAGAAGCATGATGCATGTGTAGAGGTTGCTGATCATCATCAGCATCATTATGGTGATGGTGGTGATGATGATGGTGGAGGCTTTCGGCAGTGGAAGCCCTGTACCCGTCTAGGTGCTTGCAATGAAGTCATGCCCAAAGAGTGCCATCTCCAGTTGCACTTCGTCTTCGCATGCAAGGACCTGAAAAAAACTCGAAGTGCTCTGTTTTCGTGTGCTACTAAAGAGCAACATTGCCAGCCGGGAACCCTGAAACTGACCCCCCCGGCTGGGTGGAACCTGTAACCCCTGTGGTGGGTACCCTGAACCCGTCCTTGGGGGCCCTGTGGTGTTGGCGGGAGCCGCCAGATGATGATGATGATGATGATGATGATGATGATGATGATGTTTGATGATGATGATGATGATGATGATGATGATGGAGGTTTCGGTGGGGGAACCCCTGTACCCGTCTAGGTGCTTGCAATGAAATGAAGTCATGCCCAAGAGTGCCATCCCCAGTTGAACTTCGTCTTCGCATGCAAGGACCTGAAAAGACTCGAAGTGCTCTGTTTCCTGTTTCCGTGTGTTCCTACAGAGCAACAGGGGGGGGGTGTCGCCAGAACACTTCGGTGGAGGTTATTGGGGGAGGGGGGGAGGGTGGGGGGGGGTCAGGTGTCGCCAGAGCATTTCGGTGGAGGTTTTCGGGTGTATACCTCTACAGGGTATGGTATTGAACAGTATGCATACAGGCACCCACAACGAGCCGACCCTCACACAGTTCGGGACGCAAGTGAGACAAAGCCTCGCCCGCCACAGATTGTGGGCTGGGTGGGCTCTCCTCGGAAACAGTGCGCCCCGAGGATGATTCACACAGAAGTCGCTTGTAAACCGATATTCTATAGACCTAAACCCTAAAGGGTTTAGGGCTTAGGGTTTAGGATTTAGGGTTTTGGGCTTAGGGTTCAGGGATCCCAAACCAAAAGCCCTGAACCTTGTAAAACCTGTCGAACCCAAAGCCTTATGTGCTAGGCATCCGGGGATCGCAGCCTGGACGTCCCAATCTGCAAGCGGCAGGGGCCAAGGCGCTCTTAGGGTTTAGGGTTTAGGGCTTAGGGTTTAGGGTTTAGGGTTTAGGGTTTAGGGTTAGTTTAGGGTTAGATTAGGGTGTGCTAGCGAATGCTGTCCCCAGACCTCGCTCTAAACATCCCCTTGTTGCACAATGTCGCCACTTAAGACAACCGCCTTTATACACCCAAACCGTAACCACGTGCCACATTCTCATCAAAATCCGCCACTGCGAGCGACCATCCTTTTCCTGATTCGCATCCTACAAGCGAGCCTTAAAAATACCGTATCAAGCAGCCCTGAATGCCCTGTAAATGATGCCTGAGTACCTTGGGAGGTAAACCCTAAACCCTAGTAGTAGAACCCTCGGCCCTGACCAGGCTCATCGGTTGGACCCGCTCTTCATTCGAGCAGCCAGGTCCTCGGCGAAGCAGCCGGAGGGTGAGGGCATTTAGAGCCTTAGGGTTGAGGGTTTCAGGGTTTAGGGTTATGTAGGGCATTGAGGGCCTTAGGGCGGTTGAGGGCGTTCAGGTTTGACGGCTTAGGCATTGAGGGTTGAGGGTTGAGGGCATTTTCTGTTTATGCGTGGTACCACTCCCCCTATCTTGGGGGGATCCCTTTTTGCCTAAACACCAAGCACCTTCTTTATGCAACATATATACATATGTATATTCCTATACATACATATATATATATACATATGGCATACATATATATATATATATACATATACGTAAATAAACATATAAATGAATACACAAACAATAAATCAATAGACAAATAAACAAATCTGGAGCCGTCAACTCTTGGAGGGGAAATCCGAAGCCGGACGTCAGCCGACTCTTGAGGATCCAAAAGATGAGGCGGAAGAAGCGGAGGGAGGCGGGGCTTAGGGTTTAGGGTTTAGGGTTTGGGGTTTAGGGTTTAGGGCTTAGGGTTTAGGGTTCAGGGTTTAGGGTGGGGCATGGAACTTTACATTTCAGGGCTTAGAAGCTGCTTTCTCTGTGGGATTCCTTAAGCAAAAGGGCCCCCAGAAAAGAGGCCCTTTCGTTAACACGGAGCAGGTCCCACAAGGCTGTAGGGGCTAGAGCCTGTAGAGGCTTAAGTTTCTCTGCTCGACTCGCCACTGGCAGGAGAATCGCCACACTGTGATGTCATCCATTGGCCGAACTTTCAGCGGTATTGGCATTGGCCGCATGAGCCGCATGGGCAGCCGCCCCTCGGCCAAGGAAACCTTTGAGACACACTCGTCTTATGGGAGGGGGCCTTCTATTCATGTAGATTCTCACTGAGGGGGTGCGGAAGTTGTCTTACGTCTGTTGATTTGCACAGGCAAAGTGATAAGCCTGATCATGGTTAAGCTGGGGTTTTGAGGGGGTGTGGGGTCGAGGGTGTGCAGGAGGGCTTGGCTTTTTAGGGACTGCTAGCTGGTAGCAGTGACGTTATATTCCCACTTGTAATCCCCTAACTGCCCCCCAAGAGGCTTCCCCAAGTGGGTCAGAGCCCGTCCTAGTAGGCTTCATGTGAAGCTCTGAACTTCACTTTGCCTTCAAGCATGCCCTGCAGATCACCAAAACCTGCAGCTCCCCCGGGTATCACCCCCTGAACCCCAAACTTTAGAACTCTAAACCCTAAACTCTAGACGCTAAACCCTAACTGCCTTAAATCACTGAAGTGGGTAGTCGCCAGCTCCAGGCATCTCCAGAATGTCCAGACGCTCGGCGTCCAGTTCACCCGAGGTGGGCTTTAGGGTTACGTAGGGTTTTTATTGGGGCCTATTTGGGGTTTTACGATTATAAGGGACCCCTATAGGGTAGTCCCCCAACTACTAGGATCCCCTTCTACTAAGGGCCCCAAGAAGGTTCCCCTAACATCGCAAATCTCACTTAGGGTTAAGTGGGGGTTGATTGAAGTTATGTAGGGTTGTTTAGGGTTTGGGGTTTAGGGTTTAGGGTTTAGGGTTTAGGGTTTAGGGTTCATGGGGGTTAACTAGGTGAATTAGATTTTGTGGCCCCCCCCCGGCCCATGCCAGCCCTGACCTAAGCCAACCGAGATGCTAGGGGTTAGGCTTTAGGCTTTAGGCTTTAGGCTTTAGGCTTTAGGCTTTAGGCTTTAGGCTTTAGGCTTTAGGCTTTAGGCTTGAGGCTTGAGGCTTGAGGCTTTAGGCTTTAGGCTTTAGGGTTTAGGGTTTAGGGTTTAGAGGGTTTAGGATTTGCAGCTTCGCACCGAAAATGATTTTAACTCAACATTCAAGGTCTCGCAGCGGGAGGGGCACCGCTTCCTAAACTCATGATGCTCAAGGGGCTCATAGTGACCAACTAAGCTCGGGGTTGGAGTAATTACTAACTATATTCCCTCATGGTTCCTTTCTAATTCGACTACAATCACCCGCAAAACCCTGTTCTAGTTATTCAGGCCCCAAAATTAATCCCACTTGACCAAGCGTTCTTCCCTGAAAGTAAGTTGGGAGTTCGGGTGTTGAGTTGTGGCTTGCGAGTTCGGTGGCAGCTCTGAACCCAAAGGAACTCAGCCCCCGAAGCCTCACCCCAAAGCCGCAACACCACAAAATAGCCCTGCTAAACCCTAAACCCTAAACCCTAAACCCTAAACCGTAAACCCTAAACCCTAAACCCCCACACCTGCCTCAAGGGCAGCAAGGAGCTTGCAGAGCGTGTGGTGGAGTCGGTCACGCCGAGGTCCGGCAAGGACCCAGCACGGTTTAGGGTTTAGGGTTTAGGGTTTAGGGTTTAGGGGTTAGGCGGGTTAGGGTTTAGGGTTTAGGGTTTAGGGTTTGGATATCTCGAGCGGCAGGTCTTAAACAAAAGTTGCCGCTGCAAGGGAAGCAGGAGGGGGATGCAAGGGAGAGCCGCTCGTCTTCTAGGACCCAGAGTAGGGGTTTAGGGTTTAGGGTGAAGGGTTCAGGGTTTAGGGTTTAGGCCTTTTTTACTTGTTTGGGGGTTTAGGTTCCATTCTAAGCCCCATTAAAACCAAAAAGGGTGCCCTCTTATTCCGAGGTTGTGCACGGGTCACCCTAAACCCTTAAACCCTAAACCCTACGACCTAAACCCTAAACCCTAAACCCTAAACCCTTTTCGTTTGTCCTAGGTTGCTCTTGGGTGTAGCTTTTAGCCGGGTTACCAGGACATCCGCTCGACTTTCCTGGCCGGCATGGATGACAGCGAGGCGGAGTTCTAGGGCTTTGGGGTTTAGGGTTTAGGGTTGTTTAGGGTTTAGGGTTTAGGGTTTAGGGTTTAGGGTTTAGGGTTTAGGGTTTAGGGTTTTAGGGTTCTAGGGTTCTAGGGTTCTAGGGTTCTAGGGTTCTAGGGTTCTAGGGTTTAGGGTTACCCTTTGGGATGTACCCCCTCACATTAGCCGTCCTTAGAAGGGATTACAATGGTGGGGGGGGGGGGGGATACTGTAATCCCTATCAAGGACTCCCTAAACCCTAAACCCTAAACCCTAAACCCTAAACCCTAAACCCTAAACCCTAAACCCTAAACCCCCTTCATCCCAAATTTCCCCCCCCCCCCCCCATCCCCATTACCTTGCAATCCATGGCTTGCTGGGGGAGCGCAATACCCTAAGACCCAAACCAAGCCCTGAACCCTAACACCCTAACACCCTACACCCCTCAACCCCCAAACCCCCTAAACCCCCTAAACCCTGAACCCCTAAACCTAGCAATCCTGGAAGTGTCGGCCCAGCTCGCCAGGGGTTCGAAAGCGAAGCTGGAGGTCCAGCAGAACTATTTTCATGGCTTAGGGTGTGAGGGTTTCACGGTTCCAGGGTTTCATGGTTTCAGGGTCTGAGGGTCTGAGGGTTTCAGGGTCTGGGTGTCTGAGGGTTTTAAACCCTAAGCCCTAAGCCCTAAACCCTAAACCCTACACCCTAAACCCCAAACCCTAAACCCTAAACCCTGTCCGAGTCTAGGTTCAAAAAGGGGTTTGTGCGTGTGTTCGGGCTCTCAGGGTTTCGGAGGAGAGAGCTTCAGCGTGCAGGGGTCTAGACTTTAGGCTACGTGTCGGCATGTCGAGGGCCTGGGGTTTAGGGTTTAGGGTTTAGGGTTTAGGGTTTAGCGTTTAGCGTTTAGCTTTTAGGATACTGGGTTTAGGGTTTGGGGCATAGGGTTTCGGGTTGGTTTAGGGTTTAGGGTGTAGGGGCCCTTGACTTGCTTTTTTGGTAACAGCCCCTCTTTGTGCCCAGCTGCTGTGTGCCGGTATAGGGCGTTACAGGGTTCAGGCGTGCAACAGCGGATCCGACAAGTGCTTGAGCATCCATCCATCTCCTGCATCTTGCAGAGGGTGCTAAACCCTAAACCCTAAACCCTAAACCCTAAACCCTAAACCCTAAACCCTAAACCCTAAACCCTAAACCCTAAACCCTTTTCGGACAGGTGAGGGCAACGTGAGTCCAGGTCGTACCCTGCGAAGCACTTTGCGTTCAGGCCGCGAAGGGGCAAAGAGTTTGCGTCTCTGAAGACTAAATGCTAGAGCCCTACCTGAAGGTTCCAAAGCCGTTCTATATAAGGCGCCCATGCCTTTGTTAGGGAGTTATAGGTTGCCGTCTACATGCTCTTGTAGATCGACAGCTGACAAGGGATTGCACGAGAGTCTTAAGCAAAGCGCGCTATGATGATGATGATGATGATGATGATGATGATGATGAGGATGATGATGATGATGGTGATGATGATGATGAGAATGATGATGATGATGATGATGAGGAGGACGACGACGACGAAGACGACGACGACGACGACGATGATGATGATGATGATGATGATGATGATGATGATGATGGTGATGGCGACGACCTCCACGTGCACCCACAGGTGCTGCTGGTTTTGCCGCAATTCCCAGGGCCAGAAGCCCTACATGGAGAAACCTTAGTACCCTTGAACAAAAAGGAAGCTTACCTTAGTTTTTCGAAGGTACAACCAGGCAGAACAAAGACGAGGAGTGGTAGAGCGGGCAGGTCCTGTAAAGCTTGAAGTTCCTAGCCTCAAACCCTGCTCAGCCCTAAAGAGTAGCTCTGAGCCTTGAGCCCTGAGCCCTCAACCCTAAACCCTAAACCCTAAGCCCTAAACCCTAAACCCTAAACCCTAAACCCTAAACCCTAAACCCTAACCCTAAACCCTAAACCCTAAACCCTAAACCCTAAACCCTAAGCCCTAAGCCCTACGCCCTAAACCAGACCAAGCCCGAAAGCCCTAGATCCCTTCGAAAGACAAAGAGAATCAACTGGCCCAGGCTCGCGGAGTGGGGCTCTCTGAGTTGAAGCCAAGGTTTAGGGTTTAGGGTTTAGGGTTTAGGGTTTAGGGTTTAGGGTTTAGGGTTTAGGGTTTAGGGTTTAGGGTTTAGGGTTTAGGGTTTAGGGTTTAGGGCTAGGGTCTAGGGTTCAGGGTTCAGGGTTCAGGGTCAGGGTTCAGGGTTTAGGGCTCACTTGGAGGTTCGTTGGTGGTCATAGGTGGGGTTAGGACTAGGAGCACCGAAGCTGTCTCTCGTTACAACCTTCTCTGAGGGTACTTCAAGTGCATAGGGGTCTTTGGCTTGTGGGTTTTCGGGGTTGGGGGTTGGGGGGGGGGGGGG